>VXAB01004637.1:0-33306 GCA_013399175.1 Odontophorus gujanensis | reverse complement strand
GCCTGGCTCGGCTTGTCACCGAGCAGCTCGGCGCGGCTCAGCTCGGCTCCTCTCTGCACGGCGTTCCTGGGCACCGCTCTGCGAGCCCTGTGGGCGGACAAGGCTTCGGGGGAAGGCAGGAGCTGGCGGGGCGGGGGGACCGGGCAGGGGGCAGCGGGTCTGGGAGGTTTGCAAAGAAAATGTCCGGCGGAGCCGGTGCTCCTGCTTCTAAAGCCGCGTTATGGATCGGGCTGCGAGCGCTGCGCTCTGGCCGTGCCCCGGGCGGGCTGTGTCTTCCAGACGGGATTTTTATATTCCCCTCCCTTGTCTTTGGCAACACTCGTCAGGCTCGTGGTGCCGACGAAACCTCATTGATCGGAGCTGAAATTGTAACAGGCAGTATTGCCGTTTGCACTGTTCTTTCTGCATGTCATAAAACCTGGCCTTTCCGCCGGGTCTGCGTGCAGATATAGGACGGCGAGCCCTGCGCGGGACCTGGGCAGTCCCAGACCCGGGATGTCCCGTGAAAGCAGTACGAGTCTGCGTGCTTTTGGAGCTTTGGACCCTCAGAAGCATTTGGAATACAAGTGTCAGTGCTGGGATTTTTGTTTGATTAAATACAGTTGCCTCCAAATGTTGTAACCAGTTTTATTAGTTTGGTTTTTTGTTTCTTTTCTTTCTGAGTCTGCAGCTTGTAATTGGAGATGCTATATAATGCTCACGACAGAACCCGAAGCCACTGGAAACGCACAGGTTTTATTGCAAACTGGAAATTCAACCCAGGGTCAGCAAAGGTTTGCTGTGATTCAGAATCTTTACTAGCCAACGTGTGGCGATTGATCAGTTTGCCTTAAAACCGCACTGACCCTCAGGTTTTTACAAAAAAAAAAAAAATTTATAAAATAAAACAGAGATTAGAGAGAAAGAGGTTTCCAGCTGTATACGTATTTTCTATACTTCACTTGGGTGGAGTGGCCAAAACCCAACTTGGGTGCTTACCGTAAGAGGCAAATTACACGCTTCAGTGAACACAGACTCTTTGTTTGGTCCTAGAGGGGATGGGAGTTGCACGAGGCAGACCTCCTGACGCCCAGTGTTTCAGGAAGGATGGGCCACATGCTGTCTGCAAGTAAAATGCAATGTTCTGGGCAACGTGAGGGAAAGTAGTGTGAAAGAAATACTTAGGAAGAAATTCTTTCTCGGTGTGGTGAAGCAATGGCACAGGCTGCCCGGAGAGGCTGTGGATGCCTCCATGGAGGTGCTTAAGGTGAGGGGGGGAGGGGGGGGTGGCCTTGGCAGCCTGAGCTGATGGCTGGCAGCCCTGTCCATAGCGGTGGGTTGGAACTGGGTAGGTTCAAGTCCAACCCATTCAGTGACTCTCCGATGACCTGCACCACAGAATGTCACATCCAGAGGGTGACAAGGGTAGCAGAGGTGGGTGGACATGCAGCACTATCACTGCTCCATTTTCCCTGGACTGCAGTTGTGTGCCCCACTGAAGCATATTAGCCTGTTCTTTAACTAGATAGTTTCCATGTCTTCCAGTGGGAGTCTCCTGGGATTTCAGCCTCTTCCGTTGCTCACATTCCTATTAAAAAGCAGCGAAGGGGATTTTGATTACTATTCTTTCCTTGACTGGAGAGTTCAAGCTTGAGAGGTTCAGCTAAGGTGCACACTTGACCCCACTTTTCTTCCAGGTACATCTCTTCTGAGATGTTATGCACTGCAATTCACTCTTTGCGTCCTTCTAATGTGCTTTACACCCTGACAAATACTTTAACTTGCGTATCAGGTTAGAGATTATTTTTATCTTACACAACATGAATGGATTTATTTTTTTCCAGCTTTTATGTTTTTAGAGCTCTAAATGTTTCACTGTCGTTTGCATTTTCAATTAAGAGCAAAGAATGCTTTTATTATCTCTTGCATGACTTTTAAAAATGATCCAAAGTAACACCGTATCTGCCAAATGTAGCAGCAGAAAGATGATGCAGGCACCCCCACATAAATACCTTTCTCTTCAGCTCAGAGACAGTTTGGAAATGAAGGAAGGTACAGACTTTATCTTGACAATTATGATCTCTAATTAAAGTGCTTAATAACAAGCACATTTGTTTCAGAAACTCTGCTAGATGCTTATATCATCTCTGCATTCCCTGTTAAAACTTTCTCATTATACTTTTGGGGTGTTGCTAAGCTCATCACAATGTAAAAATCAACATGGACCATCACTGAGTTTGGTTCCAATTGCAGACTGACTAATGTCTACCATAATGTACCATTTCACAGAAAAACATCGTAAATTATCAATTATCACCATACAATCATTAGAGTTGGAAACACTAAGATCATCTGGTCCAACAATTGACCCATGTCCCTCAGTGTCATATCCACACATTTCCTAAACACCTCCACCACTTCCCTGTGCAGCCTGTTCCAATTTAGTTTGGTATTTTCCCATGGTATTTGCATGGTATGTAAAATATTTTATATTAAAATACATTCCTAACTAGCAAAAATATTTCTCTCTTCCTCTTTTTATTCTGGAACAGTTAACTGTTCTCCTGAAGTGTGAGGGGATTTTGAGACCTTTTTTTTCTAGCCAAACAATCAGATAGCCAAGGATGCTCATTATCCTGCTGCTCCCACCTAACTTTCCAGCCTTCTGCACTTTTGCTTCCTTTGTGAAAGCCTGCCTGCTTATTTGATGAGCCGTAACAAGAACCTAGGCCTCCTGAAAATCTGGCTCTTCAAGGCTGGAGATCTTTGGGAAAACTGAGTGATGTCTTGACCCAAGCTTTCTTGATGTTATCCAGTAATACCCACACCAGGGTCTTTGTTTCATTCCCACTTCTGAAAAAAGTATCTCAATAAGATGCACTACAGATTTAAATTAAATATATTATTTTATTGCCTGATACTCCCAAAGGCTTTTTTAGAGCATACTAATTCTGGCAGCCAGTACTCTTGTCATAACAAACCATCACTATAGAGAAGGAAACAATGCTGAGTGTCTTACTGATGTCTTTGAAGAGCCTCCTGTCACAAAGCTGCCTTTCGGATGTGAAGTGGGGTATGTGGAGAGCCTAAAAAGGCCAGGGAATCACTGCTGTGTATTGTGTATGCACAGATGGAATAACATGGTGGCTTATACAGGGAGCACTCCATGTTCACCTGCCTACCTGCAATTCATGGTGGGAACAGGGCATGCAACAGAAATTGTCCTTTGACTCTTGGTGCCCAGAAGCACTCCTGCAGCTGTTGCACACATCCTCCAGCCCCCCATCTCCAGATTTAGTGACAGCTTCTTGTGATTACAGGAAGCTGTGTGGCATTTCCCATCTCAAGCCTCCTGTTCTCACTTGACCACCTTTCTCAGCAATTCTCTCCTTTTGGGTTAGAATTTTCCATTCTTTACTCAAAGACTGGATATCATTTTGTTCTGCTTGTCATTTCTGCAGGTTTGATAAAATGGCCTGTGAGGTTTTTTTTTAAAGAGCACATTCCCTATTATTGACAAAATGCTTTCTTATTTTTTCTTCGAGCGGACAAAATAGTTGACAACTGAAATATAGCATGGGAATAGCTTTCAAGAAGGAGTGAGACATGGCCCTGTTCTGAAATAAATTGTTTCACTGAATTCTATCCCTTCAAAATTACATTGTAAGTGCATTTCTTATGTCAAGGTGCAGCCCAGAAAGAAACTGGTCTCTGAGTTTGTCAAAACATCAAAGGCGCTGTACTGTCAGAGGTTCTGTTCCAGTAGAGTCTTGTTCTGTAAGACACTAGTGATTTAATGCACTGGCCATTGAGAGCTCGACTTTGAGAAACATCTAGTGTGTGAAGCGCAGTGTATCCATCAGTGATCATGAATGCATTAAATTCCTTAAAACTGCTCTCACAGCACTGAGATAGATATATATATAACTGTGTATATGGACTTAAGCAAATACACTCTTCCACATTACTTAGAAACCTTTTAGTAGGCTTCTACCCCCATACCTTTTGTCACATTTTCATGCTGGTATTCCTCTTCAGAATCGTAGGAAGAAATTTCATTTTGTGCTGTTGGAGAAGGTGCCAACAAGACTTTGGAAGCTTCTGAGGACTTACAGAGGTACATCACATTTCTATACTGATTAGTCAATTATTTTTAGCTTGGCACACCTGTGCCTGCTACTTGAAGTCATTTCAAAACATGTAGAGCTTTGAAGCCCACAACTCTAAAACAGAGCTTGAACTCAGTCGAAGGCAGTCATTCAGCTTTTGTAAGAGCTCCAAAAACGCACTCCATATGCCCCTCAAAGGTACACAAGCACTCGGGAGAAAAATAGATGGATGGCGTTAAGGTGTGTGTTGCCACTGAAATACAAAAGGCAAAGAGATCCAACAGTAGAGAACAGATGAGTTGTATGAGGTCTTGCAGGTGTTAATCTGATCTATGAGAAATCAGAAGCTGATAGAAAAAAAAAGAAAATGAAGGGATAATATAGAGCTGGACCATCTAGAAAGATCATTTTAGCTGCATCTTTTTAGGCTAAATAGTTGGTTGTATAGTTCATAGTATCAATCACAGCCTATTGCCTCTGTTCCCTTATTAGGTAAATCTGCATACATTTATGGCTTAACTGTAAAAATTCACATTTAAAAGTCAGCGAGTAGCGTGCTTATAAAAAGTTAATGGATGAAAGAAACAAAATGAAAGCAAAATTATGTTGCACTTTTCATCCAGCTTTTACTTGGTCTAAGCATGTTGTGATTGGCACAAGCAACACTGCAATATAGAAATACATAAAGAGAAAAGCAGACCTGAGTAATTTCCTCTTGAGAACCTTAAAAGAGCTTGCAGTTAGTGAGTGTTGTCAAGTAATAGGCCTGGAAACATTTACATCTCTCTTTCTTGGTCTCTTTTTTACAAGGTTTGTGTAATTCAGAGGTCACAAAGGAGACACCTCATACAAAACAGACATCCGAAATGCATTTGTAATTGTCAATCTCTGGCCCCATTACCAAACAAAAATTCGAAAACTTCATTTGAATGCTGTGATTCATCTAGGGAGAAATGACATGCAAGATGGCCATAGCCTCAAGACCTTTCACAGTGCTGTTATGTTCAGTTGTGCTACATTCAGTGATCAGTTCATGAAGGGGCCTTGGAGGCAAATTAATTATTTAACAGTACAATATATTGAGAATTCAGTCTTCCTTCCCCTAATGGGACTAGCATTCTTGAGATTACCATTAGATTCGCAGTACCAGACAGTGCTGAACTCTAATCTGAAGGAAGACCTGTTTGAGAAAATCTTGAAATTGAAGGAATAAAGCTTATATATCAGAAATTACTTATAAGAAACACGGTGTGCTTAGCAGGTCTACTGGGATTGTCAGTGACTTTGGCTTACCCAGGCATAAATGTCCAATATAGATTACTTCAAAACCTGTTACTGAAATGAAAAAAGGCTAGACTTGGCTCAGAGGAGAGCAATTACTCTCCCTGTAATAATTGTTGGTGTTACGGTTGTGTATTCAGAACTCTTGTATGAGACCCAAATTTTTACATGTTTCCACTTATTCATGTTAATTGGAAATTGATACATATGAGGGCAGCTGAGAAGTCTGTCTGTATATAAAATGATCTAAAGAAAACAACCTTGAACATAAACAAGCAGGAGTAAGTGACAATAATAATAAAAAAAGTTCCTCTGGCACATTTATCAATTAAAAAGGAATATATTCCAATTCTTGCTGTTAACCAAGAGATGGCTATGATTTGAATAAGAAAGCAGCTCAGGAAGCCCAGTATATGATTCAAATCTACCTTTACTCACTTTAATGATAGCCAAAAATGAAAATTGGAATCAGTCCATACTCGAAGGAACAAGAATATGATTAAAGTCATTTCAAGCCCAACACTATGCTCACATTTATTTTGCAACCTCATTGACTACTGGCTGAAAACAGAACTACAGCCGAGGTATATTTGCTTCATACCTGTAGCTGTAATACCAACTAGTAACAGCTCGCCTGAAAAGGAAAGGTCACACCTGGAATCAGTTTTCAGGCAGTACCTTCAGCAAGGCAAGGAAAGATGCTGAACAAAATATAGCCCTCTATTCTTCCATCTACCGTGCAAATTTCTCCACTGGGATTGGGATATATGACCTCTCAAAGAGCAGTGAAATAGATAGATACACTGAATTCTTTTTTCACAGCAATAAAACCGAGCCAGTTTTAATGCTCTGAAGATATTTTTGCAGAAGCAAATTCTAAAAATTCATGGGTGCCATTTTATCTACAGTTTTAGGCAGATTTTATCCTAGAGGGAAATTAATCAACTCACATTAATATATACTCAGTAGACTCACAAGTCTTAACTGACGTATTGTACAGTGATTGCTCATGTCATTACACAAAAGCTTTCTCTTTTAGAACATCCTTTCATAAGTCACCACTAAACTTCTCTTCCAAAGAAGGAAGTCTCATCAGGTAAATCTCACAGTCTCATAAAGGGTTTGCCTCTGAGGTCCGACAGCTATTTTCTAGTTGCTCCTAGAATATTACTGCTTCAGTGCCGTGTAATTTAGCTCCAGGATTTCAGCATGACTTTCAGATGTCTATGGTAAAGTCCTCTATTTCCACTTTTACTTTCCTTCATTTTGGAGCTAACTATTCTTTTCAATTTGCCAGTTTTTAAAATAAGCTCTTAATAAGGAAAAGGCTACCAACTCCAAGAATAGGTGTGTATAAATCTTTTCCAAAGTAGGTTAACTTCTACTATAAGAGTTTATTGGCTGTTGAATTACTATACTTCGTCTTTGCTGGATGGCAGGTGACTTTGAATTACTGAAATACTCTGAATTACTTTATGTCAGGTTGTTGGAACCGTGTTTAAAATTATAAATTTTCCTTCTTTTTCATTTTAAATTTAAAACTTGCATTTTCTAAATCCATCTGAAGTTGTGCAATACCTAGAGTACTTCTTATTTCTCTGGAAAAAAATATAGGGAATAAATAAGAAAAGTTGGAGAAAGCAGCTTTACAAAGACAATGCAATAACAGATGGGACACTGTAATAAATTAAGTAATAGTTTTACTAGAGTTACTGTTGAAAAATAAAGACTGTAGAGTGGAATTGGTATGCAAACTTGGAAACTTTGTTATTCATTCCAAAATGTATTGTTTTCTGAAAAGAGAGTTCACATAGATATTTGTATTAGAAAAATGTTTTACCTGCCATTGCAGTTCATTTCAGTTGTAAAAATATATTTCCACTGGATTCTGAAATTCTTTCCAATTTAATGCCAGGTCCAGTGGAGATGTCAATACATTTCATGTAAAACAATCCAGAGATCTTATAATGAACTTGACTGTTTTGTTTTTTTATTTCTTCTCTTTCTGTATCTTTCTGTATCTGTACTAGGGTGACTGTTATCATGGTTATCATCCACTCAACTGATTCATATTACTCTCTGTTTTATCTCAGCAATGACAGGCTAGGGTACTGAAGCACAGTCTGAGAATACTTATGCCAAATGCAATGCAAACCCTCATGAACTATGAAAAATTGCCATCCTTTTATGAGCTGTAAATAAGCCCTTCATACAAACTTGGCTTTGCTTAACTCCTTCCAGATACCACTTCCCTCAAACAAGTGCATGGTTCTCAGGTTAGCTTGCAAATATGAAATGTGTTTATGGACACACCAACTTCCTTTATCCTAAGAGGATAGTTTCTCCTGATGCAGTGACTGGATTGATATATCTTACTGTTGTACCCTGCCTTGCCCCATCCTGTTCCTGAACTGCAGTTTTCAATTCAAACAGGAACTCTGCATACTTGTATGGCTGATAGCAGCAGTAGTGTTGATACAATTTGAAAAGTGGTCTTTCTGTCTAAGGGTTGACCATTTTTCACCTCAAACTTAAGACCATGTAGCTTATTAGCTTATTAGCATTATAAATGAAAATATCACTGGAGTCCTAGGACAATTTGTAGGGCCTCAGCTTGTCTTTCTCTACTTTCCAATCTATTCCTCCCCTTTCTTGGTTGCTCATTCTCCAGAGAGGAAGGGCAGGATTCTTCTCTAGGATAAAATGCATTCAAGAGCTGTTTAAAAATGAATCTGACTCCAAAAATATATTACTGTAAATTCCAGTGGATATGATCTTGAGGCTTTCAAACTCAGGAAGATTTTGGTCTCCAAGAAGTTCCAAACTACTTTTTAGGTCATATTCTCAATAATTTGGAAGGTTTGTGTTGTTTTTGGCATCCCATTTAGAGGTTTACACCTTTATACAGTGCCCATTTAAGTGCCAGAACTTAATGACTGCTGATTTTGTGGCATCGCTGTAATGATAGGATACCACTAGAGATAGCACCACTAGAACAACAATATCATTAAGTAATTTTTCCCCAAAGAGATTATAGAAAACAATAGAACAGAAGAACAAAATATAAATATTAGTCATAGTGAAAATCACTAGTTTATTCTTCAGGAAGGAAAAGACAACAGTTATTAACCCTTTCATTTCTGTAGATAAAGGGTTAAGATTCCCATGAAATCCATCTAACTACCATTCTTATTTGGACAAAATATAGGTTCAGAGAAAACCTGTCCTTGCACAGCTGAAATGCTCTTTCCCTGTTTCCTTTCCCATTGGAGTAATTAGCTATGGTAGCAGATCAGAAGTGGTCATCTGGCATTTATGATTAGAATTGTTAATTTTAAATTGCGAAATATTTCGTTTAATAAGGCATATAGTCTGCTTAAAACCTCACTTCTGCCTACACTTTTGCATGTCAGCTTACAAGTAACATCTAGAAATTACTGTATGTGAAAGATCAGAGAGTGTATGTTCTCCCTGTTGAAAAATAAGGAGAACAGTGCTCACACAATGCATTTGATAGCATTGTAGGTCCAGTCATTTCATTGTTTTCTTTATATAGTACCACGTGGTACTGTGAATAGTCCTACTGAAATCAGGGCCTCATTCATCATACCCAATGATAATAGCTTGCTAGATAGGACCATATCTTTCAATTTCCCCCGACATATTCTGAGTGCATTTTACAAAGATGCATATGTTAAAACATGCAAACTGTTAA
The DNA here is from genome assembly GCA_013399175.1 of Odontophorus gujanensis. Taxonomy (NCBI): domain Eukaryota; kingdom Metazoa; phylum Chordata; class Aves; order Galliformes; family Odontophoridae; genus Odontophorus; species Odontophorus gujanensis. The sequence goes on along the minus strand of VXAB01004637.1, from coordinate 24,222 downwards.
AAACATAAAGTACCTATTAAAACTGGCAATTTTTTAAGATTTAGTTTTTAAGTCCACAAGAAGGGATCATTTATTGGGTTTCTTTGTATCACAGACCACATAGTATCATGCAAGAATACCTCATATTAAGTGACAACACTAGTGCTTGTCTGAATCCAAAGCCTGAAAAGTCATTCAGGTTTATTTTTGAAGAGTCTGTCTTTAACTGAATCTTTGCTTCACAGTGGATTTCAATGACTAGTCAATTGAATTTTGATAACGTGTCAGGATTTAAGTTCCAAAAATTGCTCTTGACAATATCTCTCTAAATTTGTCTTTGCTTTTACCTACTCTAATTATTGTTTTATCCGTGTACTAGAGATCTCAGAGGGGGTTGTCAGTAATAAGTGATTAAAATATATTGTTAGCAAGCACTTAAGTTAAAATTATTTTTACTGTATTTTTTTAATCATAAACAGTCAGAGGTTTCAGTCATGCAGGATTTACAATGAAATCTGCATTTCTAACACCTGAGGAAGATGGGCTATTCTACTGGTTTATGCTATTTTATTCCAACATGTTATTGAGATCACAAAGCAGAAGTTTACTTGTCCAGCCATACATTACAAGCAATTTAATTAATTTTTTTCAGGTTAACATATGAAGGTTTTTTTTATAAATATGGTTGCTATAAGGCAGGTAGACTGCCTAGCAGCATCCACAGATTGTGAAAAGGTTTGTGATCTTCTAATCCTGCTGTGTTCAAAGTTTTGAGGTTTGTCTTGAAGAGAGTGTTTGATGGATAGCATACATAGCTCTTCCATCCAGCACTGTGAGTCATAGCATTGTGTATGTACCAGTTTATTCAGATTCCATGGGTCACTATATCCCTCACAGAGACTTGAGTGCTTCTCTTTCCTTCCTCTAAGGACAAACATTCCAATTTTACTTTATGTTCTTTACTCATAGCTTGTGAAGTGGAATAGGGTTCCAAATGTGGAGATGGGGACTTACCTCTGATTTTATTTTATTTTTTTATTTTTTTTTTCCATGTGGAGAAATAAGCTTTGATTAATGATGAGTTTCTGTTCAGTGTTCTTTCTTTTAAAAGGCAAAACCTGTTCTCTGTGTATGTGAAAGATGACAGATTGACAGCCCTGGGAGACTGAAAGCCCTGTGTTTATCCCCAGCACGGATACAACACAACTAGCTAAAAATGCAAACCTTCATGAGCTACCCTGCCAGTGTATTTCAGCCTTCATCCACAGAGCCAGAAAAGTGTTCAGGACACTAGGAGTAATTGTAGTCATCCAGGCTATGCAGTCCTTTGTGTTTGCAGAAGCTGCCCACCACTGTGATGACAATTTCTGTGATGTGGATGTCTGGGAACATGAGCTTTAATTGAATAGCCATCACATGGTAGTGACTTTCATTTACAACCAGTCTGATCTGAATTTGAACCGCATTTTATAAATGAATGCCTTAATATCTTGTTTCCAATCATCTGAGCCTTCCAGCTACTTTCAGTGTCCCTTGTTTGAAAGGAAAATAAAGGGACTATGTTTTACATTTATAGGACCAGCAAAAGGGATCTTGCCTGGTGATACATGGAGCTGATGGCCTTCATTTCAGTGCTTTGGTGCCTGTTTGAAGCTGATGGGGATATGCCTTGATGTTTTTTTGTCAGTCTTCTTGCATGGCTATAAATTTCAGTGACTTCAGAGGGAGCATGAGCAAGAGCAGACTGAGCATGTGACAGTGATGATGATAGGGAATAAGTGATTGTTTGCACACCAAATATTATAACATTCAGGTTAGGAGGACTATAGTTCATAAAGTATTTTAGTACCATTTTGGGAAAAGCTGCACTGGAGATGTAAATGAAGAGATATTGTTATTGTTTGGTTTCTTGGATCATCCACGTTTCAAGGAAGTAGACATCAGCAGGCATTCTGTGCTGGGCTCACAGAGTGGCTGAGTAAATACCTGTCTCAAAAGAGCAGGCGTTGGTGAGGGAGAGGATGAGAGCAAGACAGGAATGCTTGTGTTATCAAAGTGAAAGAAAAGGCAGGAAAAAACAGGAAGGGGAAAGATGACCGAAGAAACTCCTTAAGATTCTACTTCATTTCCTGTGCCTTGCATTTAGCTTTAGCCATACCACAGTACACAGAACATGAATTTCAGACTATATGACCATGGTAAATTTTGTACACAGACCTGTTCAGCCAGCCCAAGTGAAATAGACACTTTTTCTTTTTAAAAACATGGTTATGTACAGGGCTGGTAAAAGGAATTCAACAGTAGAGGAAATTACTGAGAGGACATTTGGTCTTTTCAAACATGCTGTGAAGTGCTACCTGGCACTACTACAGTGACAGTATATGATTAATATTGCAATTAATAGCTCATGTTTCTCCCCTGTGCACCCGGATACTAAGCTGTCTGAAACCTGATTCAAGTGATCTTACTGCAACTGCAGTGCTCTTGGTACAAATCCCCTGTGCTTTAGAACACACTAATATTTCAATGCTATTCTCATCCCAGAGTTCCCAAATCTCTTTTATTTTTCTAATTTTTTTCTTCCTTTTTTTTTCCTCCCATTTTCTAAAAATAACATTATTGCAGAGGTGTGAATATTCCCTCTGCGTAGATGAAGGTCTACCTAATTGTGAGCTCTGTTGCTTCTATATCTTGTGCTGAGTTCTAGAGCAAGATAGCAACTCCCCTCTGTTCCCTGAGAAAAGAAGGAAATTCATACCATGAAGGGACAGAAGAGTTTGGGGCATCAAAGGTTCTTTACAAATTCTTTACATTTGGCTCTAGAATCTGCACAAACCTGAATTTTTCACATATATGTCTGATGAAGAATTTCAGTGCTGCCTTCAAGTGCTGTAGGATTTTGAGAATGTTAAGGAGCTTTCTGGAAGTGCATTTATTTACTCACAAAAAAATAAAAAATAAAAAAACATATTCAACACAGCTGGGTTTTGTGGGTTTTGTTGTTGTTGTTTGGTTTGTTTTCTAGATACATGTATAAAATATATGTTTATATATGTGTGTGTGTGTGTTTAGGTTTTTACATAAGTGTGCTGAGGCTGTAACTCATCAGATACAGCTTTTCTTAATGACTCCCTAGAGAACATGTAAGATGCAGGATGCAAGCTTTTTCTCCCACCAGAAGATTTTTTATTCCTTGAGTATCCAGTACAGATGTCTTTGTGTCTCATTATGAACATTGTGTCCTATCAGGAAGATCTCTTTTCTTAGTAGCCAAGAAAAATATTTCTTCTATTTGCAGTTTCATGAGCTATCATGTGATAACAAGACTGTTATTTGGCAAATCTCTGTCAATTTTCATTTTTATAATTACAGTGCTTAGATAGTTGTCTCTGTTGAAATTTCTTTGGTCCCTAAGGCCATTTTTATATAAAGCCATGCTCAGTAGCAAGTATTTTTATGTTTCATTCGAACTGATATTAGCATATGAAGTATTTTTATATTTGTAAACTTTCCTATCAGTTCAGTCAAAATTTGAAACAGATTTAGTTCAACTAGCATCATCTGAAGTGTATGTACTTCTTTTTACATTCATTTTGTCAGCTATGCATCCTCCGTACCATATGGTATAATACTCACAAAGAGAAGCTGAATTTTTTTCTGCACAGTAATTGTTTTCATTTCTATTAAAAGAGAAAGGCACAAATAATAGGTATGGTGCAGGCATGCAATCTTTGGCATGTCACTAAATCCCTGATGTCTATTAAAACCCTACCTAAACTTACAATTCCCTTGACAGAGCACGTAGGAAGGCCTTTCTCCATCTGCTGTTTTTGCTGATGACATGCCAAATGTCTTTACAGATACTCTCATAGAAAAGGAAGGAAATGCAATTACAGGAATCATGCTCTTAAAAGCACCATTTGAAAAAAAATATATATATATAGGTGAGTGATTTAAAATATATAGATGATCACCCCAGAGAATGATTAAAAATTATGCATTTATAGTGCAACATAATCATAACTGATTTTTACATATTGGTTTACATAAAGATTACATTCAAAATGTCCATAATTCTCTGCTAACTCAGATGCCCTCTTACCTTTAAACTCACCGCGTAGCACAGAATAAGAAAATAGCTTTTATCAAGTTTAAACAGAGCTATTATAACCCACTGAGACTGGTTACTGTAATGGTAGGACAACTGAGTTAAATACTGTGAAAAATTCATTCTTAAAATCCTAATATTTGCCTCAGCTTCTTCTAGAACAGTTTCATAAAATGCTGTTGTTTTGTTAGATGTATGAATGCAGATGTGCTTGCAAAACAACAGCAAATTGTTACAAAAGACACACTTCTTGTTTTGCTTGTTTGTAATGCACTGGAATGGAATTAAAGCATTTGCTTAGAGGCTGAAATGGTAATNATTTGGAATTAAACATGACAAACAGGATTCAAACTGTTTTAGATGGATATTTCTTTCATATTCACTAGTATTTGCTTGAAATGAAGTACAGATCTTAAAAGCATCAAGTCGCTGGAAGAGTGTCTATGAAAATAAAACTGTCTTTGTGAACCATAGGTGATACATTTTCTGTGCTCTCAAATATAGGTGTAAATTGAAACAGAGTAAAACTAGCGAGAGCAAACAGAAAAGAATTAAAACACTATGTCTTTGTTGTTTCATTTCCTTTACTACGGAGTGCAATCAATACTTTACAACAGGGTTAATATGGTCTCTTCAAACATGCTATTATTCTTTCAAAATAGCACAATAAGTTTATTAGTTATGCTGTCTGCAGTCTTTCCTACATGACAGGCTTATGTGGGTGTTCAGATTGTAAGCAATTTTCTTGGTGCCCTCTGTTGGAGTATTTTCCATGAGCTCTAACAATAGCAGCTCGCACCATGCAGCTGCAGGAAAATTGAGTGGTGGAAGTTCTAATTAGTATAATTAACACAAACAAAAAAGTTCCACACTGAGAGACTTACTGTTTCTGCTCTGTAGTTATTGAATATTCAGGTCCCACATCTGTCAGTCCTTTGCTATTCAAGCGAGGCTGTGACTGTTGATTTTTTTTTTCAAGCTTCAGTGTCACTTAGGTGCACTGAAAGGTATTTTAAATCATAGCCTCAAGGCTGATCTGGTAACCAGTTCTTCATATTCTTTCTGGTACCTTCCTTCTGAAAACATCTGTTTTGTTAGTAAATACATGTAAGTAAGCACTGGCCTTATGTGGTGTAGCAAAAGAAAAAGCACATCTTTTGCTTTCAGATGGCCTTTGTGCTCACAAGGCAAGAACAGAGATTGCTTCCTTTGTGAGGGAATCCAAACTGAGAAAGTTTAGAAATGATCAAAGTGAACTGGCCACATGGCTGTAAGTGTGCCTCAGACAAATGGCCTGTAGGCTGATCGAGCACTTGGGAAGTGTGTCATCAGGCATTATTTGCCTGAAGTAATGTCATCAGACATTATCTGAGGAAGTTTGAATCTCAATGACACAGAGACTATTATCTGATGTAACTTTGTCAACATCTTAATCTTGAGCAAGTCTTTTTCTTTCTTTCTTTCTTTCTTTTTTTAAAGCTTGCTCAGATGTTGGCAATCGAAGAGCCTGAATACCACTATTTCTGTCTATAATTCCACCAGTATCCTGGCAGGACAATTTTTCAATTGTCTTTGATCTTGCATGTAGCCTTAGTGAAAAGGAAGGACTGTAATGTTCTTGATTACAATGAGAAGTACCCTAGATACAAATAGCTGCATTCATGCAGCAAAGTGCTACTTAGCACTGCTTTAGAAACCCAGTCTCAGGATTATCCAGCACCACCGAATAAAAGTGTTACCTATATGTCTGGTCTCAAATGAAGAAACAGGGCTGGAGTCATGATTCGAGAAGAGACTAATTTGCACAGAAAGAATATATATCTTGGCTGACGCTTGTGAAAATGGAAACGCTGAAGAAAAAATTATCTTCTGCAATTAGGTCCACGTTGGGCAATCCAGGCTGCCCTACCTGCCAAAGTCAGAAGTGGTCTTATCTGCACAAAGTGATAATTTTTCTATGCCTTTTCTTGTCAAGATTGAGTCAATCACTGTGTGACAGACCACCCATGTGTAAAAAGATGTATGTCTGGTGGGAGCTGATATGGAACCTGCAGATGGGCTTACTAGCTTTGAAAAGCAGGTAATTTTCCATTAATACTTCCTGTGGAGGATAAGGCCCTGGTATCTTTCAGATGAGCTGTAATTAGGCCATTATTTGAGGTCTCAGATACTGCCTCTGATAACTGTGCTAGTCATAGTCTTTTTCTAAACTGCCCTTTCATCTTTCAGTCTGGTTTTATGTCTGGATATAGCACTGAATGAATCACTCATGTTAATTAATTGTCAACATATTAGCTGCATCAGTTGTTTATATTTTTTCTCTTTCTCTCAACCTCACCTCAAACATCCATTATTAATAGTAAACTGTTTGATAGAAGCACCCACTTACAGCTGTGCAAATATGTATAAAAAATCAAACTCACAAAGCATAGAAACTAAAGAAACATAGAATTAATGACATTATTACTCCATCTGAATCTCTGCAGCATCATGTAAATCTCAACATAAGAATTTTGATTCTGCAACTCAACTTATTCCTTAGAGATTTCTTATTTTTTTCATGCGGCCCAAAGAATGCGTATTTTCTCAACTATTTTGAAATGAAGCAGGTATAACATTAGTAATAGTCTTTTTTGTTAACGCAAAACTATCTAACTTTGACATGTAATAACTAGGATTGCCATATCACAAACGTATATTGCTCAATTACAATATTTTGAAATATTCATTTGGGCTCTGCCAGTTCATCTGTATTTCTTTTCAGGTGTTTCTTAGATGATTGCTTACTACTTATGGAATCAGTTTATTAGGAACCAATTGATCTGAAATATAACATGTAGTTCTTGGTATGAATTTCCTAAAAATTAAGTATTCTCCAAGAATTAGAAGAAAAAAAGTGTTAGATGCAGAGAAAGAATCACAGAATCACAGAATTGTAGGGGTTGGAAGGGACTTCTGAAGATCATCTAGTCCAACCCCCTGCCAAAGCAGCTCCCTAGCCCAGGTTGCACAGGTAGGTGTCCAGGTGGGTCTTGAATGTCTCCAGTGGAGGAGACTCCACCACCTCTCTGTGCAGCCTGTGCCAGTGCTCCGTCACTGCACTGTGAAGAAGTTCCCATGTACATTTGTGCGGAACTTCCTATGCTTCAGTTTGTGACCATTTCCCCTTGTCCTATCACCACACACTGCTGAGAAGAGTCCAGCCTCATCCCTTTGCCTTCCGCTCCTTAGATATTTATAGACGTGGATCAGATCCACTCTGAGTCTTCTTTTTTCAAGGCTGAACATACCCAGGTCACTCAGCCCACCCTCATAAGAGAGTTGTTCCAGGCCCTTTATCATCTTCGTAGCCCTCCACTGGACTCTTTCCAGGAAATACCTCTCTTTTTTGTACTGAGGAGACCAGAACTGGACATAATACTCCAGGTGAGGTCTCACCAGAGCAGAGTAGAGGGGGAGGATCACCTTCCTCAAAGTGCTGGCCACGCTATTTTAAGTGCACCCCAGAATCAATGGTTGAAAAAGCCTGCTAAGATAAAATACTTCGAGAATGGAGTAGGACACAGGGGAAGTACACAATATACCCTGGTATGTACGATGAGGTGGTGGGAGAGTGCTGGACAGAGAATCACACTTCCAAAGCAGGATGCAAAGAGCTTGTTAAAATTGTTTTATTTATGGCTAATCAATGGAATTGTAAGCTAAGTTCTCATTGATTTGTCTTGTCAAATGCCTAGCTCCATGTGTCAAGTGTTCGTGTCATCTTACCAGACAGAAACATTCTGAATTCACACTCTGAATATGTTCATTTTCTCTCTAACTAGCTATATCCTTGGTCTAGAGGAAATAAAAGCAATTGGTGAGAAGTGTTGAGATGTATCTAATTACACTGCATTTCCACCTGCACGTCGCTTGATAGAGGTCACAGTGTTGCTGTTTTTTTAAATGATAAACAGAAAACATCCTTGTTTTTTTTTTTTTTTTTTTTTTTTTTTTGTGGGGAGTGGAGGGGGGAGAGCNTTTTTTTTTTTTTGTTATTTATTCTCCTCAAGATGCTGCTTGTGTGGACCCCTGTCAGGATATAGCTTACTGTAGCAGAAAGATATCACCACTTCTTACTACTTGTTACCAAATCCTGGCAGAAGATAGCTGCATTTATTCTGTGCAGTACAAAGTCACGTAGGTAGGTGAAGGTCATGTTATCCTCAAGTCACCTGGAGCAGGCTGAGGTTGCAGGGAAGCAGGTGAGGCACATCCCCATGTTCCATATCACTGCCTCAGTGGAGTGCAAAGAGGTGTGTTAAAATACTTAATTCTTTTGAAAATGAATGTATCTCAGTGTCTTTCAGGATCCTTGTGGCGCTGACATATCTTCTGATTTGTTCCTCTTTCAGTCTTGCAATAGCCAGTAAGAAATAACTTTTGTCAGGAGCAGTAAAGACAGAAAAATGAAACTGTAGCTAGCATACATACCATATGTTGATCTGTAGCTAGGATGCAGACCCTGACTTCAATAATATCTGTGTGAAACAGCTCTGCTATCCAGCTGCCACCACAGTTTTCTCCTCGGAAAAATAAAAATATGCTTCTATATCAGAGCTCACTTGAAGTAGATGCTCTGGAGGGGCCAGTTCTAGCATAACATTTTCTGAAAACTAATACCAATCATCCGTATGACTTCAGATTTGCCAGTAAATCCTGTCACATAGAATGGCAGCGTACTAAATATCTTGCATGCGATTTCCATGAAACAAACCTAATTTTTAATCCCTTCGTTTTGGAAGCAAGAAGTATATGCTTCTGACGCTGCTGTCTTCACTGAGTATTTACTATTTACTATAGTACTATATAGTATACTATAATATATAGCACTATTTACTATAATACTATATAATATACTGTAGTGTATATATATATACTATATAGTACTATTGCATAAAACTGATCCATGAATTCTACAGTTCATGGGAAAGAGAGTACTTAAATAGGACTTGTTTTAGAATTGCTGTGGAAGTACGTGTCATGGTCCTGCAGCTGAGCTGTTCACAACATTTCAGCATTACATTTTCTGTTGAGATGTGCTGTTCCAAGTGCATTATTTCAACAAAATATTCTGAAAGTGAAGGCCTTTATATCTCCAGATGGCCATATAGGGCAAGCACCTGTCATGGAGGAGATTTGGTTCTCATTTCTGAGGCTTTCCCACGTACTTCTCAATAAAGTCAACATTAAACAACAAGAGATCCCTTGTCCCATGTAACTATTACAGCAAATGGACTCCTGATTGCTTTCTGAGTAATAATGTACTCAGTAAGTTCCAACACCGTATCAGTCACATGCAAGTGTTCAGGAAGTGTTCATGCCTTCTAGGACTGGAATCATATTTAAGTCAGATTCATTAAATAAATTGATTTCATAAGCTGTACGTTTTAAGAAATTCAAGTGTACATCTGGATTTCCTCTTTCTGAAACACACGAGAAGTTTCCATAGGAGAGCTACTGCCTCTTTGTCCTGTTCCAGAAACAAACATATGAAGTTGCCTGTTGTCTGTGACTCTTATTGTGAGCATTTACACTGTGTACATTGCCATGTTTCAGTTTGTATACTGTGTCACAAGATCATTAAACATATACATATATTTGTTTCTAAGATATACTCACCTCACACCGTAGTCACCCTTCCTTTACCCATTCAATTTAAATGGAATTGTGCAAAGGATATTATTTATTTAGTTACTGTAGGCCAAACAAAATATGTTAGTATGACTTCTGGGATGTGTTACTGGTATTATTGCATCTCCCAGCCTTGTCATGAGGTAGATCCAGTTGGTGTTTCACATCATGTTCTCAATGCTGAAGAAAAGAACCTCTCACTCAAAGACGCACTAGTTTAGGACAAAGAACACCAAACAGGCACACATATACATGGCATTAAAAGAAAATGAAGTCTGAATGACTGACCACCATTGCCCAGCTGGTTTTGCGAATACTCTAATCCAACGAATTAAACCTCAAGGTTTTTTTTTATTTTTTATTTTTGTGTGTGTGTGTGTTTACAAAATACTTCTTCTCTTCCTAATGTGAAATGGAGCTTCTTGCTTACTCCGCTCTTCCTTTTTTTTTTTTTTTTGCTCTTGATTTGCATGGAATTTCTAATTTGTATTTATTTATGTATTTATTTATTTCTGTTTGGAAGTTCCTTCAGATTGATAAGGGGCTGCAAATCATAGAGAAAAGCAGGATAGAATATCAGTTGACTGATGCTCCTGCTGGATTCTGTGACTAGATACCTAGCACAGGCTGCTCAAGGACTGTGGTGAAACCCCATTAAGCCCCTGCAAGTTATATCCACCTATCCCCAGTATGCATGCATATGCCTGCACACAGAACAGCTTCAGATGTATGTGCTTGTACAGCCCAACCTCAGCTGACATAAGTTAGTGCTGCCTGTCCAGCAGTCCACATGGACCTGCTGTGAATAGCCATTATTGATCTCTATCAGCGTAAAATTACATCCCTGCAACACAGGGGCCTAAACAGTAAAATTAAAGTTGCAGTTACTTGCTCCCCTTGACATAGGAAATATGGTGCTTCATTACATGTTTATTTTTAGTGCATGTACAATGCAACATGAGGGACTTAAAGTTGCCATGGGAACCATAACTTTGAATCCATGACTTTTTTGCATTCTTTTTTTTTTCCTACTAAGAAAAGTGTACAGAAAGATCATGGACAAAAATATTGGTCAAAATTATAGTCATTGGTACACTGGTATGATTAGCATCAGAGGGAGAATAACAAATCTAAAACACTGTCAGTCTCAAATAGCAAACAAAACTGTGATTGACAAAATATGGTGAGTTTTAATACAGATCTGACAACAGGATCTCAAACTGCTGTACACATATCTGCCTTGAATTTCATATATCTGCTCCAAATTTTATTGAACTAGCACCTGAGTGTGAACATTTGTCCGCCACTCTGCTGCAATGGAAAACAAATAGCTGTCAAAAGGCACAGAAGAAATGGATTTATACTCCTATGTGGAGATATAGCCTCAGTTGCTGAAGATGGTAAAAGGTTACTTTTTTACATCTGTTAATTTTTTACAAAATCTTTCTTCTGTCTCAAGAAAAGATATATCCTAAGACAGATCTGTTCTATCTGTCTTTATTGCACAGGCTATGTTGTAGCCTGTAAAGAAAGCATTATGACCCATGTCCTGTTCTCTAACTCTAAAAACAAAGAGATTCAGCAGTGTGTTTACAGTTACTTCAAAGCAAACTGTGCTTATAGTCATTTCCCATTAATAAGTGTGCTCTTTCAGCTGCATATTCAGATTCCCTGGAAACATTCCCTCCTCGTTTCACTACCATCCTGTGGGCTTACAGGAAAATACACCAGAGATCCATAACTTGTCTTTAAACTTGCCAAAGGAGGAGGCTGATACTTCTGAGGAAGCTTCATTGCTGTACCTTTCCATTCCATCCAGCTGTAATCCCCACGTGACATAACCCTGTCTGTGTGAATTTTACACTTGATACAGTTAAGAGTAGTGGGAAGAAAGTCCGACCTCTTACCTCAGAAAGTTTTATTTACAAACAGGGGACAAACAAGCAGTGGCCTTGATGTGCCTACAGTGCTTCAGCTGCCTTCTAAGAGCTTCTCAAACATAGTGAATAACTATTTACAGTGAATGAACTATTTTAGAAACAATTGGAAGCATACTAGTTGACCCCTGTGTGGGTGGTTTTGACTGCAACAGAAAAATAGTGCTTTATTCCTTCTGGTCTTTATCGGGTGGAAGTGTCACTGAAGAACATTCCTGGGAGAGATAAGCACAACCTTTAATATAAAAGGATGCAAAAATAAGTTAGGCATAAAAGTTAGTGGCAAATATGCAGGTGGCATTTATAGAGCTCAGAGATGCAGTGTAAAATCATTCTGGGTAACAGTTTATTAGCACCAAAGTAGTGTCTGGGAAAGCGTGCAGACATTGTACCAGACATTTTCCTGAAGAGTTTAGGTCACTTGCAATTGCTGATAGGGCCTGAGTTCCTTTAGTGGCATCACAAGTCTATCCCAGCAAGTATATTGTAGGTTGAGCACATAAATAATACATAAATAATATCCAGAACAGTGCTTACCTGTTCACATTTTCTCTGTGAATGGCTTTCTATAAAGGTCAGTGCCTTTTTTATCTGGAGCAACGCTTAAGTATTTTACAGCCACCATTCAAAACACCTGTGAATCAACTCCCCGCTTGCTCTCTGAGCCCCTTCCTACCCAGCGAGGACTGCTCAGCTGAGTCTAACCAGGGCTTGCTGTCACGTTGTTTCTCTCCCAGGAACATCCATCTTAAGACAGTACTTGTACAAGCCTGGGCATGATTTTACATTCCCTCTTCCGAGCAACCATTTGTGATTGATCTGTTCTGTCACTGTTGCCTTTCTCTCAAACAGCATAACATTTAAGGTTTTGTTGTAAGCTACCTTCACGGAGACACAGCAAGAATTATTCACAGGTTTTGTTGTACACGACCTTTTTTGTGAAACGGAACAACAATCTTTTGTTGGTATCTCTTTATAAGTCTACTGATAGCTCTATCTTTGGGAAAACTGTAAGGATTCCAATCTCCTGGTTTTCATATGCTATTTATAGTCTTATTAACTTTGCTGAAGCAACATCCAAGGAATCCAGGATTTCCTCATGCTGTCAGTTCTCTATCTTTGATCTCTATGGGAATTCTGTAGGAGGGGGAAATCCTGGTCTACAGGACAGCTTCTGCAAGGCATGCTCTTCTCAGACCTCTGCCCTCAGCACTAGTCTACTACTCTACTAGTGGTGTCACCAGTTTTCTTCATTTCTGCACAAATGAAAATAATGTGAAGAATTCACGTGGCCCCTTTTAAAATCTGATTACAAGCATCTGACCACTTAGGTTAGTTTCCATTGTTGTAAAGTAAACAAACCTAATATTAGGGATTGCTAGAGAACTCAGAGCATTTTAAAGGGATATTCTGCTCTGCACTGTAATCCTTTTCTCTTGCATTCATAACTCATAACCTTCAGTGAAGGTTCATCCCCCACTGCACTGCAAAGCCCAAGAGAAAGTTGAATATAATGCTACTCTGTGCTCCTCTACACCAGCTCTGTCTCTGTCCTCTCTCTGTTCCAGGCTCATGTTTGTACACAGAGGCATAAACATCATTTATAATGGCAGAAGCAAATCTGGATGAGCTGAGTCCCTTGTGGATGTGGAGCCAGAGGGCACGATCAAGCATGCAGTTGTTGTTGACTGATGGCTCATTCACACAAAGTGAATCCAAAGTAATTCTTCCTACTAGATAGTTTAGTTTATTGTTACAACAAAACTGCTTAGTTTTTATTTGGGTAATGTAGCTGCTAGAAGGGGTGTGCATAAAACTTGTGTCTGAGAGCAGTGAAATGCATAGTATTAAGGCGATCATGATCTTGTCTTATTAGTCAGACAACTTGTCCTTTTTTGTCAGGGAATTGCAAAGATCTGTCAAGGCCCAGTTTAATCTACTCCCTGTAATAGGATTTGTCTGTAGCTTGAGGAAACAGAAGCTTGTAATGCATAGGGTTATTAAGACTGGGATGTAAGCTTTTTGAGACTCTTTAATAAAATATAATATCAGTATATTCAATGAATATGGAAAGAGGGATCTAAATATTTCTTGTTACAACCTTCAAATATCTTGGGAAAGGAGAATAGTTCTAATTAAAGCGAGGGTAAAAAGCAACAGCTCTCTGAATTCTAGCTTTCCTCAAAGTTAAATATTGATGTAAGCTAGAGTTCAAGAATCTCATTGCCTCTCCTCTAACCATTAAATGAAATCCCGGCCCACTCCAAGGCAAGGTTAATGTATTTCAGGAACCTTGTGAACAACAGCTTTAGTTGCTTTCATGTACACCCAAGCGTGGCCCTTTTGCAAACAAGGCAGTTTTAAACAAGGAAAGATAGAGCTGCCAGGAGGTACAAAGTATTCTGCCCCTTGAATTGCCTCACTTCCGATGTAACAAGCTCTGAGACAATTCCAAGTATTTGCGGTCCCAAACCTCACTTACTTCCTCCCTCAATATCTTGACAGGAAACACAAAAATTGAAAGATTTAATTGCCTCCTTTTAGAGGAAGTTTGGTGCCCAGAACAAGCAGTCAACACAAAGTGATTGAATGTTTTTCTCTTTTTTTTTTGGTGGATAGAATCATTAGGAACAGGGCACTGCTTTGTATGCTCCTGAACGCTATGGCACACTGTGGTTGGAAACGGAATGTATGCGTAATAATAATAATTTGCAAACACAGTTACACCCATCACAGCCACATCAGGCTTGCTAACATGTACAATCAAATCCCTGTTTCTGGGGATTCCTGGAACAGTAATACATTAAAATAAACTAAAATTGCCACCTTTTAGTCAATAACACCTTTCCAGCTCCTCTAGAACACCAAGTTCACTGTTTATCTTGCTGATTAATATGACCTTGTCTGAGTTATACCTAGACAGGTTAAATACCTAGATTATTATTCATTGCCAAAATGTCACTAAATCTATTGGACTGAAATAATAAATAATCAGCCTGGGGCACCTCCACTTCCTTGGAGTGAGTTACTCTACAAGCACTCCTTGGTAGTGGCACTCTGAAAAAGTTCTCCAGGGAAAACATGTATTTTAAAGCCAACTGTCCTTGTTCCCATATCTCTGAGTACAAAGTCTAGATTCAATTTGCTATGTACCTGGCTTGCAGTCTCCACTGGCATGCTAAATATAGGTAGTGCTCAGTTGGTGGGAAGAGAAAAGGGAGCAAAAAGGGCAAATTTCACCTTCCATTTGTTGGGGTTGGGTACTTTTGGGGGTATTTTCAGATACCTGTAGAATTTGGCAAGTGTGGAAAAGTATAGGAAAATGTATAGCATGATTATTTTTTTTTTAAATCAGAAGATGACTATTTGGCATTTGTTGTTATGAAATTAAAATTCTCTTTGGACAGTGATAAAAAAGTGAGATGAGACAAAGAGGATTTTTCCCTAAAGAAATCCTTTATTAACAAAGAATTCATTATTAATTAACCAGAGCTAATCCAGAAAATGGGAAATCTGAGCTCCCTGTGTAAACTTGTTTGTGAAGTTATAGGACTGGATTTTGTCTCAGATAAACAGAAGGGAAGGAGGATATGTGTCATTTTCCCCTTAATTTTATGAAATACAGGACCATCCAGTGAAAGCTTTGGAGGCAATTGTAGGACTGTCATGACTCCAGTGTATCCCACTGAGCCTCTCCCCAAATCAGGAGGAGTGCAGCAGGCGTTTGTGAATGCAGAGCTCCCAAATGGGTTTGTAATATGGCCTGTGGAAATTCAGCAAAGGTTTATTCCTGTGGCCTCACCTATCCCCTGTCACACTGGGAACTGAATGATTGGAACAGAACTCCAATGGTGGGACTGCTCTAGAGGCTTAAATTTGACCTCACCAAAGTGGAACACATCTCTATCTGTTCTCCTTCCCTGAGACTTCTCAGGTTATTCCTCTGACTCCATCCTTCCAAGGCAGATATTTTCTCTTTTTTATTCGAGAATGTGGGAAGTAAAACATCTACTTCATTGCTAGTCTGTTTTGGGTTTGAAAGTTTTTACTTACGATGAGCAGTATGACATCCAAAACATTTCATAACTTCCAGAAGAAATTTGGAGTCAGTAATTTTCAGTGGATTCTAGTATAAAAGAGTTTTGAACATACTGAGAGATATACTCATACAGGGACCTGTGGAGCACAGGACTGAGCAGTGGCAGGGGACAGTGACAATAAAGGTTATGTATCTGCAACACAGCAAAAGCAGCAGCTCTGTGAAGCCTTGGCTCTCTGTACAGTCACAAAACTTAGCCAGAAGTAAATATCAAGGGGCAAAGTAGCATTTATTCTTTCCTCTTTTCAAAGAGATTAGCATTTTTCCCAGCTTTGGATCCCAGCTGTGAGTCCTTCTCAGTACTGGGGACCTGAGAGCCAAGCCCTTCCCTTTCTGAGTCACAAAAAGCAAATAAGGCACAGTTGCCTCTTTGCTGCTACTGACAGCTGATGATTCAATGATAATAATCACTGAAGGCTGCATACAGGGCACAAGTCCATTCTTTGCCTGAGCTGACAAAAGAACTTGAAGATCATTTCAGCTTCTCATATAAATGCAGTAACCACAGGCTGTAGTGTAATTCAGGATGCAACTGGGAGTCTCCTGGACCAAGAAGCCTGCCTCATGGATGCTCTACTTGCTGGGCTGCAGTTCACTCTCTCTGGCCCAAACAGGTTTCTCCATCTGTGCACATGACCAAAGCTTCAGGGAAGAGAGCAGGAGAGACCAACATTAGAAATCCCTACAACCTGGTGAAATGTATGTTTATTGATAAATTAAGAGACCAAGAGTCAAGGAAGAATGAAAATTTTCTGTGCACGCTAGTTTACATAGCATAAAAGAAGAGTTAGTGGTGGAAAATGGCTTCTCTTGTCAGAGCTCTGGTGCAGTCTGTGTTCCAACACTGCCAGGTGCAGGCCTCACTGCCAGTTCCCCATGCAGACTCAGACTGTACCCAAACCTGTGCCTCTGCTGCAGGGAAATGCTGTAACAGCTCTAATGTTTTAATGAGAGGGGTTGCTTCTTTCACTCCTCTGACTTTTGCATGACTGTGCCTTGTAAAAGCCGTAATTAGTGACAGGAAGAAACTCAATTTTCAAATTCTGCTAAATCTTATGCAAAATGGACTATTCTCAAAGAATTTAAATGGATAATGTGAAAGATTTCCAGGCATCTCTATGCTTAAAGGTTGAACTCAAGTGCCACTCTTAAGTCTTAGACTCACTGTTAAATGAAGGCCTAAAATGTGGACATAAAACACATGAAAAAGCAGGGTTTTTTTTCCAAAGTAGGTATCTCTAATTAATTAATTTACCGCTTAAAATCCGAAGTGTATCTCACTTCATAAATACACAGATTGATGAAAAAATATACAAGCAATTATACAGTGGTATGAGGAAAAGCAGGGACTGACAAGATGAGGCAGGAACCAGGTGACAGTGAGGTTCTGTGAGTCACTGTATTTCTGGATATAAATTAGTTTGATAAGGCACACAAGAGAGAAACTCCTTCCAATACAGTTGTTGAAAATCAGTGCTAAACTTAGTGTGTTTTACTGGAACTAGAAGCCTCTAAAAAGATCTGAGTTTTGAGGCCTAATCTTGTACTCAACAAAACCTCATATAATTTCAGTAGTAGGACTGTGAACAGTTCATCACTCAGTCCTACAGGTTTCAAGCAGATTGTTAACAGTGAGGTTACATAATCACGGCTCCCAACTTCAAAAAGCTAAGCGTTCTGTTAAATTCACTTTTCCAAATATCTCAGGACTAAAGAGTCTCTATTACACACAGCTGCAAAGAAAATAGTGCTCCACACTTATTTTTAATCTTATTTTCAACAATAGATAAAATAGATAATTTTCATGAACACGTGCACTCATGATGGGTACTTTGCTAGTGAGATGTCACATACCTTGCATTGGATGTAATAATAATAATTCTAGTAATATTGACCTAAATTGAGTAAAATTAACTCACAGGAAAAAATAAAATAAAAAAAAGATCCTACATTGCAATGCATTGTTCTCTTGACTAATCTTTCAAAGGAAGGCACACTTACGCCATTTAAAATTACACTGGTCATTGTTCTTCCCGTATATAAGTCAATGTATATATGAATAGCTAGGCTACAAATAGAAAACAGTTAAGATAACACAGCTTCATCTGCAAAGTTGTGCTGTTGTTACAGAAAATGCTAAGATTACTTCAACTTATAGATACACTAAAAGTTGCACAAGTCTGAAAAAAATAAAAATAAAATCCTCACCACAGTAAGAGGTAAGAAAATCTCAATAACAGTGAAATTTCTCTCTACTATTAGATCCCGTTTGTCATCAGGGGCAACAGAACTTCACTTTGTGAGTAGTGCTTATGGTTGGATAAGAAGCTATTTCCTGCAGGATTTCTTTTTGAAAGCTTGAACTTTCCCTGCGGGAAATTTTTGTACAGGCAGTAAATGCTTTTCTGGCCATTGTACACTAGCTTGCCAAATTCTTCCTTCTTTCTAACTAACTGAGCTAAAAAGCTGTCTGCGGTATTTTGAGAAATACAGTTACAGACCTTTTTCTCCCTCTACAGTGGATGTTAGGAATTTTTCACCTTTATTTTGATCTTCTCCAGACAGCTGCAGTTAGGACATAGACTGCACCCAAAGCAAGAAAATTGTCTATTAGACTGCATCAACCAACAATCATAAGTTCTAGAAAAGATATCTTCTGGTGTTTTAACCCAGTATGGCAATTTGCGTGGTTGTTAGAAGACCATGTGGAATAACAGTGGAGAAAAACAAGGTTTACTCCTCTCAGTGGCTGCTGTCTCAGCTCCATCTCATGCGCATAATTGTAAAGAAACAGAGACCATTAAGACAATATGTCCTATCAAGGAGATGTTATTGCTCAAAGGTGGCAAGCGAGTGCTCAAAGAAAGCCATATGGCAGTAGTACAAGATGGTATAGTCTAGAGCTATGGCATTGTCTAGAGCTAGTTTACAGAATGAGAAAATACAGAAGTGTTTGTCTCTATGCCCAGCTGCACAATCTATTCAGTCTGAGATGAACTGCAGGTTCATAGGTAGTCTGCTTTGTTGTCATCTTCACCTTCATCCTGAAAGGTGCATATTCTGACATGAAGACCAGTCCTTTCTGTTCTGATAGACTTGGTGACTCTTACAGCCCCTCTGAAAACTGAGATCTAGCTGGGGAGAAGCAAGAGTAGAGCTAAGAAGCCTGGGACTTCTCTGGGAGCATCTGGGAGTACACAGTGCTGAACCCAACCTCAGCATTGCATATCTGGGTAGCACCCTCTGCACCAAGCATCCTTCTCTCTGAGCTTTCCTCTAGCCCAGTGCCTGTCAAGCACCAGAGATCAACAGCTGAGCATTAGAACACAAATTATTGTTGTATGTGCTATCAGGTATTTTCAGATGCAGTGCAGAGTATTCCCACTATTTTGCATTAATTAAAGCTCTTGCTTAACGAGCACTTGTTTGCAATTCTGGAAATGTCTTTACTTTTCATTATAAACTGCAACATAGTAAGAAATAAGTGTGTGCACTTTTGACACATTTCATCTTAGGAAATCAGAGTGCTTCACAAATACTAATTAATCTAACACCCCATTTATTTATCAGAAGCTGCTAAGTGTTCTCAAACCATAAATGGTGTTGCACTGTCAGTACAGTTTGTATTGGTGATCTCAGCCAGCGTGCCTGGGATTAATCATTCTGTTCTGAACAAGCCACAGAAGATAATTTGTCCTAATATATGTGTTTGATAAAGGTGACATAAATTAATATTATTAATTTTTTTAAGTGGCTGTAGACCTCCTAAGTGCAAGAAGCTTCCTTGTAGATTGTAGGGCTTTTTTTTAAGTTTTTAGTAATGACACTGCATTAAAGAAATTGTGAATGCAAATATGTGTTTCACGTATGTGTCTTTTACATCTTAACACTGAAGGAAGAAGTCCTGAAAGTTTCAAAGGAGTTTCTGTAGAATTAAGCACTCGGAATTTTTCCCAGATTAGTCTCAGGTCAGTGAGGTTAACAGCCTAATCCAATAGTCGGTGCTTTTGATGATATCCTTTAGATATCCTTGATCAGGGCGGTACCTGATACAGTATATCTTCTTTTCAGCAAACCAGTTGTTAACATATACTTAAACCTTCTTACTGAAGAGCACATTTGAAGAGAGGCTGCTTGGGTACAGTTTAGGGTTTTAACACATGCTAATTTGATGAACTTTATTACTTCGAAGTATTTAAAACATTTTATTAGGAATCCTGAAATTAGAATGTTTCAGGCAAGTGATTCATTGCATTTGAGAAATGACTAACGTAACAAGCACAAGTCAGGAAAAAATAAAATATTCAATCTCTTTATAAACATGTGGTACGGCAGCTAGTAAAATTATATGTGATGGATTAAGAATAACCTTTAATCCAGACCACAGAAGAAGCCTTTCTTTACTCTGATACATTGGAGGTATCAGAATAGAGGATGGAGATACCTGTGAGAATTAAGTAAGACTCAAATAAGAGAGTTCAAGATGAAAATCTTGTTTCAGAAAAATTCCTGTGCACACTGCCTCCTAATCCTGAAGGCATTCAGGATACTGTGTAGATTGTAGGGCCTGCCAGACTTAGAAATACTGTGCAATTCTGTACTTCTGCTCTGGAGCATCCCAGCTCTGTGCTGTGCAATCTCCAATCCCATAGAGACTGTGTTTCCCACTTCCACAGCAGTAGAGGGAACATGCGCCCATCTGCTCTCCTGCCTGATCAGGGCAATTCTTGGGCGGTGGGCAGTGTGGGACCTCAGTGTGGGACTGAGGATGCACTGAACAAAATACATCCAGTTCTTGAGAGCATGAAGCAACTGCTAAGTTGTTGGCATGTGGACTCTCTCCCATGCTGAGTTATTTAAAAAGAAAAACAACAAACAAGTGCATGCTTTGTCTTATGCTTAATTAAGGATTGCAAGTCCTAGTTAGATCCCAAGCATTAGAGAAATGAGAATTTTGATTCTCCTTAGGACTTAGTAGTACTCGATGAATAGGCAATTCCATGTTCAGCTTATGACACTTTCTGATAATTATTTGGAGTGTGTAAATACCCTGAATGTTATAAGGAGCATAATTCTGGGTGTATGTGTTACTTCTAGATGCCTAAATACGTTTTTAGATCTACTTCTAAGTGTCCAAAATAATAAGTCAAATTCAACTTTGTGTCACAGAAACTAAAGCTAAAATATCAACAAAACAGTTAAAATAAGTAGGAAACCACACGTTGGAGATTTGGGGAGTACAAAGATAATTCTTTGCTGAAGGAACTGAAATCATTTTATAGAAACACTCTGATGTGTCTTCGAAACTCTATTTCACATCGAGATTGCAATCTTGATTCTCAGCTGGTATAAACTGTCATAGCTACATCGAAGCCAATTTCCGACAGCTTCTGATCTGGCCCGAAGATATCTACTGCTATCTATACCAGTATCATCTAGTATCATCTGTACCAGCTTCAGGACCAAATACATATGCCTGCATGTAGCTTTGTATCTGACAAAGACTCAGAACTACACTAACGTAAAAGAGAAGAATAAATATTAAGAGTAAAATGAATACTGAAAGCTGAAAAGTTCTGTATCTATGATAATATGCTGTTTACTCCCTACTTTCTATTTCTATTTATTTAAAAGATGCTTTTCTTTAAGCAGGTTGATAGCCATATTAGCTGCATTTATAGACTATTTCCAGTGCAGTACAAAAGCATATTATCTGTTAATGAATTCATATATTGTACTAATACATCTGATGTATCTTACAGCTTCATGTAGAGCAGATAAAATATGAGATACTGTCAGAAAAATAGTGGTCAGATGTGACCATTTTAACTTTTGTTGTTGTTAAAAATTGCTCTTCTTTTCCTTCTTTTTATACTTGGATAAAAAAGGGGTGCCGTAGAAATACAAAAATTTTCAACAAACCAGTTGGAATGCAAAGACAATGTGGGGAGCAGAAAAGATGTTTATTGTATGGCCTTTTGTCTTTTAGAGCCTCATAGCTCTCAGATAAGTTTTGGATGGTGTTTTTCCCTTGCAAAAGGGATGTGTGTGTGTGTGAGTTCATGCCTGTTCTCCTGAGGAAGATGCAGGAGTCTCCTATCAGTGGTCGTAAGCCCAGTGATGGCAGCCAGCAGGGATGCAGGTCTGGTGATGTGGAGTGAGGTGGTACTGGCCACAGGGACACTGCTCAAGGTGAGAGATTCCAGTAATTTCCCTTGCTGTTATGGGAAACGTCATACGTAACTCCAGCGTTGGCAGGTTTTTCTACAATTATCTGACTATCAGACACACCTTTTGCTGGAACAAAGCACTGCCCTCCAGCTGTGTTCTGGCAGTCTGTGCTCTGCCTTAGTGGTAACACCAGCATATGTGCAGCTCTGCATGGGAACAGAGCAGGGAATTGAGCCGGTTTAAGAAAAGCAGTAACCCAACATCCATGCCTTTTTTTTTTTGTTTAAGCTAGGTCAGATCTCTGTGCCAGGCCATGAATAGCAGTAGAAATACTTATGCCAGCAGAGGATTCATGTGCCCTGGGAAAGGATAGGTGACAGCTCCTTGAGGTGACTTCTTGAGACACCAAGTCTGGGAGAATCAGACTCTTAGTGAACATAAGCCGTGCAGGACACCACTGCAGCCAGAACACCCAGGCTCCAGGCCCAGGCATAATCTTGACATGCTAAATGCAAAGCTAAAGCCTTGTCATTGGTACTGACTTGCCTATTTCCTCCCAGTAACAGTAGTGTATAGAACTTGCCTTTGGGATGTGCTCAGGGACATCTCTCTAATACCTCTTCCACCATTCAGTACGCGGCATGTTCTGGCAGGCATCTTAAAATGGCTGTATCACTACTGCATTAGCAAGCATGCAGCTCAAGATAATATTTGAGAAACCTGGGAGCAGAATAACCTCCAAACTGGCTGAGAGACAGGTAGGTCTGAGGGTGTTCTGACTCTCTTTAACAAGAAGATTAGAAAAAGGATTTTCACAAGCTGCATGCTGTTGAAAATTTGATTCTTAAAAATCACCTCTTCTGAGAAATTCTGACATCAGAATATGATTAACTGGGCTATTCCTGTTGTATCTTGTTTCAGGAAGTCAACGGCAGTGCCGTGGAAGCAGGTAAGTATTATGTTGCATATCATGCAGATTTAATCTCAAGATGCATGTTGATAGCCTATGTTACTCTCTCTATAGAGAAACAAGATAATTAAGTTTGGAAAGCCTCAAATATTCTTTTTGCTTGATCATTAGAGCTATTGAAAATACTTTTGTAGTCAGAAATCCACCTTGTCTTGTGCTGTGACAAGTAGAGAGCTCTGCTGGCCTTACAGCTCTGTAATAGAGTACAAATAGCTCTGCGCCAGAAATGTTATCTATCTTTTAATATAAGGTTAGACCCTGAAGACTGTATTCACCTTTTATTCCAACACAGTTCTCTGTGAAGTCAAAAGAATTTTTCTGAGTAGAACTGATTAAGCATGTCAGGAATTAGACCTGTATTTGTTTAGTGCCAGCAGCATGTTCAGTACTGTCAAGTATGTAATTGTTCCCATTTCAGGCATTTAAAATGTTTTATATTGTTTAGTGCCTACAGACTAGCTCAAATAACTCTAGGTTTTTGATGAAAGACTTTTCCAGATTTCCTGTAGGCCCTTAATATAAACATAATTTTAGGATGGGATTTCAAAATCTTTGTGAATAATTTATCTCCTTTGTTCTGGTCCCATACTGAAACCCTTTGTGGGACTTTGTTGTTCTAATTGTCAACTTAAATTACCACAAAAGAACTGTAAGTTTAAACTCTGGACACAATGAACAGCAAAATGCTTTCTATGGGAGTGGAGCTCAGAATTTAAATTCTAATCCTCTAATTTCACGCCATATGAAGTTCACTTACCAAACAGTATCCAGTGCTATGCTACTACAGCACTCCTGCACTAGGACAAGTTTATTTGGCGTGCATGCTCAGGACTGCAGTAGATGACAGGTGCCCACCTTCATTGTCCCTATCAGTGATCTCTGCAAACTTCAGACCTCAAGCCTTGCCTTTCTTCAGAGCCAGGAAGACACAGAACAGATAGCGCTAGAAAGATAGGGACAATGAAGTGCTAAGCACCACAGGCTCGGGATGCAAAGAAGACAGCCAGATCCACTTTGGTCTTTATATTTTACAAGGTGAACTTCACAGGCCCCTTCCAACCTAAACTGTTTGACGACTGCATTTTTGGGAACTAACTTTCGTGAAGTTTTATTTGTTTCAAAAACCTCAGCAGTTTTTCATGTAGCATCTATTTTACACTTACTGAATCTTCTCAACCTTTTAAATAAATTTCAGAGCATTTCTGCAGCACAGTTCTTCAGCCTTGCATTAATGGCAAATATATTTAAAATATTTAAATATATTAATATATATTTAATATATATT
>VXAB01004622.1:21618-53542 GCA_013399175.1 Odontophorus gujanensis | reverse complement strand
GGCCTCACGGACACGCGCGCACCCCACCCCACCCTGCGCTGCGAGCGGGCGCGGCCCCGAAGGCGATCCTGGAGAACAACCTTTCCCTGTCGCTGCTGCCCGCTCCCGCCGGGCTGGACCCGGGGAGCTGCGTCGCGGAGCAAACCTCCCCCAAGGGGCTGAGCTCACCGGCTTGGTGCCTGCAGCCGGAGCCGGCCTCCGGCCTGGCGGGCAGAGGCCAAGTGTCCTGGAATAAGTGCGGCCCGGGGGGAGACTGGCTGCCCGGCGGCAGGCAGAAGGTCTGCGAGCAAATGGGGTCCGACGTCCGGGACCTGAACGCGCTGCTACCCTCCGTGCCCTCCCTACCGGGCAACAGTAACTGCGCCATGCCGGTGAGCAGCGCGGCGCAGTGGGCTCCCGTCCTGGACTTCCCCCCGGGGGCCTCCTACGGCTCGCTGGGGCCGCACTCCTTCATCAAGCAGGAACCCAGCTGGAACGGGTCGGACCCGCACGAGGAGCAATACCTGAGCGCTTTCACCGTCCACTTCTCCGGGCAGTTCACGGGCACGGCAGGAGCGTGCCGCTACGGGCCCTTCGGCGCCCCGCCGCCCAGCCAGCCTCCCTCCGGCCAGGCCAGGATGTTCCCCAACGGGCCCTACCTGCCCAACTGCCTGGAGAGCCAGCAAGCCATTCGCAACCAGGGTAAGGGCGGTGCCGCCGGGCGCCCGGCCTCGGGCTCAGCCCCGCGGGCACTGCCGTCGCCTCGCCGGCCTCGCTCGCTGCGCTGATGGAGCCCGCGGCCGCCGTGCGGGGTTCTGCGGACCGCATCCCTCCCCTGCCGTCGCCGTCGCGCCCCTGCGGGCGGCTCCGGGGGACACGGGCAGCTCTCCGGGGGTGCAGCGGGCGGCCCCGGCCCTGGCTGGAGCAGCCTCTTCTCTTCGCAGGGCCGTATTCGGGCTGGGGACGGTCCTGGCGCGGAGATAGGGCCGCTGCCCTGAGACCGTTCCCTCCGCAAACCGTGCAGTGAAGGGGTGGAGGGAGAGTTGTTTACCTCCTCCTGGGTACGCGGGCTGCTGTCCGCGCGGTGCTGTTCTCCAGGTGCTTGTCGGACTGACCCTGGGAGCGCTGGCTCTCCAGGCTGGGCCGCACGCACCGGGAGGTTTCTGGTTCCCTCTCGGCGGCTCTGGGGCAGGGACACGGCGGGCTGCGAGCTTTGCGGCCCCGCGGTTCGCGCAGCCCCGGGAAATTCGCGTGGGTGCTCGGCTAACGATCGGTCAGCCCCCGCCTACGGAACGGGGTTATCGCCTAATGGTTTTTCTTCCAGCGGCCGCAATGTAAACATCTGCTGGAGCTAACGCGAGCAAGAAGAAAGAGAGCACAGAGCGCTCGCTGGGGATCCCCGTCTCCCACCGAGCTCCGTCCCCGCGCTGTCCGGCTCGGGGCTTCACCGGGGCGGCTCGGGTCGGCTCCGCGCTGCCGGCGGATGTTATGCTATTCCGCGGCCCAGGAGACAGCCTCGGGCCGCAGGTACTGTGCTGCGGTTGGCGGGCCCGCCAGCGGCCGGCCCTTTCGGGGTGCTTTTGCTCCCAGGCGGGCGACGAAGGGAGGCGGGCCAGGGGGCGAGAGAGGAAGCCCGACAGATGCTGGTCTGCATCGTCGGAAAAAGTGGGAACGGAGCGCAGGGCCCAGCTCTGCTGGGGAAGATATGCAGCATCCCCAGGGGCACGGGGCCGCTGGTATTGTTCGGACACCTGAAAGTATTTCAGACGTCTGAGACGGTTTTAATCGCTGAGCAGAAGCGGTGACACAAAGGGTGAGTGAACGAGCCTCGGCCTTTGCGGGTGGGTGAGTGACTGCCCTCTGATTTTTTAAGCCCCCCACGCGAAAGGGAGCTGAGAAGCACGGTACCCATCTTGGCTGCGGCCTCGGGCCCCGCAGGGCTCCGTGCGGGCGGCTCCGCAGGTCGCGGGCAGACCGCTGTGCCGTCGCACTGGGCAGCGTGTCGCCGTGCTGCGCGGGGCGGGTGAGCAGGTGTGTGCGTGGCCGTGCCCTGATGCGGGGGGGCAGAGCTCGGGCAGCGCGGCTGCGGCTCCTCCCTCGGCTAACGCTCCTTCCTTCGGCAAGGAAGCGTTCGACAAAGGGTGCTCGCTTTTCTACTGACTGATTTATTTATTCTCGGCGACAGATAAAACGTTCTTGTTTTTGCTCTCCTCAAGGTTGAACTCCCGGGCTTATAGCCGGTTCTTCCGACCGTGGGAAAGACGTTACCTTGGCTCTGCGATGACACTTCAGCCGAGTCTGGGCCGGGGCGTGGGGGTAGGGAGCGAGGTTTTGGAAGCTCTGCCCGGCTTTCCCCTTCTGGTCCGCCTGTCTCTTTCACCCAGCTGGGCTCCTCCACAGCTGGAGTCCTCCGGCCGGCCCTGTGCTGCAGCAGCTGTATAGCTTTCAATTATTTTCAGCACGTTTTAATCAGGCCCGGCTCTGATAACGCCCTAATTAAAGAGACCTCGCTATCGGCAGCTCGGTTCAGAACTCGGCTTTCTTATCACATTCCTGAAGCTTTGGGTCAGGCAACACCGGAAAATGCGGCCAAAACATCGTTCTGCTCCGAGCTGCGTTGTGAAGGTCACCAAAAGTCTGCGCAGGGCCAGAAGTAATGTAGAAAGTGTCAGTGTTTTCTGAAAGTGAAAAGGAGGAAAAAAAAAAAAAAAAAAGCAGGGGGAGAAGGGAGTTGAAGGCTGAGCCTCTGCCCCGAGGGCCAAGGGAGGAGATAAGGAGCTAGAAGCAGCTGCGGGCCGGCAGCCCGCACGGTACCGCGCTGTCAGCACCGCTCGCACCGCCGTGAGGGGCTCCGGGCGGGGGGAGGCGGTGGGCTAGGGCGAGGGAGCCCGTCCGTGCCAGGGTCGGCTCAAACGCATCGCGAAGGTGAGGGCTTTAAAGCCCTCCCCATCACTCACTTAATTTCTCCTGCACGATTCTGCAGGTTGATGAAATCCCGTAGTGCCGCTGGGTCCAATGTATTGTCTGCGGGGACAGTCAACTGCAGGAGCGGCAGCCGGATCCCTGCGTTACTCCCGTCGTAACGCCCCGAAAAAGCGCCCGTAATTATCGGCCGGCGGCGGGTACCGCGTCTAAAGGGGCCGGCAGAGGAGCCCCATAGGGTGCCCGAGCGGAGGCAGCGGGATGGTGTGAGAGCGGGCGGTCGTGGCCGCCCTCGTTTGTTTTCCCAGCCGTGCTGGGCTTTCTGTTTTGTTTTGTTTTGTTTTGTTTTGTTGGAAGAGTGACTTCGGAGGAGCTTGGTTCTGGGGGTAACTGCTGACGAGCCGAGAAGCTGCCGAGATAATATTACTTCGTAATTACTTTCTTAGCTGAAGTTGTTTAGCCAGCTCCGAGTCATTAATGAAAGTCGGTGTCCGAGCACCTGATTTACGGGCTCGCGGCGGCCCGGGGTCACCAGAGGTGCTCGCGTTCCATCTGAATCTGCCCGGCATAGGAAACCAAATCGGCTGTTTGTTATTTTGGAGGGCAGTTTTCGCTGAAAGGAGGAGTTTTAGTTTTGCGTGTAACATTCTTTATTGCAGACTCTTCAGAAAGCTGCTCTTAAAAAAAAAAAAAAAAAGAGAGATTAAAGGGTAACTTCTAAATTGGAAACGGCAGAGGAGTACACAGAACAGATGGGAATCTTCCTCTTTAATATGAGCAACAATTAATGAAAACATCCTTTTTATTACCGAAGCCGATCTGTTCTCTTGAAACGCGAACGAGACTTCCGACTTTCTGCCTTCCAGAGCGGGCTGCCCGGCTCGGCCCTCCCGCGGGGCTGCCCCCCCGCACCCCGGCAGCCCCGCACCCCGGTACCGCCGCACCTCGCGGTGTCACACGGCGTTTCCTGGCGCCCGCAGCCCCACCAAGTGCCCGGGGAGCGGAGTGAGGGCGGCCCCCGACTGCCCCTCTCCCCGCGGTGCTGGAGCTGCCCCGGTGCGTCCCTCGCCCGACGGCTGCGTGGAGTCGCCCTGCGGGGTCGCAGGTGCGGGCCGCGCGGCCTCTGACTCCGCGGTGCTCTCTCCGGCAGGTTACAGCACCGTGGCCTTTGACGGGACTCCGAGCTACGGCCACACGCCGTCTCACCACACCGCGCAGTTTACGAACCACTCTTTCAAACACGAGGACCCCATGAGCCAGCAGCCCTCGCTAGGTAATAGCTCCCGGCCGGCGCGGCGCGGGGCTGGGCAGCGGCCGCGGCACGGGCTAACCCTGTCCCGCTTTCTTCGCAGGGGACCAGCAGTACTCGGTGCCTCCCCCGGTGTACGGCTGTCACACCCCCACGGACAGCTGCACGGGCAGCCAGGCTCTGCTCCTGCGGACCCCCTACAACAGGTACCTCCACCTCGCCCCGTTCCCCCTCCCCTCGGTACGTGCCGGCTGCTGCTCGGGCAGCTCTGCGCCAGCGGCTCTCTCTTGCAGCGGGGGGAAAAAGGTCGCGTCTGCCTTTCACTTGAAACAAACAAACAGACAAAACCAAAACAACGACAACAACAAAAGCAAAGTAGGGTGCACACGTTTAAGAACAAAACAAAACAAAACCGGCAGTGGCCTCGCAGCCCAGACCTGCCGCGTCTCAGGCTTTCCCTGGCCGGGCCGGGCACCTGGCAGGTGCCCCCCCAGTTCCAGCCCTAGCGTGCCCCAGAACATCCCTCGTTGCCCGAGGAGGGGCCCGGTGCCCAACCCCCCCACGCAACGACCCCGCTCCAGGTCCCGCGGCACAGCCTGTGCTTGGCGTGGCCCGACAGGGCAGGGCCGGCACCCACGGGGCCGATGCACGCAGGACGTGTGCGTGGTCGGGCGGGCGCTCGGGTGTGTGTATGTCAGATCCCTGAAAGGCTTCGGCACACTAACGGGAGCTCTTCCAGCATCTCCGTGCAGTGGAGGGGACCGAACCGCAGGGAACTGATTTTTCAAGAACGGGGCGATCCAACCCTCGGATTTCCTCGCTGGGAGGAAGGTGTGATGTGGAGTTTTGCTCCAAATTTTGCTCAGAAGGCCCTCTGAAATCGCGGCTTCCCTTCTATTTTGGTGTGGCTTGGGGGCTGGGCGTGGCTCTCGCAGTTTTACAACGTGTTTAGTGAGAAGTTCCCCAAAATTTATTCTTCAACTTTTTGTGAACTTGGAGTCGGTCCCGTATCTCGGAGTTGCTAAGTAACTGCAGCACACAAAACAGTATCCCTGCGCGAAGGAAGCCGCAGCGGCTCCTCTCATAGGCCGGGTCTATCGCCTCTGATTAATCAGCACTGGAAGCGGGACAACACAATTCTGTCACTTCCAGAAGCCGCTTCGCTAACGAACGTGAGTTGACGTCAAGGGAAGGAGGGAATGAGGTAATGAAGGAAGGAAAGAAGCCTATCCAAAGAGATTAGCGTGCGGAATAATTGGCAGGGAGAGCTCCTGGCCGAGGCGACCGAAGCAGCACCCCTCGAGGGACTGTCTATAAATAGGCTTTGGGGAGAGCCCTCGGAGGGCCGTGTGCCCCGTGGGGTTTCTCGGCGCTGGCTCCTGCCCTCCTGCTCCTCCCCGCTCCGCTGTGCACGCAGTGAAGGCTGCGGCTCTTTCGTTGAGTGGGGACCCACCGGGAGAGCCGGTGCGTTTCCCCAGCGAGCAGCTCCGGTTCTTGCGGAGGGTCTGCAAAGCATGACCCGAGGGGGTTCTTTTTCTCTCGTTCCACTGCATGGTCTTTTGTACGTGTAGTGGGGTGAGCCCAACCCTGGGAGCTGTGATCCCGGCGGAATTCGCTGCTTACGCCGAGCAGAGATCCGTGGGTCGGTCGGGGCACAGGCTGCTCCGTGCCGAGGGGCAGCCCCCGTAGCACGCGTCCCGCTTCATCATCGCGGCCAGAACAGGTGTCTGAGCCCAAGCACGCCTTGTCCTCACCTCCACGGCTTCAGAGGCATCCGGAAAAAAACGCCTTTTCTCGAGCACAGGCGTTTTGCTAGGAGGTACCAGCAAGGCAAGCGGGTGGCCTGGTGCCGTGCGGAGGTGAGCCTGCCTCGCTGACCGCGTTTCCAGCGGCCTGAAAACCAACCGCCCCCTTTTTGTGCCACACTGATTTGGCAGAACGTGCATTCCCATTCGTAAGCCTGTTTTCACTTCGTGCCTTTCTGCGCAGCTTCAGGCTCAGCCCCGCAGTGCCACTGCCGCCGCTCCCTGCGGCACGTGCCCATAGAGCTGGAGCTGCCGGCCGCCTTCAGCCACGGAACGGGGCTGCGTGGCCGAGGGCAGGAGCTCCAGATAGGGGGGCATTGCCTCTTCCCCCTGCGGGGGCTGCGGGCATCGTTTGTCCCGCACCGCGCGCCCTGTGCGCATCCGCGGTGCACCACGGAACACCGAGGCTTCGGCTCGGCTCGGCTCGGCTCGGTTCGGCCTTACGCAGTCCCGCTGGATCCCGTCGGGCTCCGTCCGAGCGGACGGGGGACCACGAGGCGGCTCTTGCCCGGGACGCGGCCGTGGGGCGGTGACGTGGGGATGTGAACTTTTCTACCTCGCGCTGCTTGATGTAGTAAACATGCCCGATGTTGAAAATTTACTGTGAGTCACACTTACAAAGACTTTAAAAGTGGAGGAGTCTCGGTTCAGATTATAGCACTCTCTGCACAGAGGTCAAGAACTCGGTAATACCGCGGTGCAGGCCAAAACAAACTCTATATGATCTACTACTGGTTTCCTTTTAAGTTCCCTTTTTGCTCTGCGTGGACTTCCTTTTATTCCACTCCAACTTACATTAATCCCGTTGTAGAAATGTTCCCCCCTTCCTCTCCTCTCTCTTTAAAAGCATCTCGTAATGAAAATAAGTTATTTTTAGCATCTCCTTTGTGGCCGTTCGGAGGGCCGACGATTCCGATTGGAATCAATGCAGGCGCGTCCCCAGGGACCCGCTTTTCTTCTACTAATCCAAGCCTCATTCGAAGCGGAGTTGTTGACTAGACCCGCTAATTCCACGAGCTCGTCTCCCGGTCCCTTCAAAAACAACCCGAGCCGACGCGTGAACGGGGCGAGGGATATCCCGCACGCCGTCACGCGTCGGCTGCGACGTGGAGCAGCGACCGAGCGGGTCCTCGCCCCGCCGTTCCCGGAGCCCAGCCCGTCGGGAAGCTCTGCGCTGCCGTCGGGGCTGCGAGGCGGGGAACGGAGCGCGGCTGGGAAGCAGGAGGCGGGATGGGGCTTAGAGCTGGCCGGGGGTGGAAAGGCGGACTGCGGCTTTAGTCGCGGGCTCTCGGTTTGGACGCTGTCACCCGACGGCGGCGTGCGGTACGGTGGCTGCTGGCGAGTGACAAGATGAATAAGTGTATTACTTTATGAAAAAGCAAAGGAGGGGAAAAAGTGGATGTCGTGGGGGAGGCTCTTATAAATGAACTGTCAAGGGAAAGAAAGTTAAAGGGAAATCTCCTGCTGTAAATGTATCGGGCGGGCACTTCTAATAAAAATCAGGGTCCTGGAGGAATTAATTACGGCAGCATTACAGGAAGAATTCGTGGAATTGCAAAGCGTAGTTGGCACAGACCAGCACGAGCTGCTATTGCAAATGGGGAAACTGCAGGAGAGTTTAACAATCCCCGAGCTGATATGCGGGACATTGTAGTAGCATAATAGCAGTTCAGACACACCGATGAATAATAGCGTCCGGTGATACTGACAAATGGTGCCGCGCATACTTCGAGATTGAAGTCACTTAATTTGTTTTTATATGCAAAAGCTTCCCACTGGAATCTGACTTTTCTAGGTCGCTTCTACCTGCCACGCAGAAAAAAAAAGAAGAAACAAATACCCTCTTTAGTAACAGGATGAGAGCAACTCACTGCCTGACCGCGGCGAATCCCGGCGCAATTAATCAGCCCCGACGCGCCTTATTGCGAGCGCCCGTTCCCCACCCGCCATCGATCCCGGAGCCCGCCCCGGGAGCACGGGGCACGGCTCCGCCTCCCGCCGGCACCGCTCGGCCCCCGCTCAGCCCCGCATCGCCGCGGGAGCCGAACCGAGCCGTGCCCGGCGCGGTCCGAAGGATCCGCGGGTGCCGCCGTCGCTGCCGGTTCCCAGCGCGCCGCAGCGAGCGGGCAGACGTCCCAGCGCGTTCCCGTCGCGAGCTTAGTTTATCGCTCAGCCACTCCATTTTTCTTCTGCCTGTCAAGCCCCTAGATGTAGTACCATCCATCACGAGTCACCATAGCTGTTTCACTCCATTAACCACGTGATCTTTTACACTCCCGGTTAAAACAGTTAACAGATTTGCCTTTTTAAAACAAATAATCTGCTGTGTTAGCCCGTGGGTCTCTATTCTTTCCATTCATTTAAATGTGCCAATATCGGATGTGACTTCTCTGCGAGAGAAAAGCGTCGTGTCTCAGCTTCCAGCTAGGCACAGATTTGCAGGCTGCAAGGGAGTCCCTTCCCCTCTCTCCCTTCCTCTCTCTCTTCCCCTCTCCTCCTCCTTTTCTCAAAGAACAAATGATTACATCGATAAAACGCGTTCCAGAGATAAATGCGTTACTGTTTTCGGTTCCTAACGACGATAACGAAATGTTGCTGTTTAGGCGAATCGGTGCTCATCCGATGGCAGTGCGTTTGGTTCTAACTCTGCCTATTTCCCCCACAGCGACAACTTATACCAAATGACGTCACAGCTGGAATGCATGACCTGGAATCAAATGAACTTGGGTACCACGCTGAAGGGGTAAGGCGCTGTGCTCCTTCCTAACCCCCTGCCCGAAGCGCTCGCATTCGGCAGTCAGCGTCTCGTGGGATTTTCACGGCAGGACTCCGGCGTCTAGCACGAGCAGCGGAGCCGTGCCCCGCCTCGGAGCGGCTGCACCCCGCGAGCCGAGCTCCCGGAGGGCTGCCCCTTCCTACCGCCCCTCTTCCCTTTCCCTCCCTTCGCCGGGCCCTGCGTCCTGTGTCCCGGCCCGCCGCCTCCCGGCTTCCTTCCTCCCGGCCATTGTCGCCCTCCCACCTGCGGGGAAGAGGCTCGCATCCCCCGCGGGGCTTCCTGCCGCCGGCCGCACAGGAAAGCCCCGAGGCGCCGCGGGGCCCCGCCGGGGTGGCGGCCACCGCGGGGACGGCGCTCCCCGACCCGCAGCCCGGGCGGGGTCTGCACGGCGACCCTCCCTCGCTTCAGACCTCCTTCGGATCCCAGCCGAGGTAGAGCCAAAGGCTGCCTGCTCTGCCCTGAGTAGGTGGAAACTGTCCTGATGATCGGCATCGCCGACGCGCTTTGAGATGTTCCCGGTGCCTAAGCGCGTGCCCGGAGTCTCACTTGAGCAACAGGAGAAATCTAGAAGATAACGCATACATCTGTGCTTTCACATAGTTGGCCATGGGTGCCCAAACCTTGTTCGACACTGGCTTTGTCCATGCAGTACAGTGCTGCAGTGTGAAGGAAGCAATATCTGGGATCTACTCCTGGCTCACTCACAAAGGGTGGTGGAAGGCTGCAGGGACAGATAGTAGCATAGGAATCTGTGTCTGTTGGAATGACCTGAATGAGTCTGAGGAGATCTGTCAAGGACGTCTCCTGTGTTTAAGAAGATCCCCAAATCCTACCACTGTGCACAGTTCAGTGCCTTTGCTGCCTATTCTTTCTTTTTAAAGGTTATTTCCTACATTTTTTTCCATAACTGTTTGTGATTTCCTCTTTAATCTGTGCACTTTAAAGATCAGTCACTGCAATATTAGACACTGTTTTGTCTCTTCTGAAGAAAATATCCTGCAAAATGGTGTAACGCATCAACCTTGACTGAGATCCAAGTTATTAAAGCAAGGAAGAGGCTATTCTTTGGGGAACTCAGCGAAATAAAAAAAAGACACAATAGAAATATTGAAGGAGTACTGAGCAAAATAAATGGCTCTTTACTAGTCCAGGAGTCAGACCGTTAGCAGTATAAAGTATGTGACCCAGAATGCATGAAAGAGGGAAAAAAAAAATAAAAAGGAGAAATCGAGATGAATGATCTATGGTAAAACAAAGCTGAAAGTTTTGGTGTAGGCCAAGGTTGTAGAATCTGTGGAAAATCAGTGCTAGACATAGCCTCATCACTGGTAATATGAGCCAAAATAGTTATCTGTCTTTTCTGGCCGAGAGTTACAATACACAGCACCTCCAGTCTCAGTTGCCATGAACATAAGGTATTCTTCCCAAGATTTACATCTTTAAAATATATGAACTGTTCATAAGTGATTCCCAGGCGTTTAGTGTTTCGGATGCTTTTCCCAATCTTGTAATTTAAGAATTTTGGAATCAGTCTTTCTGTTGAAATACAGAGCTTCTAGATTCTGTCCAATGATGACAGTCCTTGTTTAGCTCCTTGCCTTGTGTTTTTCCCAGCTCTTCTTCCTGGCTTAGCTCACACTTGTGTGCTTTGTAATAAGGACGAGAACATTACCAGTAAGTTCTGCAAGTAGTTGGAGAGCTCTGTGATCATCTAAAACTTAGGTACGCTTGACAGTGGGCCAGTTCAGTAGCTTGTTTTCAGGGCACAGGATGAGTTTATTAATACCCCGAAACGAAGTAGTTGCTATGTATTTTATGTGGAGATAGTTAGCAGCTTCTGTCCTTTACTTGTGAAGGAGTTTCTCTGAAAGCATTCTGATTTTAGCTGTTTACATTTTTGCTAGTAGCTGATCAATCAGCTGTAAAATCTCACTTCGAATTAAAAGTCTGAAATTTGGCCGTGAATACTGTCAGGTGTTCTGTCACTGTTCAGGTTGTGCTTGTAAATCATGTAAGTCCTCAAAGGAGAGAAGAACAGTCCACATTTGCTACTTCGTGAGCTAACATTTTGGTTATGAGTTGCCTGTCCAGAGACGGTCATTCTGAGCTTTGGGTAGAAGAGAGGGCTGTCTTCTTGTCTGCAGTTGACAGATAAATGGGCAGCTTCAGGGATCTGAAGGGAAAGCTTCAAGCTTAGTGCAGCAAATGTCACTGTTTGCTGGTGGTGTTTTGTGGTACTTGGTTGGGAGCCTGGGACCTGGTTTATGCTGCTGCAAGAAAGCTGCAGGTCCTTTGGTTGTTGTGCTCAGATCCCAGATGTCTCAGAATGGATGGCAGAAATCCACTTTTCCTCAGCTTCTGCCCCTTCATATCTTTGTGTTACTTTTTTATTTGTACAACATGGAAAATGCTATTTCCCTTCGTATTATTACTGTAAAGGCACTCCTCACAACTATGAAATGCTCTGATGTTGTGATGAGTTCTGTATAAAAGGAAGTAGAAATAATTTATACCCAGCAGGAAATGATATGGCGTGATAGACAGTTATAGCCACATACCCACTGACAACACTTAATGGAAACATTGCGTGGTTTTAACTTCAGCTGCTTGAATAGAAGTTGGAAGCCATGTTTCTGATGTTAACCTGGAGTAATATATATCATATATATATCATATATAAAGCCAGACAAATGTAGTGGCTTTTTTGTTTGAGCAGAAAAAGGTTCATCTGTTTCCTGTAGTGGTATTAGTACTAAAATATGGAGGTGTAGAACTTCCTACTCGGGGTCAGTCCTGCAGTCAACGTGATTTGAAGTGGACAGTGACCCATTGTCTATGGTACTCCATTTCCCCTCTCCCACTGATAGCTGGGGGTCTCATTTTGAAGGGAAGTGTTGGGTGAAATCCTGATTCTACTGAAGTCAAAGTAAAAAAAAAGCAACAACCCTAGAAACCTGTTGAAGTCGATGAGACAAGGTCCCCTGAATTCCAGTGCCTTTCTCTTGTCAGCCAGCTGGTTTTCTCATTGAAGATGGCAGAATGGCTGCAGTATGTGAAGTAACATTTCTGTAACGTTCATTGCCTTGGAAAGTACAGATAAAAATGTGACTTTATGCTACACACTCAGTAATGGTGTTAGACAAAAAGCAGGCAGACACATGATCTTCTATAGAGCTAATCAGAATCTTTTTGCTGTCTCCATACGTATTTTTCCCAGGGTGTTAGGATGGTAAATATTTTAGCAGAGGGAATTAACTCTACTTCTCTTCCTTTATGTTCTGTTATCAATGCGACTGGCCCACACCCTTACTTTGCCTCATTTTTGGCTCTGTTTCTAGACCCTAAAATTCCTGTTCTTGCATTGAAACACAATTAAATTGAGGCTTAATGTGGTGCCTGTTTTATGTAATCTTGCTTTCTGGCTTTTTTTGTTCTTCCAAGTCTGAATCTCATGAATCAATTTGTATTCAAGTTTTCATCTGAAATTTTCTCTTCTCAGTGTGCCCTAAAGCTTCCCTTTTTTGGTTCACGAAACAACAATAAAAAAGCTTGACTCTTCAGATTAAGCTGTAACTGGTTTATACATTAGACAGACAATTTCAGTTTAACAAAGAAAAAAACGGTGTGAGAGAGAAATTGCAGCTTGATTATTTTTTTTTAAATATTCAGATTAGAATGTCATCTTTTATGAGTTTTTTTATAACCACTTAGATTGATATAACTCTCTAAAGCTGCTCTGTTTTTCATCACGCATTCTCATCAGTAAAACCTTCATTTTTATTAATCTTTGTACAATCTGTACAACTTTGAGATTAATCATTTAGAAGAGCTGCTCTCCGGGTGTTGAGGATAGGCTGGTCTAACGGTAAATGCAAACGCTGCAAAGTAGCCTGCAACACGTAGTGCTTGCTTAGCGTTTCGCCCTGGGATACTTTCTTTCCCAGTTATCTAGAGTTACACTGCATGGATATGTTTTCAGGTCTGTTTCTGGCTGCCTAGAACCAGAGAACAAAATCCCGAGTCGTTGTTTCACCAGCTAGCGCGATGGATTATAAATATTTATAGTGCCGTTCGCCTGTGTCCTGTTCCCATTGAAGTTAAAGGGAACTGTGTATTTACAAGCAAAGACAGAAACAAACTGTGAAGCCAAGTCCTTCCATCTTTACTCAAACAGAAATTCCTGCTAGATCCTGACAGGCCAGCTTGGCTTGCATCCAGCCTTACTTAGCTTTTGAGTCCTTTTAGGACTTGCAGAGGGACTGGTCTGGTGTCTCTCCCAACTGTAACTGAGCCTTAATAGGCTTTTTTTTTTTTCCCTTCAACTCCTGGTGCCCTGATTAACCCCCCTGGCCTCAGCTGGGGGGGGCTTTGGCTAAACTACCAGCTGTGCTCTGGGGGCATAAATAGTGGGGCTTGCCAGAGCACTTCACCCTATGGGAAGGAGTTTGTGGGCCTGCTGGAGAAGCTTCTCTCTCCTGAGGTGTTGCTGTTTACCTGCTCTGGACTATCACCGCTCATCTGAACAGCAAGGTATTGTCTCTAATGTGACATCTTTTGTGTCCATAATGCAGATGTTGTTAGAGGATCTGCGATGTACAATGCAGCTGTCACAGTGCTTCAGTGAAGGTCTGGAACGTTACCTTGTCTGGAGAGTGTACCGGGACAATTTCTTGCTGTTATTTGTTTAGATCTGGTGACTTGTGTGTGTGAGGTGTTGTCTGTTTGCCTGTTTAAACACGAAATGTCTTACTAGAGAAGTTGGAAAGTAAGGGATCTCCTATCCTCTGAAGGTTCTCATTTACTTAATGTACTGGAGACCTATATTAATTGGTTACTCACATCATTCACATGCAGTCCTTATCTTTTGTAGGCAGTAAAGTAGATGTTTGAGTTTCAGCAATGTATTTAGGAGATTTATATTTGCTGTTAGAGCTTTTGTTTTAGTATATGAGCTACGAGCATTATAAAGCAAGCCTGCTGTGTAAAACATAGCATAACTTTTGTGGCATACCTCATGGGTACACTGTACAAAAAAAGCCCAAACAATTTTGTTTCACAGTAAACTTATTTCTTATGGAAAGTGAAGTTCAGGAGAGCAGTGGTGGGGGGCTGGTTTTGAACCTTCAGCATTCAAGTTTCTCCACTCCTCAGGAGGAGCGGACCCCTGTTTATTTCTCTCTCCCCAAAGAATGGATTTTTCTGTTGTGAATAAATATCACCTTAAGCACTAAATCTCATGTGACCCATTTTGCAGTCATCATCCTTGTGACCGACCAGCCAGCTTTGATGGGAATGTTTGCTATGTAATGTGGGAACTATGACTCCTGCTTGCTAGAATATTTCTCAAGCTGTTTAAAAAGATGGCTCTTCACCTGTTGGTGTTCCATGGATCAAGAAGCTCTGAGAAGTTTTTGTCTTCTAAGCTTAGCAGCTTTGTATAAAGCTGTGATGGAGTATAAATAGAAATAATGAGGGAAAATACAAAAAAGGCTGAATGTTGAGAAAGCCATACTAAACGTGAAATGAAAATGGAGGTGGAGAACATCCAGAGGATAACATAAAGTCACTCCTGAGGCTGCAGACAGGCTCTTTGTTTTGTTTCTTATTCTTGTGAGGAATTACTTCAGAGCCAATTACTTTTCACAAAAGCATTCAACACTGGAAGATGAAAAATGTGAATTTGGATGGGAAGTTAGGTTGTGTTTGGCACCATGACATTTTACTGTTTTATTACTGTTTCTTCTTTAAAGCTGTAGCCCTGGAAATTCTTCTTACCTGAGTTGGAGTCTCTTGTTACTTGTACAGGGGTGAAGTGAGATCACACACAGCTATTCAGGGGAACTAGTGCTGGAGTTCACATGTACCCTCTGTTTGTTGATATGCTGAAGATCAGTGATAGCTTCTACTCTAGGAATTCCTCCTTATAAATAGGCTTTCTCATCTTATTTCTGTTTTCATTTGTGATTAACATGAGTGTTACGATGGGCAGGGTACTTTTCAACTGATTTTTTTTTTTCTTGATCAACTTTGGACTTTGTTGTCTTTAAATGGAGAAGAAAATTCAACTCTAGTGAGAAATGTGAGTTGTGCAAATGGCAATGTGTTACTTGTGTTATGGAACAAAAGGCCACATCTGGACCTGGAGCAGAGAGGGGAACCTGTTTAGTTAGAAATGGTATGTGTCTGGAGAAGTGTTTAACACATCTAAATCAGATAACAGTATATTCCTCTCTCTTATTATTACAGATAATTTTGCAGAGCAGGAATGCTTCACTGCCAACACCTTAAATCTTATTTCATTATAATCACCTGGTTGCCACCTAAAATTGAAACAGAACGTGCTTTCCTAGAAAGTGTAGCCTTTGTTTTGCACTGCCAGGTGGAGCCAGGATTTGAATCTAGTATTTTAAGCAGCAGAGGACTTGAACTAGAGGAGCACATCTGCCAGGTGGCAGCCTGCAAGCTGCTAAGTGGAGGAATAAGGAGGAATGTGACCCACGTGCTGGAGTAACAGCAGTTCACAAATAGTGCTCCCTTCCTCTTTAGAGAAGTTCACAAACTGTTGAAACATCTCCTGCATTCCAGCCCCACTGGCTGTTCTGCAAATCACTTAAGAGGTTTAAAACTTCCTTGTAATTCTACTCTGCACATGAACTTTGAGTGAAGAGAAAGGAAGGCACAGTGAAATGAGAGCCTGGGCCTCAGGGACCCCTTAAAATTGCTATTGCAAGAGTTTGGCAAAGACTGGGATAACATCCTATGTATCCATCTTTGTCCCTAGCTCTGTGCCCTTGGGCTTTGTTCTGGGCTTTCTGATTTCTAGTGCAGTGTGAAATATGAGCATTTACTGTTGCCAGTGTACATTCATACATGTGGCAATGTCCACACTAATCTAACGTGCTTATTTAAAGTATATTTGAATTATTTAAACATTAAGAAAGTCACAAACAGGAAAAAAACAAACCTGCAATATTCCAAATGGTGTAGACAGCGGAGTGTAAGAGTTTGATAAATAAATAGGCAATGTGGCTGATTCACTCTGAAAACACAGCAAAAGTTAACAATTCTTTAAACTGTCGTGATGCTGCATAAGGAATTCCAATAATGTATATATTTTTTTGTTTTTTAAAAAGGGTTAATTTGTAGTGTATCCTGCAAGCTGATATGTGGGATAAATAGTTTGGACACTGATTTGTAATATCTGTTTATGAGTACATGACTGCTATTCTTATAAATGTCATCACTTTCTTGGTAGTATCTGGTAATATCTGAGTCATGAAGTGCTGACAAAAATCCACTGCACTTAATGTGAAACTTGAAGCATTTTGCTCATTCCAAAAGATATTAGCAATAGCCAGCCCCACATTTAGCTGATAAATAATGTGTACATGTGCACATGACACAGTTATGCTGCTATGTGGATTTTTCCCCTTTACCTAAAATCTTTGTGGAAATACATTGGAGTTCAAGTCATGATGTGTTTTTTTCTTTTTTTTTTTTTCCTGGATTGTCCTAATGGATAATAACAGTTGTGTGTATGGAGGCTGTGCATCATGCTCTAAGGGAGCAGGTCCATGCCAAGGTGAAGCAGGCTGCCTTTGGTGAATTCTGCTGGAGCTTGGATATCGTGCCTACAAAAACAAGCTCTGCATATGTGATCACCAAGTTAAGAAATTAAACCTCTCACGTGGAACAAAGCACTGGAAAATATTTCATTTCTCCATTATTCCTTTCTTTATTTGCAGCCATACAACAGGATATGAAAATGAGAACCACAGCGCTCCCATGTTGTACAGCTGTGGGGCCCAATACAGAATACACACCCATGGAGTTTTTAGAGGCATACAAGTAAGTATAGTGGGGCATTACTCTCAGGGAAGCAACACTGCTGCCTGTTTGTGATGTTACTTTACTACTTTACTGGTATTTTTAAATCCAATTTTGATTTGAGTTTCCCCTGGTGTTAAGAAATGGTTGACGTAAGTGTCATGACTTCACTGAAGATTTTTTTCTGACACAGTCATTTAGAATTGCTTATTTCTAAAATATATCTGTGAAGCAGTGTTTCTCACTAGCTGTTCCAGATGGTCCAAAATATAAGGTTCTGCTTCCACCTTCTAGCTCCAGCCACTTTGACCATGTGAAACTTGTGTTACAATAGGCTAAGTCTGATAAGTATGTAAGAAAGTGATAGATGACATTTTGCTTTTAAAGATTTTCAAAGCTTTACTAATTTAAGCACATTTCCTTAAAACAAAAATACTATAAGAGATTGTTTCCTAATGACTAAGAAAATATTTGGAAGGACTTTTTCATTCATGGAAGTGAATTCATCTTTTTTCTGAAGCAGTTATGTCATTGATAAATATCACTGTAAGAGATGCAGCTTCTTAAAACTGATGGAGAAGTCACCACATCACTTTTGCCTCTTACGTGTTGCTCTTTCTGTGTAATCAGCATAGATGAATGCTTTTGGATGGCATTTTTGTTCCTTTTTATGTTTTGTATTAGTTTAGCAAGTCATTATTCAGTAGCAAACTCTCAGAAACAGGTTTGAGAGCCAGCTTTTTGCTGAGTGTTGGACTAGATGATCTTGTAGGTCCTTTCCAACCTAATGCATCTATGAATCTATGAATCTATGAGTGCATGAAAGCCAGCAGTTGACATGTTTACGGAAGCTCATTATCTCAGGAGGAGAAGATGGTCTTTGATGGAACTTTTGATGGACAGTGGCCAAAACTCATTAAAGCTGAACTGTTCACCGGCTCCACCTGAACAGTTTGTCTTGTTTTAATTTTTAACAATTTCTATTAACCCAATGCATTAGTTTTCCTGTACCTTAATTTCATAGGAATATTTAATATAATGTTACTGTGGCTAATGCTCTTATCCATATGCTGGTATATACTTAAAACTATTTCTTATGCCAGTCACTCTTACTTCCAGGATTGTATGATTATATCCAAGGTCAGAATATTTAATCGTGCATGTAAATATTGAGATAATTTTGTGAGTAGGGTTCACTGTGTTTCACCTTCATATAACTTTAATGCTCTGGAAATTACAGATTAAGGTATCCTAAGGTTGTGTTTCATTAAAATGAGAATACGTGGCTATTTGCAGTGTAGTATACACAAGTACCTCTTGTCATGGAGAAGTGCCTCTGGCTGTTTGCCTTTCGATTTGCTGAGCATAAGCTTGTGAACGTACTCATTGCATTAGCAAGTGTCTGTCATTGTAGGATGTACGACGGGTGCCAGGAGTAGCTCCAACTATTGTCAGATCAGCAAGTGAGACAAACGAGAAACGTCCCTTCATGTGCGCTTACCCCGGCTGCAACAAGAGATACTTTAAGTTGTCCCATTTACAGATGCACAGCAGGAAGCACACTGGTAAGTGCTGCCATTGAATGGCATAGGTCATGTTACAGTGGGTAGGGTGATTTTCAAACAGCGTATGGTGCAGGAAAGGAGGCAGAGATTGGCAAATGGGAATATTTGCTGTGGGATCATCCCATGAAGAATTGAGCTAGAAGCCAGTAATCTGTATGGTGAGATGTGGGAAATCTTGGGTGTATTAATAGCAATGTTTTTCTTGAGTGTGATTAAACAGTTCTGAATTTTTCTTATAATCACAACTTATTTCATTCTTAAATTGATTTACTCTGCACCTTAGTAATTGTATTTTGTTTGTTCTTTTTCTGCATTTTATTCCCGTTAGTTGCTTGACTTTCACAATATTATTTCTGGATACACCACAGGGACTTTTGTTTATATCTTTTTTTTAATTATTATTCATTAACTAGGGGAGATATATGTGGTGTAATGCTGGATAATCTAGGTGTGTAGAGTGATGAAAGCCCCAGATGAGATGGAGGATAAGACAGCCTGGCATCCCTGGAGAGACATCTTCCCATGTCTTTCAGGTCATGAAACAGCCCTTGCTTCTCCTTTGGTTTATGCTATAGTGGAACAGAATGGAGAAAAAAGGTTGTTTTGGTTTTTTTTCTTCAAACATTTATTTTTTGCAGGTGTACCCAGATCCTTCTGTCATTACATTGCATTGTGTTGATGATAAAACTTGTTTTCTTGCCCTCAAACCCTTGCAAGTTGTTTTCCATAGGTTGTGAGTTTAACACTCAGAGTTTGTCTTTGCTGATAACAGTGTTACCCTAGATAAGATCACCAGAACTTCCAAGGTTGCTTGGTGCTGAAGAGAGGATGCAAGGAGAAATTGCATTGCTGGTGTGAGAGTTGCTTGGGTAGCTTGTTAAATTGTATGGCTAAGGCATTCAGGTTTGGGATCAGAAAGGAGTTTGCCCCTTTGTCAGGCTGACAGGGACGCTTAGGTTTTTGTCCTCAAGCTTGTTGCATGAGTACTAACCATTTCCTATAACTGTCATCTAGAAATGATAGAAATTCAGACTGACCCTTAGGAGATGTTTCTTTACCATGGGGATGATCAGACTCTGGAACAGGCTTCCAAGCAAGGTGGTGCCCTGTACTTGTCAGTGTTCAAGGGGCACTTGGACAATGTGTTGTAACTTCCAGTTAGCACTGAAGTGGTCAGGCAGCTGGACTTGGTGGTTCTGTAATCACTTGTGGGTTTGAAGCCCTTCTCACCTTTCTTAGTACAGTGGTAGGTCAATTTTAATTGTGGACACACAGTTTGAAAGCAAGCTGTAACATATACCTGATATTAGAAAAGCAGATTATATCATTACGAAATCATGTTCACTCTTGCTTATCTTTTTGCTTTCTGTCATAAATATTTGCAGAGAACTTGGCTCATCACATCTTCCATTTGCTGGTTGCCGTGTTGCGAAATCAAACAGGGCACTGACACACACTGTTGGGTTCTATAATCTGTTTTAAGTGCTAATGAAAAACAGTATTTTTGTAGAGAAAATTTCCCCTGCCTTTTTGCTGAAGTTATTCTTCAGCCTGCATGTGCTCAACTGCAGGTATCAGTTTCTACAATCAAGTATGGCAGTGCGTAGTTAAGAAAATAGGTACTTTATGTGTCAGGTAACAGCTACTGGAAGTGATTTTCTGAGGCTCTAAACAGTGTAGATAATGCAAACCAATAGCAGATTTCATGCTAATCATCTCAGAACAATTTCTTTGACTGACAAATGTCTTTTCTTTATGGCATGTGTGACTGTGCTGCTGAATGCCTTACAATCATTAATGCAGTTTGTCATTGCAGTACCTTTGAAAGACAGAGCTCTATCTTCTCTATAAGCAGAGGATAAGTGGGTGGTGCTGTGCTCGAGCACAGACACCTGAAGTATCCAGTGCAGTAACTTATAGGATAGCACTTTTTGTCAGTGTGTTTTGGAGTAGTGACCTTTGAGCAGTGGAATACCATTCTGCAAAATACTGTGGAAACCGAAAGTTTATGTGGTTTCAAGAAACAAACAGAGTAATTAACAGAAAGGAACTCCATTAAGGTGTGTTAAATATAAAGTCACCTTTGACTCAGGAAGTTTCTAACTCACAAGCTGCTGAATACTACAGCACTGTCCAGGGAAAATACCTGCTGTGTACTTGCTGCAGGCATCTTTGGTGAGCTGCACTGGGAGGCTGCTGGGCTGGATGGGCCTTTGGCTTTACACATTGTGCACTGCTTTTAGGCATTCATTTCTATAAGAGGTTAAATATTTATGTTTTTAGAATGAGATCTGTTTTTACAGAAGTGATATTATCTTCTCACACCTGAACTCTGGTATGAAGATGACAGAAAAAGTTACTGATAAAAGATCTGTGCTAAATAGAAAAACAAGTTTTCTGAGTTCTGTACATTACTCTAGAGCTGCTATTCCACTTACCTTCTTATTAAGCACAAAGTTATCCTTTTTTGTTGTTGTCCTCTTTCAGTAATAAAATGTAAATAATTGTGGAGTCCTTTGAGTCACAGGTGGAAGGACTGGTGAAGCATCATCTCCTGTTTTGTTTTGAAACTTTTTATGGCCACATAGGAAGGTGACAGTATTATGGGGTATTTTTTGTACATTGAGAAGCTTGATCCTTTTA
The DNA here is from genome assembly GCA_013399175.1 of Odontophorus gujanensis. Lineage (NCBI taxonomy): Eukaryota > Metazoa > Chordata > Aves > Galliformes > Odontophoridae > Odontophorus > Odontophorus gujanensis. Next base: position 32,776 of record VXAB01004622.1, on the reverse strand, counting down.
CTGGAAGGGCTCTAATAGGCTGAGGGAAACAAGACACTGATCTAACCCCTTGCAGTATAGTGATTTAATGGGGCACCAGCAGACTTTTCTAATATGGGACATCTCGGTGATGCAGTTTGTTTTCATGGAACTTAGAGAAATTATCTCCTCAGTGGCCTTTGGCTTCAGCAGGCATTTTATTTGACTCGTGTTGGCATGGAAGATTTAGAAGGAAAGAGAAGTTAGGCTTTCTGACCAAATATTGAGTTGCCCCTTGTTTATTTACAATTTGTTCTCTACAGTGTCAGTGTATCTCTGTGTAAACATATTGGATTGACTCCTTTTAAATATGCATTTGTTAAATTTGTCTTTAGTGTAATCATTTCTATTTCAAAGTATTTAAAGGAATACTTTAATGCACACGCTATCAGACCTGTAACATTGTTTTATTAAAATACCTCCTTAACTATCTTCTGCATTTACATTGCAATTAGCAGACAATCATCCTGTCACTGCATTCTGCACTGCTGACATTTCCCCTCTTAAATCTGCCAAAGGGCAGAATTCCTTGGAAGTAAGTGGTTTCTGAAAAGCAGGCACCCCCCTGGGAGCCCTTGTGGTCAAAGTGTGCGGAACTATTTCAAACACCTGTGGCAACTTTAATCCTTGATGCTAATAAATTAAGCACAGCAGACATGGAAGTTGTCCACACCTAGGTTTGAGAATCAGTGAACTCCTTGGGGTGACCGTCACAGGAAGTTAACTTGTTCTTGAAGATTTAGCTGCTTTTGTGAAATTTCGATCCTGGCTACACCAGTATGAATTTGAAATGTTCTTCTTAATTTGGTGCTTGTGTTCTTACCCAGATCAGAAGGTTAAAGTAGTTGGTGCTGGTATCTAAGACCATGGTCCTGTATAAATGCAGGATAGTTCTATTAATTAGCCTTTCAAATGTTTCCATGCTGGTTCTTAAATGGCATCAGAAGACCAGGAAAAGAAACTTCTTTCTGAAAGGCAAAATGTCTTTAGCCCCTTACATCCTGCATCATGTCCTGTTATCCTAATGATTCCAAACTAAAATTGATGTAAGATACCCCACTTAACTTTCACTAATAATGAACAACATGAGTGTCATTGGAGATGCATTCCTTTGCAGTACCTCATGATATACGGTCTCCACTCAAGATACAGCTGGTGCTAAGAGAAATATTTTCTCATCCTAATGAAATCAGAAATGCAGATGCTTCCAGTGAAGATCTGAGTGATTTGTGTTTAAAAGTACACTCAGAGAAATCAAAACCATGGCTCCTGTATCTTCAGCTGATCTTTGTTCTTTAGGTCCTTCATGCTGCATCTTTCCACAGTAGATGGCAGATCCCAGCTGCTGCAATGGATACTTTCTAGATAAAATGAAGGGTCTGCCAGCTTTGCAATGAGATGTTCCTTTGCCTCTTGTGCCGAGGGAGGCTTCTCTGCAAGGCTGCACACTGCAAAGAGATTTTGTGCAGGTAGAAGTACAGTTGTATCTCAGTGGCTTGCAGGATTGCAGTGTTGTGCAATGAGGCCTTAGAGCAGATAAGAATCAGATCTGATGTGCCATACAGCTCTTCCTGTAACAGCATACAGATTGCTTTTTTTTTTTTGTGCTGGCAGAATTTTCACCAACTCTGTGGTATGTTACATTCCAGTAGTGTTTCCCACTTCCCTCAAGCTCCTCAACTGTTGCATTTCTTCTTGCATCTTTTTGTGTTTGGTGGAGCCTTTTGCTTTAAAAAAAAACCCACAATCTTTGCTTTTAAAGAACAAGGCCCTTAATGATACTAGCTTACATAGGGATTTGAAAATATTAATTAACTGATTTTAATTCAGAAGCTTACTTTTGGCCCAAGAGAGAATGCATTCACAAGATCTCTGCTTTACTATAAAGAGCAGAGGAAGAGTTTGAGTTTATGTGAGGCTTTGCAATAATTCATAGGCTTGCCTGCAGAAGGTGTGCAGCTACGTACAAAATTCTATTTAGGATTGGTTTATGGAAGAGACATCATTTGAGTTTTGGGAAATAATGCATTGTTTTGTGGTTGAATTTTGCTAATTTTCTTCTAATAAATTTAGCATAGTGAAAATTAACGTATCTTCTACTTAGTTTTTGCTTGACATTTTAATTCAGAGCGAGTTGCACCCTTGTACAAATTATTTATAATGGGAACAGTTGGCAAGGGTTTCATGTGGTTTTCAAAGAAATGTATATATAAAAATATTTCTGTTCTTTTTCAGCAGAAAACAAAACGTATCATACAACCTAAAAGTTTTCATAGCTTTCACCTAGTGAACGGCTTTTTAGATTGAACAGATTCAAGAATGGTGACAGTGTGGTCAATTATACCAGCCTTTCCCCACAGGTTCCTGTATGGTTCTATAGCAAATGAGTCTGTTCTTCAACTACGTTGCTTTAGAAAGTGGGGAAACATTTCTTATTGTAGGGCATTTAATCTTCCAATTCTAGCTGATGTGCTCCACAATTTGACCACATTTTCTGATTATCTGTTTATACTTTGCAGGTGAAAAACCATACCAGTGTGATTTTAAGGACTGTGAACGAAGATTTTCTCGTTCAGACCAACTCAAACGGCACCAAAGACGACACACAGGTATGCTGGCAGTGCACCTGTACTCCTTAAAATAGTTCATCTCTATAACTAAATTGGAATCCAAAATGTGTACTTCTAAATCTCTGGTGTATCTGCTTGTGCACAGTGGCAGCAGTGGCAAATTCTTTGTTAGCTTTAGGAGGGAGTATCTGTGTTTTTTTTGCTGTTGTTGTTGGCATTTAAGCACTACTTTGGCTGTGTAAGTGACCTTTTCATCCAGTCACCACATTTTTGAAATAGAATTTTAAATGGAACTGCTTGCTATATAGTATTTCCAATATAATAAATGTACTGTCTTTTAAAGGCAGAGAGTTCTGCAAGAAGGAGTTGCCAGTGAGTAACTTGATGAATGCTACTGTTGATGTTCTAATGTTTGTGTGGCAATGCTGATATGTGAATGGTGCACGTGTGCAACATGAAAGACTGGGTGGACTTACTGTGCACTCACACATGGAATGCAGGAGAAGGGAGAAGGAAAAGCCATACCAACTAAAGTACCTAATTCAGCAAGACACCTGAACTTAGCTTTCAGCCAACTAAAGAAGGGTTCTAGGAGTAGCAAGGAGAGAAATGCCAAAGTTCTTGGAGGTCTAGTTTAACAGGGTAGACGGCTGGTCTTCCTGAAATCACAGAAAAGGAGATGGTGATGACCCTGGTCTCCTGCCTGGGAGCTGAGACACGAGGGCACCTTGCATGGGACAGAAGAAGTTTCAGAACACCCCTCTGATTGAGTCGCAGCAAGATTGTTTGTGTTTCCTGCATCTCATGGTGTGCTCTCACAATTAGTTTACTCACTGTTCTGTGAAGGATATCTGCCTACCCCTCTTATTACTAAAGATGTTTTATCCCACTGAAATGATATGGAGAGTTGGGCAGAGAGGAACCTTATGAAGTTCAACAAGGGCAAGTGCAGTCCTGCAACTGGGGAGGAATAGCCATGTGCATCAGGTTATGGGTTGACCTGTGGGAAAGGAGCTCTGTGGAGAAAGGCTTGGGTGTCCTGGTGGGCAACTGGCTGCCCATGAACCAACAGTGTGCCCTTGTGGTCAAGAAGCCTGCTGGAAGCATATAAAAATATACCTGTACACCTCTATTTTTTTGTCAAATTGTGTCTGCTCTCACACAGCACTGATGGTGTCAAGCCACAGGATCAGAACTGTCAAAGTTTGCAGGTCCTCCTTATTCCAGTGGTGTCCATGTGTGTTTGTTTATGCTGGTGCTGGTTGGATGCTTCAGACCCAGACATCTGAAGAGAAGATTACAAAGGCATTGCTTGTGGCAACCTGATGAATGATTTTTCTGTAGTACAGTGGCATGAAACTGGAGGAGAAGTTACAGTAACTCGTACCACAGAAATCCCGACTTCTAAAAATTCAGAAATAGCTGATGTCATTCAGCCTTCCTGAAGGCGTTGGGTTATAAAAACAGACTTTTTTTTTCTCTCTTCAGGTGTGAAACCCTTCCAATGTAAAACCTGTCAGAGAAAGTTCTCCAGATCTGATCATCTGAAGACTCATACCAGGACTCATACAGGTAAAACAAGTGCGTAAACTTTTCTTCACATTTATATTTCATTATTTTTTAAGTTTAAAGTAATGTTGTTGTAAATTACATGATTAGAAAATTTCTTAAGCAAGTATTAAATATTTTAAACATCAGAAGTAATTTCAGAGTGTGCTGGCTTGCCAGTGTGACTATATTCCATAGATTATTCTGGTCACTTTTTACGATGGGATTTAAGTGATTTTTGAAACTGTGCTTTCTTTTTTTTTTCCATGATTCAGCTTGGTAAAAATGTATTGTTAGCAATAGTGAAATGAACATCATGGCCTTAATGTCAACTCAATCTATTGTGTTCACTGAAAAAACCTACAAGACAAATTTAATTCCAGCTCCAGCTGAAGGTCTGTAATCTAAAGTATTCATGCCTACCCTTGCTTCTAAGTGTCACTTGAGCCTAATGCAGTGTAGCACTGCAAAGATCTTGCTGTTGCTGCTTTGTAATCTCTCCAGAAGATAAAAGGAGTGCCTTTTGCAAACTCATACAGACAGACACTGAAGTAAAAGCTTACTCAGATATTCAAGGACCTTTGTGTAGAAACTATAATATTTCATATCAATACGGGGGGGGAAAAAAATAGCAGGCATTTTAGTCTACTCTGCCCTCACGTAAATGTAAACACCATTAAGAAGCAACTGCAGTGACCTCTGTATTTTAAGTTCTAGAATTATTCTTACGAACTGACATTTTCTGTTCCCTTCCACTACATAGGCAGTATTTTTTACGAAGTAGTTGTTTACCAAGCACTTTGTCATGTTATTAGACATCACAGTGTTTTCCATACTGAGTTTAACCTTTTAGATTCAGTTTCTCTACTGATGGACAAGGAGCTTTTTCCTCTGCTAAGGATTTTTTCTTCTCTTCGTGACCATAAAACATGCATTAAGGACTTTCAAAAATAAGACACGTTCATAAAGGAAACGATTCACCTAAGAATAACGGCGTTTTCTGTGGCACCAGCTGGATAAATGCATCAAACAGTGGCAATATCAACACTTGCAACCTGCAGATGATAAAGAGCATGGCCATATTACTCAGTTCTCTGTGTAGCTCATGGTAAACTGCAGGATCTGGGTTTGGTGTATGTGCACGAAGAAAGTTGTTTTCTTAATTATCAAGAGGTAACATTCTTATAGAGACAAAATGGCAAGTGATTACCACATGTTAGGAAGCTAGGAGAAACTACATTCCCCTTCAACATTTCACTGCTAGCTGATCTACTAATTCATGGAAAGACTCCATACTCTCCTGACTTCAGTAATTTTTTTTACCCCAGGCCAGCTAAATCAGTGAAGAATCTCTCTCTCTCTCTCTCTAGTGAAACTAGTCTCCCATTCTAGTTCTTCCTTGCTCCCTGCAATCCAAGCCCATGCTGCTCTTGCTGCTGATAGCAGCCATGCTTGAGCACTGATAGCCTCGTAACACAGACCTTCACTTCCAGATATGGTTGATGCTTTTGCTGGCATATATGTCATGTGGATACAACAGATTTTACGTAGATTCCCCTGCTTTACATGATCTGTTTATTGCATGGGATTTTGCAAACCAAAATCCTCACCATTGGTGCATATCCCAGATTTGTTTTTTGCCTGAATTTGGACGTTTGTGAAACGTACAGATTGTGAGGCAAAGAAGAGAAGAAGATGGTTGGGTGAGCTTGTACTACCCCACCTGTGTGTCCTGAGTATGAGCTGTGTAAGACAGCAAGGAAGAGTTCCATCCCAGAGCTGAACCTACTATAAAACACTGCATCTATCCTGAGAGGGGGGAAAGAAAAAGCAAGTCTAAAAGAAACAGGAGTCACCGGGCACTGCTCTGACCTAATGAAAGCATTCCAGCAGCATTCCTGCGGCATCAGATGCAAGGCCTGGAATTCCACATAATATTGTAGAAAATTGAGACAGCAGATTAAACTGTAATAAGGTGATGGCATTTCTTGTCAAAATTGCAAGCACTTTGTTTGGGGTCATTTTTAGTGGCTATTATTTATAGTCATGGAAATGTTATAAAAATACTAAGTATTCTGTGCCTTTAATCTCTCCTGTAGAAAGGAATCTACTTTATTTAGTATGGGAAACTTTCAGTCTGGTTCAGCAACTTTGTGTTGACTGCTGTTGCTTCACTCACCCTCACCAGATTCAAATAACTGGGCAAAACATACTGAACTTGCAGGAAAAATTCTCCTTGACTAGAGGTCAAGCTCTAAATGATCACGGACAATGTTCCTAGTGAGTGATAGTCAAAGGTGTGACCAAAGCTTCTGTAGATGCCGGAGTTACTTTTAAACTAGTTCATCCAGGAACTGAGAGTGACGTTAGAAGTGACAGTAGGATGTCCAGTAAGGGCCTGTCTTCAGGAATGATCCACTGCAGAATGCTCTGCCTCATCTAGAAAGGCTGTGGCTAAACATCACCAGAGGGAGCTGTAAGAAAGCACCGCATGCCGAGGTGAGCGGTTATTGAGGGCACTCCCACACCCTCTCAGGATGGCCCAGAACACCCCTCCCACTTATGGGAGATCTGCCTAGCTTCTCACAGCCCTGCAGAATGAAATAGCAGTATCTCAGGCAAGCTCTCTACCCAGTTAATAACAGGGTGTTTTGTTAACAGGTGAAAAGCCTTTCAGTTGCCGATGGCCCAGCTGTCAAAAAAAATTTGCCAGGTCTGATGAATTAGTTCGTCATCACAACATGCACCAGAGGAACATGACTAAGCTGCAATTGGCTCTTTAGGCATTTCAAACAAGTGAATAAACCAGATGGGACATTATGAGCTACTGCAAACTTTATCAGCCATCTTCGATCACCTCTGTCAGAAAGCTGCAGCTGTCTTCGCATCCCATGTGACACAAGTTAACTAAACAGTAGGATTCTGCTCAGCTTCCATTTGGACTTACAGAATTTCCTATTCAGTAACTTCGAAAGATTTTTATTTGCAATTTTTGTTAAAAAGTGAGCAGGATTACAGCAGTTTCAAGATTACTCTAACTATGCTTACATTCCATAGGTGTTTCCAGTTTTCTGTTTTTATTTTTGCTTGAGCTGTTCTAGGTACATTTTTCTGTACTCTTTTTAGTCCTGCAGTGTGTAGGGTGATCAGTGCCTGCTGAGGGTAAGCTTCAGGCTTACTGCTTTTGTGCACGTGCTGAAGTTTCCAAATGCTAGAACAGCTATCCTCACAAGATGAGGCAGAACAATCACCTGAGATACTTTTTGTAAACTTTGTCATCATACTGCCGAAGGGCAAGCTTTTAAAGTTGGAAGCAATGCTTCTGAATTTCACAAATCAACTCATCTTTTTAAATAACGTATTTCTAGAGCAGCTAGTGCTAGATTAACAAGAACCTCTGCGTAGAAAATATGAATCTTACCATTAAGTTAACTTGTTTTTTAAATAATCACATAATCGATCCTCCCAAACTGTTTTATTCATCAAATAACTCTCTATTTCTCTCCCTTTCTTTCTGTTTTAATGTATTTGTTAAAATTTCTTCCATCATGAGATGCAACAGATCTCCTTTATACGAAAGTGATTCCAATCATTGTAGACATTTGGGATTTGTTTACAATGTAAAGCCACACTGGTTATGTGGCTAGCAAGCTGTATAAACTTAAAACTGAACTTTTAATGGGGCTGGTCCATGATCTCCATTAACAGATTACTCTTAAGATAAGTAACTTAAAAAGACTCTTTGTCAAGTATATGTGAAAAAGACATTATTAGTGTAAGGAAATATATTGTTTCAGGGTTTTGGGAGGAGGGGTTTATTATTTACTTTTAATTGCTTGAAATTGTGTGTATATATATATCTGATAATGTATTGCTCTTAGACATCTAAAATTAGAAACTGTATAAATATTAGATGCATCACTGTTCTGATGTTGTTGCTGTTTCAAACTATTGATAACACTAAGAATGTAACCTGCATTTTTCACTGAGCTTTCAATTAAAGCCCATTCAAAGAGAAACAAATGAGAGTCCAACAGATGTCTTGTTTCATGTCTGGTATTAAATTTCAAATGCCCTGTCCTATAGAATCCTTTTTTTTTTTTTTTTGTATATAAAGGTACCACCAGCACTGATGACCACTAGTTAACCTGTCCAGGTCTTGACCACAATTTATCCATCTCACTTGGGAATCATACTGGCAGCAGAAAACAGTGTCAAGTTTCATATTGCGCTATAAAACAGTTGCTTCAATCGTTTGTCTTCTTACAAAACTATTCCTTTTCTTTCAACCTGTAAGGTTTGTGCAAGAGCTTCACAGAAGAGTAAAATCCACTTTGTAAATAGAAGTATCAGCGTTCTGTAGGACTGTGCTGAAATTGTAAGCACAGATGACTTCTGAGATTAGGATGCCGAGCAGTGACTTTTACTTAAAAGTTGACTTAGAGTTAGGGTGGCTTAAATCAGTTCAGCAGGTTGAAAAAGACAGTCCTTCTTACATGATGAAGTGTGAAAATGGAGATAAAAAAAAATTATTGTTTCTTTGTCATACTGCCTGCTTTTCTTTGGAAGTAAGTACAGCCTGCCTGAGAGCCCTTTGACCTTGCAAAATATTTGTATCTCTTTAGCAAAAATCTTTAATGTATCTTGCCAAGCTTTTTTCTCTAATGTACACAATGGAGTTCTATGATGGGTTGAGCTTTCTCTCTTAAAGTGCAGCTGCATCGTCAAGAAAACTCAACAGTTAATTCTTCAAGTCCTCTTTTTCGCTGGGGTATTGCATCACTGTTAATTACTGTTGGGGTACTGTGACTCATTTGTATCAGTCAGCTTTATCTTTTGCTGCCAAAAGACAGCATCTCTCTGGAGAAACTCATAACAAGTGTGGCAAACATCAAATATTTGGAGTAAATGGTGTGTATAAAACTGCACAGGATTAAAAAATAAAGCAACTCCTCCTCCTTTCTCGAGAGAAAAGTTCAGTCGTAATAACAGTGTCCTCTGATTTACCCAGCAGTGTTCTGCAACTACCAAACAATGTTCTTCAGCCTGCACCCAAAATAGAGAGCTGCCAGAAGTGTTTATACTAAAAGCCAAAAAAAGAAAAATCAGCCTCCAGTTGTGCCTGCATTAGTCAAACATAAATAAAACTATCTTTTGTGAAATATAACCAAAACTCTGCTGCAGCACAGGCCCGGCTTCCAGTGACCTGTAAATAGCTACACCCATCCTTCTTCAGCTTGGTGAATTGCATGCCAAACAATAAGAATGGTGGATGGCAACAAAAAAATGAAGCGTGGGGTGACGAGTGACAGAGTATGTCCTTTGGTTTTTGCTGCTGCCCCTTTTTCAATGAAAGCACTTGCTGCTGTGCTGCTCTGTTGTTTGATACTCATTGTGTCCTCCAACACTCTGACTACACTGAAGACAGTTAGAAGATCTTTTTTTATTTTTATTCCTGGCCATTTAACAGTCTTTGTCGTGTCTTATGTCTCCCCCTCTCATTTTCCTGTTTCCAAGATTCTATCAGCAAGGTAAGTCACCTTTATTGAAGTGCTTTACTACATGAATTTCTCAGAAGCAGCCCCCAGATGCCGTTTCTTGCAGCATGCAATTCCTCATTTGTGGCAAGCAGAAACTGCTCAGCAGCCTGAGTTTCTGTGAGCTTGACACCCATGTGAAAGATGAGGGGACTGCACGCTATTCTATCGTACAAGCATCCTTAGCTCTCTGGAAAATTTTCAATCCCACAATTAACTGAGAAGGTCTTTTATGCCTCTGATTTGTGTTCTTAAACTGAAAGTAGTGAGCAATGTTATTTTGGCTGATGGTTAATGTCTGCTGTGACTGACATACTTTTTCTGTTCTGTAGCTTTCATCACCCCCCCAGAACACAGAATGTTAGTGCCATCAGTAGCACTTGTGCTTTTCCTTGTCACTTCATGACGTACGATGCATGTTGGGTAGGAAAGGGAACATGATGTCAGCTCTCTCTGTTGTTGTCGGCCAAGATTCAAGAATTCCCTTGCACCAATTTTTTTTCAAGGTAGATGAATCCAGCCAAGTGTCCTCTCTGCTTGCTGAAAACTGAAGACTTAAAATGCCTGGATTGTAACCACCTGATCATACTTCTGGTGCATGTCTAATTCTTAAAATTAGATACGGTGCATCTTTAAGAGTACCGACATAAAGGTGGTCCTGCTGTTCAGATGTTCCTTCAGAGGAAGCAGAGGACTTGCAGAGAAGAGCTCTTTGTTTCTCTTTCCATGGTGGTTTAGGCAACTCGTTCATTTTAGAAGCCAATCCAACTTTGGCCTATCTGTTTCAGGGTGGAATTTTCAGAATTTTTACTATTCATTTCACTGCTCCACCAACCCAACCTTATGGCAACCTTATGGACCCTGAAGACCCAGGTGGGTGCTTTAAACCAGTGTTTCTTCCTCCCTCTCCTTCTGCAGGCAGGCATTGAGAAAATTGTATCACACGCAGTGTTTTCCAATCATCAGTGTGACCTGACAGTAAATCCAGTCCAAGGCTTTGGGGTGGACTGAGGGCCTCCGAGAAGATGCCTGCAGCTCTTCACCTCGGAGCTGCCTGCACCTAGTGAGGTGGGTATGCAATGGCAGCCAGCTGGCAGAGGTGTGTTGCCAGAGGATGGTCAGAGCTATACTGCCCAGTCCCACTTGAGCCCTTCTTGTACCTACCCCTCAGGGCAAGAATGGGCAGGGAGAATCACTCAGCGTTTGAGCTGGGGAACTCTTCCACGCTTTAGGAAACTTCCCCCTCCATCAGTTAACAAAAATGTCATTAAAGGCAATGTATGCAGTTCAGAATGGCACTAATGGACAAGAAGATCCAGCTACAATATTTGGGAAGATCCAATAAAAGATTCATTAGGATCGTTTTAGTTACTGGAAGGCCAGATGACACAAAGGAGCCTACTGAAACTGAAGATCTGGTCACAAAAGTGGTGAGTTAAAAAAAAAAAAAAAAAAAACAAAAAAAACAAAAAAATAAACCCAAAA
>VXAB01004622.1:0-19719 GCA_013399175.1 Odontophorus gujanensis | reverse complement strand
CTCCTTTCTTTCCTTTCTTTCTTCCTTTCTTCCTTTCTTTCTTTCTTTCTTTCTTTCTTTCTTTCTTTCTTTCTTTCTTTCTTTCTTTCTTTCTTTCTTTCTTTCTTTCTTTCTTTCTTTCTTTCTTTCTTTCTTTCTTTCTTTCTTTCTTTCTTTCTTTCTTTCTTGTGAAATGGGCTGGTTAATGTTCTGGTTAACTCTTGCACAGATAAGATCTTAATCTGCAAAAATAAGCTGAACAGTAATAGATCTGCCTGATCATCCTGGCTTGAATGGCTAGATGAATCTCATACAAAACTTGGTGCCTTTCCCCAGCATCAAAAAAGCTCGTTTGGTGCAAGAGGATTCAAAAAAACACACTGAAGCCCCTTAGGATGGTGGTGTGAAAGAGAAATACAAGTGTATTTATTTTTGGGCTGTTTCTTTTTATGTCTCATTGGCCTCTGAGTCATGTCCCAGAGCTCCCATTCATTTGAATGAAACACTGAAAAACACAACTTAAAAATAATAATAAAATAACCTCATTGCCTGGAAAAAATATCCTGCACCAGAGCTTCCTGGGAAATTGGGTGTGCTAGTGCATGTGCTCTACTGGTACTATTGTACAAGTAGACACATCTGCTTAATGTTCCCTCTTGGAAGGGTCTCTGACATTTTTAACTACATCGCTGAGCTTTTTAGGTTAAGTTGTGGGCCTCATGCCGCAGCATTGTAAAGGCAAATAAAGAGTTTTTTTTATCTGCTGCTTGGTAAGAAATCTATCCCAACCAAGAGCTATAGGCTAGGAAGCTTTTTCTTTTTCAGACACTAGGTGGCTCAGGCTGGAAGCCTTCCTTGTTTACAGAGCAGATGCGTTTCTGAGAGCTCAGCCATCCGCTTGCCTCTTCAATTTCCTAACTTGCAACTGAGTTACAGAGCTTTCAAAGCAGCAGTGCGAGCAGAAGAATATCATGTAGCACAGCTCAAAACGTGTTTCAGTATCCCGAGCATTGCACTGTTACTGTTTTCACCGCCTTTCTCCAAGTGGATCTGGGTAGCTACTGAGAATTACGGCTTATAAAATCTGGTTGCTATTTGTCTCTGGTATTGCGGGGGGGCCTTCTTCAAAGGCCAAGATCCTACCGTCCTTGAGGTTGCATAGAATGCTGCTTCGTGCTGTGAAGTTCACTGTAAATCACTCGCTGTTCCTTGCCTCACTTTTTTTCTGTTACTGGCTGGAAGAATTAACAGAATCAAAGAAAAGCAAGGCCACGTGGCAGCAGGATTTGAATTACCTGCAAAGAGTATTGTCCACTGGGCTGCTAGAAATAGGATCCCAGGTTAGTGCTCATACTGCTGTGGGATGAATGAAACTTTCTCCCTCTGCCCTGAGCTGCAGTGTGTCAGCATGGCACGCTGCACGCTTCCCCCTTGTGAAGAACTGCAGTGTGCAATGCTGAAGGTCAGCACACAGGACAAACAACCCAACAACAGTCTAATATTTCTAAGCTGTGTAAATTACTAGTGTCTGCTTCAGGCAGAATCCAAACACTTGTGTCAATTCTGTACCATGCCCCAGACTGCCAAAAACCATTAATATAAGCATATTTATCTGGGCTGCAGTGTGTTACAAGAATTCATTAGGACAATATGTGATATGGTGCTGAAACAGAAGGCTGGGTTTCTCTGGCCAGAGATGAGGAAGTCTAGTCCCTGCTGAACTTTTACTACTGATAAAGACAATGTCTGCTGGCAGCATTCATTTTTTACTAGGCCATCTGCATCTAGTCAAGGATAACTTGACTTTCTGAAAAAGCCATTCATCAGTATCAACCCTGTGCAACTTTCTCTTGATGAGTAAAGCAACACAAAGAAAGACCAAGATGGTTAATAAACTTCTTTGGGAGCAAAAGGTCAATGCTGGTGTAAACAAAGCAGTGTCATAGTACTACACAGAAGCATTGAAGTTTCCTATCTGTTTATATGGCTGATGCCCCATTTCTATTTTATCAGTGTTTGTTTTCATTTATTTTGCTCTGCTTTAGCTGATCTATAAATCTTTATAACGGTGCTCTTTATTTTCTTCATTTTGTCATCTCTCTTATCGGCTTTTATCACCTGTTTGTGTCCAGTATGTTTGCTGCCCTCTCTGCCTGCCCACAGTTGCTTTGTTAACCCCCGAGCCCTCATCCAGCTCTCACGGGCCTAATGGTTCTGCCTTTCAGAGGCTCCCTTCTTTCTAAAACAAAATCAAATGGTGAAGATGCTCCCATTGTGCCTTTCACAAATGGTGATATACTAAGGAAAAAAAAATTACCCGGTGCACAGGTGAAGAAATTTTCCTGGCTCCAAATGGTAGAGCCTTCTTTTTAATTACACAGCACATGGAGCAGGCAGTAGCTGTGTGTTTTTTCACTTCGAGTGTTTAGCACTGAACTTCAGATCCTACGTACAGTCTTGGCCTTGCCATCTGTGGGAGGCAGCAGGCTGTCCTCCTGCCCTCCCACTCTCTGGCTCTCACACTTAATGGATGCACATACGCAGAAGCTGAACACTGGGTTATGAGCATGGGCTAAATTAAAGTCAGTCAGCTAAAAGGAGTCTGTTTCATGGCCACAATGACAAACGTGAAGCACCTGATACCTGGCTGATTTTTTTTCTCACTGAAGCCCCTCCGTAGTTTCCTTTGATGTGTTGTTTCTAGTAGTCTGATGACAAAAATCTTCACACAGGCCAGGTATCTCAAATTATATTAAAAAAATTGGTCTGACTCTAACTAATTTCTGGGGGACAGAAATTTCTAATGGCACCAGAGTATTTATTGGAACTGGGTACTGCAGGGAAACAAAAACCACTGAAGATTCAATTTCCCAATTAACTATGAATGTTGAGACTAGCCAGTTAAAACATTAATCTCCCTTGTTAATAAATGTAGTATAATGCAATACTCCAGTATCAGCCTCTGCTGAATCCACAGTCTTAATTTCCTACTTAGAAAAGAGGAAAAGGTCCCATGCTCCCTAAGTTAACAGGAATAGGGCTTCAATCTGACCCAGAATTGCCAGGTTAGTTGCAGAAAACACTAGTTATTCCCAATTTAGCAGACTAGTTATTCTAAACAAGTCTGCAGTTAGATGTGGAAAGTATGTGCTGGGATTGTATTCTGTACAGCACTGTTGTTCTGCTGTGTTCTAGTACATCTCACGTGATTCTGCATTTGTCACTGTAAGATCCAAATATTTCTTAAGTTGAACATAATTTTCTGTGACAGAGAAGCCCAGGGCAGTATTTTTTATTAAAAAACTTCCCCTCTCTTCCTGGAATTAGTATTTAATGTAAGAAGATAGGGCTGAGCTAATCATGAGACTTAGCTGAAATACTAGCTCAGAACGTGGACTCATTTTAGGGGCAGTGTAGTAAATAGTCATGAAATGTATTACATTTTTTCAGTCGGGAAATTTTGTCATTGTGTGTTGTTTAACTTGGCCATTTTCTGGAAATAACTAAGTACGTTCCTGGATCTTTTTACAGAGATCTATCTTTAAAAGGCAGAATTGTTGTACATTTAAAATGTCTTTATTCAGACATATACTACACTTGGAAAAAAATCATAAGTAACCCAGCTGGATTTTTCAGTCGTGCTTTTAGATCTAAGATTAATGTGTTTGGATTTTTAATTTTTTCTCTTGGGTATCGATACAGTTAGAATTCTGACCTTTTCTGAAAGCATTAGTAACTGGGAAAAACAATTTTGCCTTCTAGTGGAACCTCTGAATTTTTGTGCCCAGTGCAAATTGCTCGAGCTGACTGGCATGAAATTTAATTTGTGTTAATCAGCCCCAGGCAAGGGGAAAACGAAATGACTGCGACCCACGAGAGTAGAACTTCAGAGTTATTTACAAAATTATGCTTCTGAGCAGCACGGCAAAGCAATGGCTGATGTAGGGTATGTTCTGTCTGATTCATTAAGTGAATCACCCTAATCCAACCTGGTTGTCAGAAGAATTCAGGCTGCGTTCCTTGAGCAAGAGGCCCTTCAGCTGTGACTTGACAAAGAACATAGGGTGTGATAGTGGGGGAGAATTTGCCACAGCCAATGCAAGTTAAAACATTCCAATGTTTGCAGGTGGATGTGCCCTAGCCCCAAATACCCACCTAACCAGCTACCTGTGCTAATGCTGCACTGCGTAAAGCCCCAGAGAGGGGCAGGCCTGGGGGTTTAACCACCCATGCATACTGTTGGTTACGGTGGATGAACTGTTAAAAAGATGTAGAATGTAATTAAGCACTTCCTAACTTACATATAAGTTTATTCCCAGGTAAGCCCTGTGAACATTTAATAGGGCTAAATGGAATAATGGTTGTTTATTGTGTATGATATTGCATTTGATACTGCTGTGAGGAAAAGTATCACTGCTATCTTACTAGAGGAGATATTCATTCCCTTCATAGCATTAAATAGTTTTAGTTTCTTGTGTGGAGTTAGTGTATTGTTATTACATTAACATGGGTTTAAACTCTGTAACATTGCTATATAAACTAAATTGCAATGTTATTTAAAGATGTGAACTGATTTTTCAGATGGGCAGCCGTACTTTTTTGTCCCAAATACCAATTTCATCAGGCCAAATTTCCAGTTAGTCTTTTTTGTTTCTTTTTCTTTCCCTTTTGTGGCACTCAAATGCTGAGAACTGCTGTGTCTATCTGAACAGAATGTTTCTTTGAAACCCCAAACTGAATGTTTTGTTTCAGTATCTTGTGAGAAAAGCAACAGGATTGAAGGGTACAGATCAGCTTAAAGAAGACACCTTGTACTAAGAGCTATGAAATGAAAGCATTCAGCTTGCAGTGAGTGCAAATTCCATTTTCTCTTTTCTCTGAAGTAATTCCAGTGAATCATTTCCATATTAAGAAAGTAAAATGTACAAATTTTCAGTAGGCAATCAAACCTCATTTTAATGTATAGGTATAGTAATGCTTCTGTGTGTGTTTCTTTTTTTTTAATTTATTTTTTTTTGTTTTAATTGCACCAAATAGATCAGAAAAAAAAAGGATATTGATGGCACTGGAAGAGTTTGGTCAGTTATTATCTACTACTGACCTGGCAGACAAAATTTGTTCACTTAGCACGCAATCACTGAGTCTGTCAGGTAACAGGAGTGCACTTATTCATGGTATCAGTGAACTGTAGCTGAAATCATCTAGTATTAATTTACTAGTCAAATTTCAATCAGAACAAAGCTGAGCAAAAACTGGTGCTATTAGCAGAATCTCCAAATTTCTTTGCCTTATTTTTTTCAGATCAGGGCTCAGATAGATGTGTGTGTGTGTATCAGTTCTTCGTAGGAAACTTACTCTTCTTGTGTAGGAAATATGTCTCTTAAATATATACAAACATTTTAAAAGAAACCTAAGTAGGTAATCTGAAAGGATCTTCTTTACTGACTCCAGAAAAACATGGAAGCAAACAATTTTTGCAGATGACGTCTCTGACTGCACTCTGCTCTGGAATTTATAAAGGCTCACAGTCATCATTATTTCAAAAGATTAATTCTATTTAAGTAGTCAATTGAGCTAAACAAGGCATTAGAGGGATAGCTAGCCATGTGTCACAATATACTAGATAAAGGATTATACTCCACTTAAGAATTAATAACATTTTAAACCTCTACATAAGCTTTTTTTTTTTTTATCAATAAACATGTCTCTGACAGAGGGCCAGATGCACTCACAGGTCTTAATTGTTCAATGCAGTGACTAATCCCCACTTGATCAAGATTTTACTGACTTTACAGCTGTCTAAAGAGTGACAAATTTATGATTCAATTGCAATTTCATCTTCAACTTGAAACTGCATGATCATTTGTGGGAATTAGCTACCTGATAAGATAACGAGGGCGGAAGGAGTGCACGTAACTCTGTGCAGCAGAATCTGAGTGTTGTAGAACTCCTTAGGATGCACTGGAAAGACACAAATGGCCATTAAGGGATTAGCCCATCACTGATTGAGTGGTTGAACAGAGTTGAGGTTTACTAAATCACTGGAGTGGTAGGTCATTATCCTTGGATACAGGAGACAGTTGAATCTGTGTCCAAGTGCATGAGCAGTAAATTGGAGTGAATGAAGTGTGCCAAAAATGAAAAATAAAAAAAAAACAAAGCTGAACCCTTGTTCTTTAAATGTTCAGATTTCCAGGTCATACCCCAAGACTTGTTTTCTTTTTTGGCATAAAGGATAGTTTTTCAGTGCCTTTAGTATCAGCATATTCTTGACTCTATAATCTGCTTTGAGTGTATTGCTTCCCCTCAATGCTCTCAAATTTGTGCTTAGTTAACAAATGCTGAAACTTAGATAGTGTTTTAGAAACTGATTAGAGCAGCAATGTTAGGACTTTCCTTCTCCAGTTTTGATGGCTTGTGACCAGTTGCCATTAAATATGTGCTTAAATTAAATGTCTTCTTTGTTTGGGTTTTGTAAGGGAGTTTTGGTAAATCTTCTTCTTTAATTGTTTTGTGCTGTTGAACTGAGTTGCTTGTTTTCTGCAGTAGAGCTAGTTACCTTGAAGAGTTTGAAAAAGTAACAATTTCATTTAAAATATATACAAATCCAATCATTTTTTCTTAAAAGAGAAATAAAAAAATGCTGCAGGAATAACACAGAATCCCTGCCTTCCTTGGATATGTGCGATACAACTGATGAGTGAAACTAACTGCTGAGCAATTCCACTTCAAGGGCCTCTGACAGCATGTCTAAAGAATATTCAGCAATTCAAATAACTTAAATATGTCAATTTTGGGGATTTGCTGCACTGGCTGTGGCCTTTGGATAGCCTCAATGAGCCAAGGATCCCTTGGGGCTATTTCTCTGTGAGCTGAACTTAATGATCACATTTCACAAGGTATGGATGCATCTAATATTGTTCAATTTATCTCAGTCTAGAGGGACACATAACTTTAGAGGGTCTCTTTTCCTGGAACGGGTTAATTTTTGTCATGTGATGAACAATTTTCCAGAAACAATAACAAAAAAGGGCTAGCAGAAGTTTGGGGAAAATACGATATAAAGATAATAATTATATATATATAAAACCAAACAAACAAAAACCCAGATGAAATGACTGTTTTCTATAATTCTGTTTAACTTTTCTGGCATACTCGAAGGTTTAAATTAGCTGAAAATCTTCATCTGCATTTTAAAAGTTGAAATCCTTGGCGAAGTCTGCTTTCTAAGATTCATCTGATGTCTGAAAGACTTGGAAAAGTAGATGGTGAGCAGGACAGGGAGAACAATGTAGGAAGAAGGAAAGTGCAAGGAGAAAATCAATCTGCCAAATTAGACAGAGCAAAGGAACAGGAAGAAAAACAGGAAATAACCTAATAAAATATAGTAGAAAATAAATAACTTCCAGTGGCCCAACAATTTCCTCTCACAGAAAGCATTGTCAGTATGAAGTAAATTACAGGCACATTTCTGTCCAGCTATGGAAATCAAGTTATTTAGGGATGACGTATGGCATTCTTCTCCCCGTCACCCCCAGTAAAGTGCAGAAGGAGAAAGTCTCACAGGTGCAGATGAGAAGACAAATGTGACCCAACCAAGGCCAGGTGAAAAGAGAACAGGAAGGCTAATGAAGGTGAACTTCTGAGGGGCAGTCATGGAAGCTTTTAACCATTGGGATTAGTTCTGCCTCAGTGCTGGCATCACTGGGAATTCAGGAAACCTGAAGGAATTGAGGTAACCTTGCTATGCTGTAGCATACTGCACATCTGGAGATCTTCTGGGCAGCCAGACACAGTGGATCCTTGGGACTGGAGCAGAAAAAGGGATGCATCAGCTTGCTTTATAATCAGCAATACTGATCCTGTTAGGTAGCTAAGAGGCCAAAGAGACTTTTGTTCCCTCTCCCCCAGCGCTATCAGAGAGAGCATTTATTTAGGAATGATGCCACAGTGGCAGCTGGTCAGTGCCACCAAGATATGGCAACATTTTCCTCAGCAGTTACCTGTATAGGTTACCTTACTGAGTAGCAAATCCTCCTCCCGTTGCAGGAAATGTGGCAAATAAGTAATGAAAGTATTTTCAAGCTGAAACGTCATTCTGCAATCTTTACTGTTTTTGCTCTCTGCAGAGTGTGATTTTGAAGAAGCTCAGGGTTTGCTTCAGCTTATTAAAACTGAGTAAATATTGTCGCATTAGTTACTTGCCAAAACCAACAGGAATATAATTAACTGGAGTGACTCCTTACTGAGCAACCGCGTGCATGATTTACTAATTTCACTGTGTTTATACTGATCTTCCATGGAAGCAGAAAGCATATTCAACCCAGCTCAGTCCCATGAAACTTAAATGTGTATTTTACGTGAGCCAGTAATTCATATGAAGCATTCCACAGGTGAATGAAAAGACAGCATTAATGGTGTAATTTATTTACATAAATTTCACCCTGCGTAAAGGTGCTGCGGGATACAGAAGAAAATGAATCACATTTAATGTGAATCCAGACTACTGAATGACTGCTACTATAGATTCAGGATCTTTAAAAATACACATGCATTTGCAGCTTCAGATTTATCATTTGGTGGAATAATGTGAGCACCCTTCACAAAAAGAGCTGCTTTTTTGTTTACATCACTTCCAGTTTTAAAATGACAAAATGAACCAGGGCGTACCATGCTACGATTTCACCCGCTGACACAAACGAAAAGGATTGAACAGACATAATACATCTGGTTTATGACTTTTAATTGCCTTTGTGACCCAGTTCATACCAAATCCTCTCAAAGCAAAGTCTCTTTCTTTGTATGCATCATGGGGCTAATTCTCTATCTGAGATATGTTGCTTAAAAAAACACCACCACGTTAAAAAGTAACGATATTTCTTGTTCACATAAATCTTTCGTGCTTGCAGGTGACCTGAGAAAGTGAGAAGTGGAGAGTTCAGTTGTCTGGTAAATGAGTATGTTAAACTTTCCAAATAAAAACTACTCCTAAAGCACCATGTTCTTTTAGTAATTAATCACTATACTGTTGTTTATTAAGAAGACGCGCCTGGAATTTTTTAGTAACTCAGGTAACCTTTCATGGTTTGATGGGTACAAAAGATAACGGTGTCTACTGTGATTTAATGAGGGTCTGTGATGTAATGTAGTAATCTGTGACTTTTGAGTTGGTTTCTCTGTCTTGGGAATAGGGAAGGGATACTGGAGGAAGGCATGTGTACAGAAACACGCTGCTATAAAAACAACCTATTGCTAATCAGTTATGAGAAGTACTTCTTGTGTCACGTAGCAGGCCAAGACAGGTGGCAGGGATACGAAGTCTAAACTTCACTGGCAGACTGGAAATCCTGTGGCGACATGGAGTAGTTTCAACAGAGGTAGATTTTATCAAATTAAGTAAGAAATTCAAGTTGTGGTTGGTGTAATATCCCTTGGGCATAGGGTACTTCTCTGAATATTGGCATTCTGTAATGGGAAGTACAGATTCTAAAAGCTTTTGCAGTAACCTGTGGGTAAATCACTGCATTCTACTGTGGAGCTGACATCAGATGGCGATGATGGTGATTTTCATAAAAATATTCAGGTTTCTGAAATGTAAATAGTCATATCACCCTCACATGCAGCACAGATGGGGTTCAGCTGTGCACTGCATCCAGCAGTGCCAGGTTGCCAACAGCAGTGTCACCCACGAAGGTTCAGGCTATTAGAACATCAGATGCAATTTAACAAACTGATGTCTCCTTGAGGCAGGAGTAGTCTCTTTAAAATTGGTTCTGAGCTCCCAGTTTCCTGCTTTGTAATGCCTGCATTCAGGTAACTACTTTTTTTTCACCCATTTGTTTAAGTTCAGTCTGACTTTCAAAAATGGCAGCGTAAAAATATTCCTTAAAGGAATCTGTTCCTACAGTTGTATGTAGCGAATTTATAAACAATGCATTTCCTATTGTTTTTAATTCCTACAACAGTTAACCCTGAAAAGATGAATTACAGTTCTTTCTCACGCTGAATGAAAATAGGTATTGAGTAGGTTCCAAGTATATGATCTGTAGGAAAACATTCCCATTCAGAAAACAGCTGAGTATCTGCGTAGTCTACACACTGCTAAAAAGTGATGGATTTGCTCAAGTGTATTCCTCGGTTATAACCTGAGAGACTGAAATGAAGATGGTGAGCTCTCACAGATGTACCTGAACAATTATTGTCTGCTCCAATGTGAGAAGTATGAGAAGTGTTAAGATCCAAATGAGCTTGAAAAGCTGGCAGGGGAAAATACGAGAGCTTTTTACATGGAGCAAAAGGTAGGCAGCTTAAGAATTCAGTGGTGGTTTTCTTCTTTCTATTTTATGCCTGAATTATCTGAAAATATATTGTTTTCTGAAAGGGAATGTAATCTTTTCTTTAAGTACTCATTTCTCTTCTGAAAAATGACAGCCTTTTCTAAGTATTTCATACTGCAGAACCAGAATCAATGCTTCCAAAATTCAGAGTGCTAGCAAATCAGGGAAATGGGACGTTCATCAAAGTGCTGGTGTTTCAGAGATGGCAGAAGCATTAAATCCACGGGGATTTTGGAATTCTGCAGATTCCTTAGCTTCTCAGCCTTTGCAAAACATCTGTCCCCATTTATAAAGGCACAATCTGCCAACACTTTTCCAGCTTTGTCATGTTAGTGTCCCTGAAGCCAAGAATACCAGTTCCAGATCTTTGTAGGTTAAGAGTGAGTCTCAACTATTTTGTAGAGAAAAAAACGTCCGTAAAAATATTGTATTCTGAGAACAAGAGTGATCGCAAACCAAGACAGAAAATAAAACCTTTAATGCAGTATAACATTAGTTATATTCTGTGGAATGCATGACAGGAAAACAACTGACAACCATAGCAATTTCTGGGAAATAAAGGGCAATTCAGAGTTAAAGACTGGCAAAACTTGCAGGAGTTCATGGTATGAATTTTTGACACTCCAGTTAATATTATTAAAAAATAAATTACCACTGTATATTCTTTTACCTTTCTCATCTACATATTTAATAGAGATTTTCAGGGCTAGAATAAGATTCTGATTCCTAACAAGCATGAATTTATACTGCAAGATGCTGGATGTGATCCCTTTCCATTTCTGAGTTCCCAGAAATACTTGGAACCTCCTAAGTTTTGTTTCTTGCACGTGGGAATGATCTTTGTGTGCAAGAAGATTATCTCAGGATCTGCCATTTCGAATAAGCAGCAATACCTACTGAAGGTGCAGACGTACTTCTAAGAAGCAGCTGTTACTTTGCAGTTGCTCCACACGGGGACTTATTCTGAAAACTCCTATGCAAAGGAGAAATCTTTGCTCAGAGTTGTAAAGGTGTTAACGTCCCAGAAAGTCCCACTGAGCGTGCAGCCATGCCCGTGCTGACATTAGGCCAGTGGGTGGTAATAAGCAAGAGAGGGTTCTGCACACTGCAGGTAATGAAAATGACAGCCAGTCATCACCACGTTTGTATAAGGTAAGCATTCTAGTTTCTCCTTTACAGAGGAAAACTAACCCAAACTAACAGTCTGAGCAAGTGAAGCTCCTGTCTTTCCATGGGATCTGTGCAAGCGTTACAGTAGTTGGGAACTTGGCAACAACCCACAAACTATTTGTACACAGGTCACCTTCCATGTCTTCTTTAACATGCTGCTATGTGACAAAATGGTTTATATCTTAATTCATTACATTTATTTTTTACTGTAAAGCAGATGATAATGAGTAGCTCTTTAAACTAATGTTTTATTTCCAGAGAGTCAAAGTTTTGGCATAAGTTTAATGGAAAAAACATTAATCTTCACAATCAAAAAAAAGAGAGTTGTTGACTAAATATGACCTGACAAAATTCTTTTTCAAAACTGTTCACAGATCTTTCTCATCAAATCTTAAGCAATGCATTTCTTCTTGCTGACTGCTAAGGGCTAACAATTATGTTTTCCATTAAGGTTCAGATACCGAGTCATCTGAAAGATTTATGTTCAGAAGAAAGGTATATTTTAGTATCTACTAAGATGCTCGTATATGTATAGAGAACTGTCACGTGCAATAGGAACAAACATTTGTTAGTTATATTTAACCTTTGGTTATCTAATAATGATGTGAGCTGTAGTTCAGAGGAGGAAGAAATGTTTGTTCCCAGCTGTGTAATACAGACAAGCCTTCAGGGCTGTTGTGAAGCTCTTTGAATTATTTTTTCTCCTCTTTCCTGCTGGGAAATGTACAGAAATTGATACAAGACCGTGCTATCATTCATGTGGCAGCAGACTAGGAATGACTGCTAGAATATCCGGGACATGCTTTATGTTTAGCGCTGACAATCTAAGCAAGACAAATATGATTTATGGGACAATAGTTCAAATGGGGAATGAATGGAGATGTCGTGGTGAAAATATCAGCATAAGTAGGTTATGTGGAGGAAGTAGGTTTTAAGGAGGGATCTAAAGGAGATTCGGCATGTGGCAGATGGGAAGTTATTCAAAGTATAAGAAGCAAAATGGAAAAAGAAGTGGAGTTGAGAGTGGGAGAAAAATATGAAAGGAACAGTAGGACAAGAGGGACACTTGAAAATTTTGCCATTCCTTTTTACATATAACTAACCAAAAACGTTTTCATAGCCTGAAAGTGTACTTCTGTCCAATTCTGGCTTGTCCCTGCAGGTAGTGATTATTAGCATTCCAGAAAATGCCAATAAGTCTTTCAAACTCAGTTACTCTTCCTTAATAAACCAGGAATTTACAGTCTGAAAAGCTCAGAAGTTGTGATTTTTACTATTGTAGTACTTTTTTGCAAGAGGCTGCCCTTGTTCTCAGGTGTTTATTGCCTTACTGGACAGAGAATGGGCAAAGGGAAATATCAACAGATTTGTATAGCAGAACAAGAAAGAGGCCTGCCAAGATCAGGTGATTTGCCCAAGGACGTGAAGAAAGCAAAAACCAAGCTGAAGCTGACTCACTATGTGAACCTTCAATGTTTCTGTCAAATGACGATTGCAGGACCAGCAAAAGATCACTCGTACTCATTCCTGTTCTGAATAATGGGCTCTATACACTCACGCTGTACATTTTGTGAGAGTGTTAAATCACATTTGAAGGCTAAATGTATGCTTGCAGACTGCTTCCTTGCCAGCTCTGTAAGAAACTTAATATATTTCCACAAAAATTTTCAGGTTACTTCAATAACTTTTTTTTCCCTACCTTAATTTTCATGCATAACTTTGCTTGTTCCTTCCTAACTAATATTGTTCCTTTTCCTTTTTCCCCACTATGCTTTGCTGGTGATGCAAGCTTTGTGAAGTTATTTCTTTTTGTTGGTTTTTCAGTTAATTTTGCAGGTTGTGCCATGCTGATTAGAAGTGGAGTAAACCCTTCCTTCAACTGACCTTCTCCAAATTATCAACCAGAGTTCATCATTATGCCAAGAGGTACATGGATAGAGTTTATGTGTATTTAATAGAAAAAGGAAAGATTGTTAATATTGTTTGTGAAGGATTAGCTACATGGTTACCATCCTTTCCGTGGTGGTTTGGTTTTATTGAGGGAGGGCTAAAAACTGAATGTCAGAGGTAAAGAACACAAAAGAGTGGGTTAATGGAATGTCCACATTGATAAAATCAGAGGTGGAAACGTAAAAAATACAAAAGCTGAATTCTACCTGAACTCCAGAAGAATAAAGGCTGACAGAATCCCCAGTAGTGTAAGCGTGCCAGGATTTACAGCCCACAGCAGCACACTTTATGTACAGCGAGCAGTTTAATTTACCCTATTACTTAAATAACTCAGTAAGGAATCTTCTGGTTTGGGGCTAGTGTAGCAATAAAATCTTTCTCTGCACTATTCTGAGAATGAACTTTAATCCATATCTTATCTCCTGCTTGAAAATGAACATCCTTTCTATTCTTATCATGTTTCTGCTTTTTTTTTTTTTTTTTTTTTTTTTTTTTGTGATTTGACCTTTTTCTCTTTGGGCAATAGAAGAGGTGTTTTNNCTTTTTTTTCTTATCATTTTTTTTCTTTTTTTTTTTTTTTTTTTGAATTTTTGTGCATTAGCCATATTCCTCTTGGCAGATATACGAAGTTGTTCCTGCTTGGCTGTTTGTTGTGCTGAGTTACCTTTGAAATCCTTCCCTCTTTTTATGACTACACTCCAGAGGCCCTTTTAATAACTGGCCCAGGGCTAATACTTCCATGAAAGCCAAGCTTGCTCTGATACACAACTTACTTTCTCCTCAGCTTCTACAAATCTTTCACCGGGATACAACATAGTGCATAATTATCCAACTATTTCTTCTCTTTAAACTACAGATCTGCCCCGTGCTGTCAGCTAAACTGGCCTTGGATCTGGTGACAGCAAAGAGACTATCTACTTCCTTACATCTAGCAGAGATAAAACAAGTGTCATTTTTCTGTGTAGGCACATCTGGGATGTCAGCGCTGTTTTATGATCTGGTTTCATCAAGCTGTATTTGTTGCAGTTTGATGTACTGTGTACTAAAATGTATCTTGAAACACCGCTGGTTTGGAACATGCTCGTTTTTATGTATCTGTCAGCTCAGCATCTATTTAGAACAAGCTATCCTTTAAAATAAAAGGGCACTCCTTCAGACTATAGCATTTTTCTGATGTAACGAGGTCAAATTCAAGGTTGTTCTCCTTAAAATGCACCTTTGAAGGATAAGACTTTTGGTGTGGCTGTTGGCCGGTGAGCAGCACGGGGCCATGGGGATGGAAATGGCCTGTCATGTTTTTGGAGTGATTCCACTAAAAATATTCTTTTTAATTAAACTGGATGGCTGATTTATTGGACCTGTGGTTCTGATATTGCTGTGCTGAACGGATTTCCTTGCATTTTTTTCATGTCGATCATGGTGTTTTCAGCTGGTCAAAGTAACTCCAGCAAATCTGAGGAGTTGAAAAGGGCTTGTGGGTGTTGTCTCAGTTTAGTTTGGCTCGGGTAGTCCTTTCAATTTCTGAAAAAACTCTAAGGCTGATAATAACGGGATATCAAAGAGGGTTTCAGACTGGATATCTGGGGGAAGTTTTTTACAATAAGGGTGGTGAGGCACTGGCACAGGTTGCTCAGAGAAGTGGTCAATGCCCCAAACCTGGAGGCACCCAAGGCCACGTTCTGAGCACTTGGTGGAACTGTATGTGTCCCTGTTCATTGCAGGGCTGTTGGATTTGATGACCTTTAGGGGTCCCTTCCAACTCAAACCACTGTATGATTCTATGGAAAAAGTGCTTATTTTCTTTTTTGTTAGTTTGGCAGGCTTTTAATTGTTGCATGTTCGTTTATCTTATCCTACTTGAGTATGAAGTTGTAGCATTTTGGTGGCTTTCAAAATAGCAATGGGTCGGTTGGTGGATGGTGGTCTGCTCTGCGGTGAGCAGTACCATGGACTCTGTCAGGCTCTCACTGGATTCACACTGGCTTCTGTGGAATTTGGGTGGGGTTTGGAGCATGTGGATTTCTTTTAGAATGTTGTTTTTAAAATGGAGTAAGTACTTGTAAGAATATTTGCTGGATGGAGGATTTTGCTGTCTGGTGTTTTACTGTTTACTTTCTAAGAGAAGTAAGACTTATTTCTTGGATGTGGTAGCAGAGCATATTTGTTTATCTGTACATAAAAAGCAATTATTGATTGAAAATCTGGCTTACAAATGAGCTCTGCTTCATTGCTTCAAGTATGTCTGCCTCATATTTTTTTTAGTTCTTATATCAAGTCACATTTGACACTAAACTGTGAAATTTTACCTCTTTTACCATTGTAATTCATTCTGAAGTTTCTGTTTGAAGTAGTGTTTAACTATAGCAACAGTGATTCCTAGTTGCAGACAGAAGGTGGTTTCAATAGTGTTCCTAAGGAGCATACAGGCCTGCCTGTTCAGGAAGGTGGTTTCGAGACAGAAGGATGCCTGTAGTAACACAGGAAGTGCTACAGCTGTAATAATCTGAAATAACATCACAATAACCTGTGACAGTGAACTTGGGTTGAAGACCTATCTCCGAGTTTCTTGTTAAGGACCAATTCTGACAGCAAAACCACAAAGTTTAGAAGGGTTGATGACTCATAAGTGCATTTCAGTATATTTCAATGTGAATTGCACCTAATTGTTTCCCTCAGAATGGAGGAAAAGTTGAGATTTAGTGGGGTTTTTTTAATTGGTATAATACTTGAATTGAAATGCAGGACCACGTAGAGTCTTAGATGATACCCTGATGCCTCGTAATTTACTTGATTTGCAGTGTTGCTAATAATTGTATAGAAGTTCTCTCCTCCCCACCAACAGTTGGATATTGTGACTCGAGGGAAAAACAAGCAGATTGTGAATGTAATTTCTCTTCTTGTTTTTTAGAAAACAGCCGCAAACATTGGATAGGACAGCACGATGAAATCCACAAGGCTGCATTTTGGAGTGTGCATGAGTGTGCATACGGAGGGGCTTTTGATGAAGCAAGCTTTTGTTACTCAGAAGACAACTGCTGGTGAGTTTGCTTCTGGAACGTGCTGAGCAGTTGGCTAGGGCATCCTGTAAGCACTTGGTAAACTTCTATCTTAAACCTTAGGTAGGGTCCCAAGCTTAGTTAACATTACCCAACTGCTCCCCCTTGTGCTAGCAGCTGAGGGTTCTGATCATGCATCTTCGTGTCTGTGGGCTTTGTCTAGAAGTACATTCTTTTGTACTTCTTCTGAAGTTTTAATAGTGGATTCACGCTACACTTTGAAGTGGTTTAGTTTCAGCCTTGTTGCTTTCAGTAATTTCACAGAGAGGGAATCGTGACCATCAAGTTCCTGATGATTGTGTTATGTCTTTATGTATTTTACTCTTAATAGGATAGATGTGTATTACACTAAAACCCGTACACTCAGTCCCTAAGTGGCTTTATGAAAGCTAACAGATTTTTATTTAAAGCAGCAGCATTTTATCCACGTAAAGAGCTTTAAACATTTCCCCACGTGAATTTTTATCATGTTTGGTTATGTTCCTGCAATTCTGTCACCGTTGTATATTTTTTCATTAGTGGAATGATGTTCACAGAATTAGCACTTTCTGATTAAAGATAGTAATATTTGTTGCCAGTTTTGTTTTTGTTCAGCAATAATGTTTCTGTGAAATGCCTAAATTCCTGAAATCAGATATTTTATAGAAAATAGGGATGAGGAAAGATGTAAACTTAAATAGCAAAGCTTGAGATGCTGTCAAACCAAGGGGTATGGTTCTGGAAATGTAGAAGTTTTTATGCCTTATCAAATACTTGCCATTTGGCAAAAAAAAATCATTATTTAATGATCAGTTAAAACAGAGAGTAGATTATGGATTTTATATTCTCTGTGTGTTCCTAAGTTAAGAGTGCCAGCTAAACCAGCAGTTGCACCCACTGGGCAGTAATACTGAACAGCCAGCTGTGCAGACTCATGCAGGTGTAGGGGAGCTTTGTGTGGGAGCCCTCCACAACTCAAAGTGGGTTTTTGTGACTGCAGTGCAGCCTGCCATCTGATGGTGTGCTGATCACATTTTGCTCACAGCAAAAGTAATTTAGCAAATGACAACTAGACTGCTTAAATGCTTTCAGTGGATTTTTATTACTTTTATTATTTAAGATAAAGGGAATCTTGCATCAATTTGGTGTCTTTACTGCTGGAAAAACAATGATGAGAAGAAGTTTTGAGTGTTACCTTGCTGAAAGATCCTCTGGAAGTCAAACACTATTAACTTTAATGAAGTAGCTTTGATGGCAGGGAAGAGACAGCTGATACTACACTTCCCTGACAATAAACCACACTGACAGATTAAAACAAACACGTGTGCAATAACATATAGCATTTCAGAGAACTGAACCAGACTCTAACGTAGAACCTCTAAAAACTACTGTTGAAATGATTATATCTGAAAAGAAGAAAAAAATAATTCTGCTGATACGACAAATTTCTATCACCTTACTAAAGAAGGCAAAAGCAAGTGGTTAGAAGTCCCTGTTACTCTGTTTGTCTGTAATCCTTTGAAGCAGAAATGCTAAAACATGGCCTGAACCAGTGATGGAGCACCTGGTGGGAAGGCAGGGCCAACCCAGGAGAGCTCAGGTGCATGCAATGTACCTGAGTGACCAGAAGGGCTGGAGCCAGGATCCACCCCTTTCCAGCCCTCATTTAAGGGCTGGTAGGGAGGTTGAGGAGGTCTTTCATGGGAGATCTTTGCTGACCTGTGGCCTTCTAAAGGTAATGAGCTCTTTTTTTCTTCATTTTTGTGGTTCATGTATTTGTGCTTGTTCTTATTTGCTGTAGCCAATGACTTTGCCATCCTGATATTATTGCCGTGCTTTCTATTAATTGTAGCATTATGTCCTCAAAAATTGCTTTTGATCTTTTAAGATGACTTTACTTGGTGCTATGCACTACTACTGTTAACTCAGTCAGAAGAAGGAAAATATTTTTGCTTTGATGATGTGTACACTCCCTTACTTCTGTTTTATGCTCTACTTTCATGAGCTTTCTCTCTTACTTACTGTAACCTTTTTTCTTCGTTTTGGAGAACGGTTTTATTTTCAATTTTTATGGAGTCTTGTACTTATAAAAAAACAAGTACGTTCTAGCGAAGGCTGATTCAGTGTTGATAGATAATATCCAGGGATGCTGAAGGCACACACTGTGGGAGTGCTTTCTTTCATTCATGTTTCGTGTAATAGCATTTGCTTGCTTTTCACCCTTGAGTTCATGGTTGATGCTTCTTATTCTACTATAAAACAAGAACAGAGCACAAACCAGGAGCAGTGTTTTGGTGATCAGAGCCTGCGTGTGTTTGTTGGCTGGACTGCCAGGAGCCACCTTCTCTGCTGTGCAGCCTACTGGTTAGGGCATTCTGTGGAAGGTGAAAGGTGTCTTGGTTATGTTCCACTGAGCCAGTTGTGCTCAGGGTTGTTAGTATTTTGGCTACTGAAGTATGTGATAGGGAACCCACTTGTTTTCCCTGTGCTCACTGTAGGGTAAATAACCCCCCAAGAATGGTACTCAATGAAAATAGTACGGAAGATGGTGTATTTTAGTAGGCCTACATAGATCGTATACAGACAAATAGCAAAAGAGAATGGCTCATCTTATGATGATAGCGGCTTGCTGTTGACTCTACACCGGAGGGATCTCCAAGAAGAGATCCTTCCCTGGTGGTGGTCAACCCTTAAATGGGGTTTGGGGAGAGGTGGAACCAGGCTCCACCCCTTCCAATCACACAGGTATATCACCTTCACGTGTGCCCCTGTGGTTGACTCAGTGCTCACCTCAGGTGACCAATCAGTGGTTCAGGCTGTGATTCAGCAGTTCCCATATGCTCTACCCCTTCATGATGTGCACCACTGATCAAGTAACTAAAGGGTGAGCCCTCCTTGATACAGAGACCCAATACACCATGACGCTTACATAATTGCCTGTCATAATGCATATCAGTGTAATCTGGGATGAGTGATGATTGGCATATGAGTTGTACTCTTCTTTGGGCCAGTGTTTGGTGGTGTCTACTGGAAGCATGCGATCACATGATGTGAGTCCATCTTATGCTCCATCAGTCCCAGTTAGACCATCACCAGATGCTGCACCAAGGTACCAAGAGGGGAAGTTTCATCCTCCAGGGTAAGATACAAGCTGTATTCCTGTCTTGATCAACACTTCAGCTTATACAGGGGCATGCNTTTCAAAGGTACCAAGAGGGGAAGTTTCGTCCTCCAGGGTAAGATACAGG
>VXAB01004612.1:0-15891 GCA_013399175.1 Odontophorus gujanensis | reverse complement strand
CCCTTTCTTTTTCCCCCCTCTTCCCTTTCTTTTTCCCCCCTCTTCCCTTTCTTTTTCCCCCCTCTTCCCTTTCTGTCTAATTCAGTCTACCCTGTACAGTCTAATTGACTTGTTCCTGCCCTTCAGTGCCATGGGACTAGAAATCCTTTGCTCACACTGCTTTTTTCACTCTGTCCTGCTATGGAGTTTTCAAAGAAGCAGATAATATTGTGGAAAAACGCTTTTTCCTTTGAGCTACCCTAAAGAAGACCCCAGAGAGGTTGTTAGCATCACAGCACCGCAGCACTGGGGGGTGTTCTGCATTGCTGAAGCAGTGCTGCTTCCCTCAGCCTGTGACAGCTTCATTATTTCCACTTATTCTTGGCCTTCTAGTAGAAATCTCTGAACAAGAAGCTGTGATTATGGCTTCAGGAGTAGCAGAAGGTAACTTAATTACAGATCTCCAGCTGACTCCAGAGAGCACTGGAACCTCATCCATGCTCGTTTGTGTCCAGTGGGTGTAAGCTGTGCTGATAACACCTCTCTCTCCCCTCCAGAGGAGCAAAGAATGTCTTTATTGTGTGTACTCATATCTGGGGTTACCCCAACCCAAAAGCAGCACAGTGCACTTGGAGATAAACCTGCTCCCATGTGATGTGACCGGTGTGTCCTAGCACTAACTGCCACGTATAGAAGGAAACAGATAAACTGGGGAGGGCACAGCTGGAGTTTTTGGTGTTCAAGTGTCTTTCACCCAAATAAGCTGCTATATGAAGTGAGCTTTTATCAGTCTATGTGTGCACCTTCCCTGCTGGATGCACAGTGCTCTCTGCTCCTCAGAAAATAAAGTGCTTGATGTGTTAAAGATGCAAAGTAACAGAAATGGGAGAAATTAAGAGAATAAAGCAGCATTGTTGTGATGCTAAATGAGATGTAAAGACGACTTTGTGCTCAGTGGCTGTAGTTCTCACTGCAGTCACAGTGCATTGACTGCTTTTTGCTTTTATGCGAGAAATATAAAAGGGCTCAATTAGTGCTTTTTGTAGTAGTGCAAAGGGCTCTGTTGTTACTAAAATAAAACAAAGAGTTGGAGTGGTTTGTGTGTGCCTGCCAGCTTGTAGTCTTCCATGTAAAATCAGGTGTTCAAAAAGAGCCTCTTCTGTTTTGCCATTAATGGGGTGTGTTGTAAGGTTTCAACCTTTATTCTTGCATCAACTAAGCGTTGTATTTCATTGCTTTGCACCTTGTTGGCAGTGAACTTCTTCCTGCTTGCTCCTTGCTGCTGCACAACAGAGAATGTGGGGAGGACTTATGGTGCCTCTCAGACACAATGAGATTATCCTTGGAAACAGGTGTTATTATTGGAGACAACTGAGTGGTAACTGCTTCTGTGCCACTGCTTCCTGTTATTGTGCTCATTATGCTGTTCATTTCTGCCTGGTCTCAGTTTTACTTCTAAACACGTTCCAACAAGTTCTGCACTCCATCTCTTCCAGTAATGATGAGGAGTTGATGTGAGTGCAGTGATACCCATCCTGAGCTGAGCATGAGCTCAGGAAGAGAGGTACCAACAGATGCTCTACTGAAGTGCAGAGGGTTTCAGTCCACCTCCTGATTTCTTCCTGTGCTTTTCCAGCCCCAGTGGTAAGAAGTTTCGCAGCAAGCCCCAGCTGGCACGCTACCTGGGCAGCTCCATGGACCTGAGCACTTTTGACTTCCGCACGGGGAAAATGCTGATGAGTAAAATGAACAAGAACAGACAGAGGATGCGCTACGACTGTTCCAACCAAGCCAAAGTAAGTTGTTCACCTGTGGGATTAACAGAGGAGGCAGTGCTGGGTGGGTGAAGTGTACCCACAGCTGTCATAAGCTTACGGAGCCATTAGCACGCAACATGAGCATTTGTCCCCAGTGCTTTTCTACACCTCATGAATGAATATGTTAAGCAGAGAGTGTGTCTGCATTCTTGAGAACAAAACATCTCACAGCTGTTTCCAGGTGAGCAGGGCAGATCTCAGGAGCACGATTCCTGTCCTCCATGTAACTGAAGGTGCAGTTGTGTTGTGAAACCTTAGGGTCATTATGGTTGGAAAGACCACTGAGTTCATCTAGCCCAACTTGGTGGTTATCAGTGCTGATAAATGTGAGTTTGGTTAAGATCGGAAGTTTTGTAATAAAGAAAAGCATTTGATTCCAGCTCTATTGTTGTAATTGAGTACTGGATGCCTGTGAGGAAAACCAGAGAGGTCAGGATGGTTTCTGGGTTCACAAACTGCTCTCTAAATCCCACATAACTACCAACAATGCATGAAAACTTTGAGGTTTGGTGACCCAAAGGTGGTTTGTCATATCAAAACGTGAAATCACTGTTCTGACTTCTAAATTCTGCCAAAATGGAAATAAAACAGTATAAAGTAGATGAAGGGGTGACTAGCATCTAAGGGCAGAGTGAAAAAGGGGAATGAGTGGTTATGTTTGAAAGGTCTTAGCTGAGATCTGGGGGGTACAGTGCATTTTTAGCTGGCAGGTTTTCTGTAAGTGCTGCTCTTTTACACGCTGCACATCTTTATAGCTGTAGTAATATTTTGGCAAATGAAAAACATTACATGGCATCTCCCCCTTCCTTTTGTTTCGAAATGTTTAGGGCAAACCTGATTTGAACACAGCACTGCCTGTAAGGCAGACAGCTTCCATCTTCAAGCAGCCTGTCACGAAGATCACCAACCATCCCAGCAACAAGGTGAAGAGTGATCCACAGAAAGCTGTGGACCAACCCCGGCAGGTGAGGCCTGGAGCTCAGAAACTGTTCTTCCAGGAGGAAGAAACTTCTGTTTTTTGCTGCTGAGAAGTGGCCTAATGGTTTTAAGTTTGTAACATTGGACAGAGGGTCTGTGGTTATTTGGGATTTCAGAGAGCTTATGGTGCTCCCAGCTCTTGAAATTGAGGTAGAAAACATTCTGAGCATGCAGTTCATCCACATGCCTTTATAGCTGGACTCCAATCTTCATTAAGCTCACAGTTCTGTTTAGAACTTCATTTTCTTAATACTTAAATTAGGTCCTATCCATGAAGTTAGACAGAAGTCATCACCAATTTAGTGTAGTCATTCTAAGATGCTCCAAGAGTGTTCAAATTCTGTGTTCCAGATCCCCATCCCTGTGCAGACTGGGGTGCTTGTGATGTGTGCAAGGGATGGTGCCCACTGTATGAGCTAATTTTCAGATGGATATATCATTATTAGCTAGCTCCACCTCTCTGAGTACGGTCTGAAATTCACTTGGAATGTCACTGTGACAAAGTTGCTTGTTGTTTTCTTCTCCTACTGTATATTTGCCAGCGAGAGAACGGACCAATAGTAAAGGAAATCTTTCAGCTTAATTTCATCAAGTGAAAGGATGCAAAGAGTGCACTCGGGCCTGTGCAGCTTTGAAGCTGGGCAGTGGTTCAAGTGAGGCTGGTATGTTCAAAGCTGCCTTTGGAAGGCGTTCTCAGTTCATTAGCACTGCCCGGAGCTGACAGCCTGCTGTCTCCTCTGAGCTCTCACTGGGGTTCCTGTGAATCCTTTCCTGTCGTGAGCCCATCTTTATACCTTTTGGAAACTAGAAGTTCAGCTTCATTAGCATGTTCAGGCTCTGTCAATGGTACCAATTACCAGGATGTCTTATGCTCTTGCAGGTCTGCTGGCATTCAAATGTATCATTCAAAGAGGAAAGTGATTTCATTAAAAATACCTCATAAAATACATCTCAGACTAAAAACTTTATGCGAGCTTGAGAACTTATGTGAAGTGTGATTTAGGATCTGTCTGAAATGGAGTGGTGGTTGTGTTTTAAAGCCAGGCTGCTGGGTTTTGAACATCATTTCCTAAGCAGGAAGGGTGTGTGTGTTGGCAGTTTTGTTGCTCCTCCTGTAAACCATCATGATCTGGTGTGATATCCACCTGTTTGAAAGTCACAGACTAGAGAATATCCAGCAGATGTGTTTTGGCTTTTGCAGTCCTCGTTTCTGTTAGGAGTTTGTAACACTTGGATTTTGACAGGCATGAAAGGAAACGTGTCTGTCCTGCTTAGGGAGAGCTCTTAGTTTGTCTAAACCTGGGGAGAGTTGCTTTATTGCAAGAAAAATTGCATTCCAGCTATTCACTGATCATCCTTTTATGGGCAGATTGAGAGATGAAAGTGTAGCCAGCTTTAGTGTCCATCTCCCCACCAAACCATGGCTTTGCTTGTCTTTAAGTTTGAGGAGAAGCTGTAATGCAGCATTCAGAATAAGAGGTGATGGTTCTAATGCAAAACACCACGAGAGGAGTGCAAACATTGCTCAGATGGGTTCTGCATTCCTTAACTTCAGTTCTGTGGTGTGTGAGACAGCAGAAAAGGAATAGGAGTGTAACGATGCTGTCCCATACTGTGTGCTTAAATGCAAGCAAGCAGCATTGTCTCACTGCTCCAGTTCAGAAGCAGTGATGTTCTGCTCCCAGGAGGAAAGCCTTCCCTGTGTCTGTCAGTTCCATTTCTCTGTTGTGTACCAATCAGTGCTTTCTTTCATGGCAGCTCTTCTGGGAGAAGAAATTAAGCGGGCTGAATGCCTTTGACATCGCAGAGGAGCTGGTGAAAACAATGGACCTTCCAAAAGGTTTACAAGGTAATCAGCCTGCCCTTAGCTCCGGGGTGACAGTGTTGGCTCCAGTGATGGTCCAGAGGTGCTATGGTTGAGCTCACTCCTCCCCCAGCAGCAACTGTTAATGCCCTGTGACCTCCCTTTGTCCTTAGGGGAGAGAGCAGCATAATGAGAGGAAGTGGCAAAGTTTCTTGACTTCTGTTTGTTTGTTTTCCAGAAGCAGTGCCTGTTTAAACCGCTTCCGCTCCCAGGCTGTTTTACCTAGCACAATGAGGGATTGATCTGGGATTAAATAACCCTGGGGGCAGTTGTGCAGGTGCAATTAGAACCGTTTAGGACTGAGATTCATGTCGTGATGACTTTCTAAATAACAGTACCTGCTTTGCCATTAACATTTAAGTAGTGCTTTCTGTTTGATTTGCTGTTCGTTGTTGCACACAGTGCTGATGATCACTTCTCCACCTTGCAGGGGTTGGACCTGGCTGCACTGATGAGACCCTTCTCTCTGCCATAGCCAGTGCTCTGCACACCAGCACCATGCCCATCACTGGGCAGCTGTCTGCAGCCGTGGAGAAGAATCCTGGAGTGTGGCTCAACACTTCACAGCCACTTTGCAAAGCATTTATGGTGACTGATGAAGATATTAGGTATTAATCAGAAATATCAGTCTTGAAAAGTCTTCTTCTGGTAAAACAGTACTCTCTTTCCAATGTCAGACTGAAACCTCTGGTAGAGGAACGTGGCTTTGAATGTGTCTTTATCAGAAAGATAGAAAAAAAAAATGATTGCACAAAGCAGTTCTCACACAGGCATATACTTAAACCATGTTATTTTTTATTTTGACCGTGGTCACTTACTCTGAGGTTTCAGGTTCATATTTGTTCTTCATATCAGTATGTCTCCTTTAATTGAAAAAGATGTCTGAGTTTGAGTAACATTGGTTTTCTTAAGAAGAGGGATGCCTGGGAAAATACTGAATGTATTTTTACCACCTTACTCTTTTGTGGCAGCACAGGACCAACCAAAAGCATCAGCCACTGCTGTGACAGTGAACTGGGATGCAATTCGTGTAGCTACAGCTTGCTTTCAACAAATCAGAGTTGGTCAGAATCACCTTTAAGCACTTGGTAATGTCTTTGGTATATTCCATTCTCAGACCTGAAATCACACTACTTCACATTCATTAACAGTGTATAAAGGCAGGAATTGTTTTGACTGTTGAGCTGGTCAATCTTTTTGAACTGCAGGATGACGTTTGAGGGGTGTGATTTAGACATGAATGACCAGGAAAAACAGTCTGTTTATAGCTTTCTGGTTTCCTGTGGCTGACATGAAATAGCAATCCCATGTGCTGCAGTTTGTTGACCAATTCTTTACGTTGCATTACGTGACTTTGAGATAAAAGGAACTGTAACATTGAAGTATTAAGTGGAAAAACGAAGATGTTTCTTTCAGCTTCACTTTGAAACATGATGCCAGGCTTATTGTTTGTTTCAATGGTGCAGCTCTTGCAGAAAACTCTCTCCAAGTCCTGCTTTTCTGCCCAGCCTTGTCTGCAAGCAGTATTTCTTTTGCTTGAAGTAGCTTTGAGAATTAATGTAAGTGTTGGTTGATTTGGGGCAGGAAACAAGAGGAGCTGGTGCAGCAGGTGCGGAAGAGGCTGGAGGAAGCTCTGATGGCTGACATGCTGGCCCACGTAGAGGAGATAGCAAGAGATGGGGAAGCTCCTACAGAGAAAGAAGGGGCTGAGGAAGAAGGAGAAGATGAGGAGGAGGAAGAAGAACAGGATCATGACCAGGAAATGGAGAATGTATAGTCCAGGTAATGTGGCAGCCTCTTTTCTCACCTTCACTGTACTGAACAGTGCTCCACTGGAGGCAGGAATGTTTTCCAAGGGAACCCTGGCATATACTGACAAATCTTTGCTTCTAAGCATGCACTTTCAAAGTATGCTTTTCTTGCAGAAATCAAATATTTTGCGGACTGTGATGGCTGTGGTGAGTGTTTGCATTGTCATGAAGTGTTCTGGACCTTAAGTTTGCAGCAGATGCAATGGCTGAATATGTAACCAGTAATGCTGAATGGGAACACATCAACAATTTTAACTTGAAAGTGGATCAGTTCTTGAGAATTTGTGTTCTGTGATGTCATTTCCCCCCCCCCAGTTTATTTATTACTACCTCAGACAAGAAGATCCTGCAGGGGGAGGGCAGGACAGCTGATGTCTTATGGACTCAGTTCTCTTCTGCTTTTTCAGGAAGCATTTTTCTTGCAAAACGAATGACAGGACACATTGCTGGAAATTTGAAATAACATTTTTAGAAATCATAAAGGGCAACCTGACTACCGAAAAAGGGAAGTAGCCAAAATACTTTGTAAAGTATTTTGAAAGAATCTGTAAACTGAAAATAACAGAAGAGTGTACCTGTTCAGAACCTGAGAAGAACTGAGAAGTCAGATTGTTTAATGCTGCCAACTGCAGGGTTCACAGAAACGTGCCCTCACACTGAGCAGCCTTTAAAGTTATCATCAAGAGCTACTTCTTGTCTTCAAGTCTGTCTGACTTTCACTTGTACAGTGGGTGCAGGTGGAATCCTTTTATTGTCTTGTAACCTAAAGTAGCTCTGAATAATAAATCTTTACAGTGTAGGGAATGCATAAAGGGGGGAGGGGGGGGGAAGGCACCAATGTGCTGGGTGCTGCATTGTGCAGATTCTGGTGATGTGAGCCTGTCAGGCAGGAATCAAGAACGTGGAGGAAGAAAGGATCTTTAGGATGAAGAGCAGGAGAAAAGAAAAACCTTTGGAGGGAGTGGCAGCTGCATTTCAGCATGAGGTGGAATGAGGAATGATTTATGTGGAGCTGGAAGGTTGGTTCTAATGTGAAGTCTGTTCAACACTCGGGAGCGATACCATCTTACATCTGGGCTCTATATTTTCCTGGTTTACCACATGACCAGCAGTAGCTTTATTTGGACAGTGAATATCTCACATTCCTTTCTACTGCAGAGGTCTGGCCTAGCAGAGAACCATAACAAACTATCTGCTGAAGGTGAAAAACAGGAGATAAAGAAATGGCCATGTTTTAGCAGTGGTGCTGCAGGGACGTTCAGAAGTGTCTCCTAACTCACAAGGTCTTTTCTTTCTTTCTCTTCTAGGGAGTTCCACCTAAGAATTCCCAGTATAAACCCTATCAGCAGGGTCAGCACAACTATTTACAAAGCCAAGAGTGTCTGCAGAGTAAATTGCACCACCAGTCCAGCTGCAACTATGAGCATTTTGATGTACACTTCAGGAAAGCCAAGAAGCTGATGGTTCATTCACTGCTGGGTAGTTTGGAAGATGGAACTTGACTAAGCTCTACTCCCCCTCCTTTTTGTGAAGGGGGAGGGCAGTGGGGAAAACAAAAGTGGGAGGGAATAAAGGAATATAAAACAGTGGGAGGGAATGTATTAGGAACCAGACTTCCTGTCCTTTTTAATTTGGTTTTGGTTTTGTGGGTCAGTGATAGGTGCTACATTTTTCAGGCTTTTCTATCCCAGTACCTTTAACGATGACCCACAGAAACCATTTTCTCTCTGATGCAAGTGAGAGAGATGCTGTTTCACTCCTTGGCTGCTCTGCTGTGGGCTACCAGTCTGTACCAGTCTGTACGGAGGTCATTTTATGTTGTGGATTGTCATTCCATGTGTCAATTCAGGTCAGTGAATTTCATTTTCCTCACAAGACCACATTGGTCTTGGCAGTGTAGTCTCAGAGATGAACTACCAGTGCCTCTTCCACCTGAGGTTTTGATGAGTAGGGGAAGTTACACATGAGGAACTGGTCAATGGCAGTCTGGTTTTTAGTGAGTTCCAACACCATACCAAATGCACTACAGTGCACGTTTCTATATGGAGTTCTGTGTATGCCCAGGCATAGCAGAACAGATGAGTATACCCACTCAGTGGTATATTTTGCTTTGGTTGATTCTGGTCAGAAGGACCTTCTCAACTCAGAATGGGAGGATTACTCATTTCTGACTGACAGTGAGGAAGACTTCCTCTTTCTCTTTTGGTGCCAAGAACCCTCACCTCTGTTTCTGTGTGTTTGGAGGGAAGGGAATCCATTCCAATAGGTGTTTCTACACATCTGCTTTCATGTGCAGTTATGTTCTGACCTCTTTTAAAAACAAGGCAAAAAGATTGATTTTTTTCTATAATTGTTACCTAAAAAAGAAAAAGAAAAAAAAAAAAGAAAAAAAAAATCTAAAGCTTTTTATTAAGTATTAAATCTTTCTTATTTGCATGTGCAGTGAAGTGACCAGCATTTTGTGTCCAAAAATGAAATGATGTGAAACCTGCCTTAATGTGTTTATAAGTATTTGGCTTCACCATGGGTACCTTGATTGATTCCTCAGTCTCTTCTAGTACAACTGTGAGCATTTGGGGGGTAATTTTGGGGGCTAAAAAGGGCTTTACATGGGGAGGGAGGATAGGGAAAGGGGAGGAGTGTATAGCTTGGAGAATATGTTGACTAGGTTGCAGAAGTTATTTTAGTCTTAGGGTATCCACTGCATAATTCTTGCGTGGACATCTCAGCTGAGAGTACAGTATAAAGTGGTGGATTAAATATTGTGCCACTAACCACTTGTACAAGTTGTTGGTATCCCAAAACTTGGGGAAGAAAGTAGCTCCCAGAGCCTTTATCGTGTGGGAATGGTTAGCAGTAACAGCGAGGGACCGGGGACCTGAGTGACCTTTGGGAGTAGTTGGGGTTAGTGATGTCCGTAGGGTTAAGCTCCTTGAAAAATATCCCATGCCAAAGTGACTGATACTGTATTAACTTTTCTTGAAGATGTGAAAATAGAGAGTTGTTTGATACTGCTCATTTGGAGTACTGCAAGAAGACTGAATTGTGCTTTGCTGCTGCTGTACCAGGTATTGCCTCAGGGATCTTTACCTTCTACTGCAGCCAGTGAAGATGATTTTCCTTTTTAAACAGTCTGTTACGGTTATTATTCTGTAAATCTGTCCTCTTGTAATTCATTGTGTTGAATTAAATGTTTCTCACAAAGCAGAGACTCCTCTCTTCTCCCTCGAGCCCCTGCTTGGAGTTGGTGTGCTGTATTCCTGTTACGTGGGCAGAGAGATGTTCATGTTTTTGTGGTGAGCTCTGTTCTGAGATTTGGATCTCAGTGTTTCAGACCCATAAGAGGAGAATTAAGAAAGCTGCTGAGTCCTGTATCCCCTCTGAGTAAGAGGCTGCTGGGGTGTGCTGTGTTTTGGGTGTGTGCTGGTAACAGCTGCATGCATTTCAGCTCTAGAAGTCTATAGCCCACCCTGGAGGGGTTCTTATGGCTGCTGTGTCTATGTTCTGACCCTGCTTTTGTGGTTTGTTCTGTAAACTTTTGATATCTAGTGATGCCTCTGCTTCCTTTTATTTAAATGGAAATGGACATTAAGCACACGTAGTGGCTGGAAGGCTGACACCACTGTTCTGATGCACCAAAGATGAAGAAGGATGAATTAAGAAGTTCAAATTGCTGCCAAGTGGTGTGTCAAATCAAAAGTCCCTTAATGTTTGCATGGATATGGAGGGAGCTGATTGCTCAGAGTACCAGAAAAGCAGGACAGGACATCTGAAGGAACTTAAATGACATTACCTGCTTACTGAGATGGGTGAGTGAACCAACGTTCCTTGTCAAGGAGCTTGCTGTCTTTCTTACCTCGCTGCTGGGTGAGTTTCTCGTTGCAGCCTACTGCCACGGGCATGATGGAGGGGCACACACTGACCTGCCCTCACTCAGTGCATCCCCAGGATGGGGAGAGCAGTGGTTACTGAGGTGCGTCTTTTGAAACAGACAATTAGTAAAGAAAACCTGTAAGAAAAGTAACTGGATGGAATTTTTAGAGTAAGATGTGTTAAGCTTTGGCTTGTCCCGTGTAACGTTTGCATTGATAAGTCTGCTTTGTTCATCCAAAGTGACTGTACTGAGCTTTGTGGGTGCTCTTTTTTCACCTGGAAGGCAGGAGGCAGCCTGGTGCAGCTGCAGTCATGCATCCTTTTCTGCAGGTGGTGCAACTTTGGGTATGCACTGCTGAGTTCACAAAGCCCAGACACAAAACCCAGACCTGCCCTGTGCTGCATCCCATGGTTCGTGTCCCACCTGGAAGCAGCAGCACTGCTTGGAGGAGAGGACAGAAACCCTCAGAATGCAGTTTTACTCTGCAAGAACAGCAGCACAAATGAGATTCCTGGTTGCCTAAGACTTCTGTGCAACGTGTGCTGGAGCTGTTCTGTTACAACAGCTCACCTTTTCTCCACTATGTTTTTTCCCAGCTTGTGTATTACCAGCGTTTGGGGTTTTTCTGTCGTTTCAAACCAAATTCTAGGAGTTGGATAAAGGTTTTTTTTGCAGTCAGATCACCCATTTGCACAGATGTTGGTGCACTCGAAGCCTGCAGAGCTGTTGTCAGTGGCTGTGCCCAAGAGACAGCCAGCTCCCAGCTGAAGCCCAGCCTGCTGGGCTGCACGTTGGCCGAGGGAAGGGAGGAGTTTTCTTGCTTGTAAACTGAGCATATTAGGAAGAGAAAACAGGCAAGAGAGGCACGGCTGGGCTGCTGCTGTGGGTATGTTCAACCCAGCACGTGGAGCCCTTTGTTTCATTTCTGCGATGGTTTCTTCCTAGCAATAATGCTGCAGGAAAAAAAAAAAGCCAAACAAATATGTTTTCAGTGCGAATTCACTGCTAAGTGCACGCTGTTGTTCTGCTTCCTGGGTGAAAGGAGGAGCTGGAATGAACTTGGCAAATCAGAAACACGTGTTTCCATCAGGCACGTTTGGCTTGCAGTGGGAGCTTTGTGCCAGCCAGGCTGCTGAATGGGAGCTTTTCAGCAGTGGCAGTTTATCAGCTGCTGCTGGAGGTAATACTGCTGCTCTACAGCTCTGGCAGGCAGTCCTCGTGCTCCTTTCTGTAAACTAAGGAAACGTTGAATGGGAGTGTAAATGAAGGTGAAAGGAAGAAAGGAAAATGGCACGTATTTTGCAGCTGTCTTGCTGAAAGCTAATCTCTCGCAGGCTGACAGCAATTTGAGGAGCAGAGGGAAGAGGCAGTGTGCTGTGCTGATAAAGTTTCCTTGGGTCTGGTGAGCTTTGGTGCTGCTGCTGTGGCTGCAAAAAGTCCCTCTCCATCTTTCCTACATACTCAGCTTCCTTCTGACTGAACCTTGCTGCTTCCTCTGTTCATTTCTGTAATGCACTCCCACTCTTTACTACCTTGCAGGAGGTGGTAGAGCAGAACAGAGCACCTGAGTCACGTCCTTTCTGCCTTGCTTTAAAGGAAAGCCTGTTCCACATAGCCTGGTTCTCCAAAAGAAGGTAGGGGGACATGTTTAAAGGGCGTGGGACAAACAAGGAGAGAGGGTGGGATGAACATTTGTCTTTAAAAAAGGGAAAGTCTGGTTTTTAGGATGAACTATCCAGTTGGCCCTATTTATTTGGGATTGCATACGTACATATGACCAAACTCCAGGAGTCAGGACACCCCTGCAAATCTTAGGATTAACTACATCCAAAAGATATAGTTATCCCCTATGAAATGAGGTGCATGTTCTTAGCTGGTGTCACACAGAGCTCGAACCTCTCAGACCCACAGCTCCCTGCTGGAAACAGAAAGCAGCATCCTGCAGAGGATGCAGCGAGCTCAAAACTCGGGTTTGCTCTCAGATCAGCAGAGATCAGCCTCCAGCTAACGAGGGGAGAGCATTGCCCTTCTGTTTAACCCCACGACCAGCACAGAGCAGCGTTTGCTGAGTGCTGATTTGCAGTCATAACATTCTGAGCTTCAGCATGACCTGGCAAATGGTGTTCAGAATGAGTGCCAGGGTCATGGGCGAGCTCTGCAACAGAGCACTGATGACACAGCTAGGATGCTAACGGCTGGTAATAAGCTTTATTTACCAAACAAGGCAAGCTGTTATTTAATTCATTCAGTTAATCTCCTCGTGCTTAGTGCATTCTTCATCCCGTGCAGAGTCACAGTGGGAAGTGCTTGGAGATCGTGCAGAACTGGAATAGTAGGGCAGTGAGTGACCTCGTATGTGGTTTGTCTCTAGTGGCAGAGCTCAGGAACTGCTCAGCTGAGGGGGCTGTATTTATTTGCATGGACAAAGTACAGGTCTTCTGATGAACCGGCCACGAGTTTGTGCTTTCTGAGGGAAATCAGTAAGTTATTACTCGAGTCTGCTTGTAATCTGAGCACAGTTTGATGTCCTGGATCAGCCTACGAAGCAGATTTGTCTGGGATTTGGTGATCTGAAGGGCTGTAAGACTTGAAGGCTTGGTTC
Source organism: Odontophorus gujanensis (assembly GCA_013399175.1). NCBI lineage: Eukaryota > Metazoa > Chordata > Aves > Galliformes > Odontophoridae > Odontophorus > Odontophorus gujanensis. The sequence goes on along the minus strand of VXAB01004612.1, from coordinate 2,966 downwards.
ACAATCATTTCTTCTTTGTGCTTTTCTCTGATGTGCAATTAATTCACAGTTTTGCATCAAGTGCTGCTCCACAACTTCTGAGAAGTCAGTACCTGGAAGCTGCATTCTTCATTCATCCAACACGTGGCAAAGAGACATTTGGAAATGGCTTCACCCAGAGTGCCTTCTTCGTGTGCTGCTGCAGCAGAAGAGAAAGTTTTGGTTGGGAAAGGTAACAGAAGAAGAGCATGCTCAGCCTCTCACACTGTACAGACTGTGTGTGTGTGCCCAGTGCCATTTTTCCACGCCACATTGGCATTGAACCTCCTCACCTCCATCCACATCCATCCACTGTTCCCTCCGTCAGCGACTTTGTGAGATGATTGATCTCAGGCTTAGGTCATTTTTCAAGTTGCAGATCTTGTCAATCTGTCTGGCTCCACCTACATGCAGTGATTCAGCTCCTGATGTGCTGAAATATTCCCTTAAGCCTTCCCACACACCACTGAGGACTTTTTTTTTTATAGTTCTTCTCCAGGCTGCACCACCTCTCCCTGCACTGTGCTCAAAGCATGTATTTTTTTGTTTGTTTGTTTGTTTGCATGATGTTTGCATGATTTCTTTTGCTTGGAGAACAGTGCAGAAAGTCGAGTTGAAGCTCCTGAAGAGTTAGAGGAGCCACTGCAAAACACCCTCCCCTCCTAAAGGCTGCATCCTGTTTTGTCCCATTTGGCTAATGCACTGTGATTAAAGGAACTGGAGACAAGTGTGGGTTTTTTGCTCCCTCCCTGTATGTTTGGGTATCCTCTTTAGGGCTTGGTCTTTGTAACAGAATAAATACTCTAGCTAGGGTGTTGGAAGTCCTGCATTTGCACACCTGACCTGAAATGGAAGTGGCTGTCACAGAATTATGGAGGGAGTTACACTTGCATAGCTATGGTGGTAATAATCACTTTGCTGTAGTTATATTGATCCATTTCCCCATCCAGAAAATGGCTTCATGTGCTGTTACACCTCTGCTTTGCTTTAGCACAGCCTTCTTAACTCCTTGTACCTATACGGGCGATGGCTTTGGGTGACAGCCTCGTTCAGAGGATGCTCAGCTGAGGACAGTGCCAGCAACCTCCTGCCAAGCCATCCTCACACAGTGACAAATCTGGCTCCCCAAAGCAGATTCCCAATTCCCCCCCAAACAGCCACAAAGCAGCAGCAGGGGGGAATTGGGAACGAGCTCCTATGGGAAACAGGGAAACCTCAGGCACGCATCGTGCAGGTGGGCTTGGAAGCAGCAGTGCCCACTTTCTCCTTTCAGTTGTGTTCAGGGAAGTTGGATCTTTGAATCACAGAATCATTAGGGCTAAAAAAGACCTTGAAGAGCACCAAACCCAACCTGTCCCACCACGTCCACTGACCGTGGCCCCGAGTGCCACTTCTCCATGGTTCCTCATCACTGTGGCCATGGAGTTTTTGGTAGGCAAGTGGAGTTGCACTGAAGAATTTGTCTAATTTATGTAATCTGTCTTCTCTGTTAATGAAGACAAGTCTTTTAAGGACTTGCTAATTACTCGGGTTAAAAAAAAAAGAAGGTAACTTAGGGTCACGAGTGAAACTGAGAAGCGAAGGGAAGAAGAAAGCGTGAGCTAGTTCTGCTGTAAATGGAGCAGAGCACAGGCAGAGCATCTAGAAACCAGTTTTGCCAAAAATGCTTTAAATAAGAGCTGGCACTTTCCCGAGGTGTCGTGGGATGTGACGCAGTGATTTCCAGAAAGGGCTGAGAGCACAGCGTGGGCCAAAGTGACAGAGCTTGGAGCTGGTGTTGCAGTCACTGGGGTGACTCCGGGAGCTCGTGTGACAGCATCGGGGTTATCACGGAGTCACAAAGGTTGGAAAAGACCTCTGGGAACACCAACACAGCCTGCTGTGTCCCCAAGTGCCACATCCAGCACTCGGGGTGGTTATCTGGGGCTTTTGGTTTTGTTTTGTTGTTGTTTTTTTTTTTGTTTAACCATTTCTGGAATTGGGAGGAGCTCGGAATGGAGAGGTCGCACCGTTCCATTGCAAGGAATGGGAAAGGCACTATTTTGAGCAGCTTGGTGGGGGTGGTTGAGCTTACTGAATCAAACGTTTTGAGGAGGAGATGTCTCGCAGCCAGCCCGTGTGGCTCTGATCTGCTTTTGTCACATCTGTCCTTTGCAGGGAAGTGCAGCAGGCGTGAGCTCCTCCTAACAAACCTTGGAGCCGTGGTGGGGGAGGGAGGAGATGCAAGAGGACCCACTCGTGCTGGTGCATCGGTGCAGGTGGGGATGAGTGCAGACTGATGGTGAGATGGTGAAAGGAAGAAGTGCATCGTGCAGAAAACAGCAGCTCAGAGCTCAGCACCGGGATGGCAGAAGGTAACCAAGAGCAGAGGAGCAAGTGAGGCTTTCAGCAGCTGGAAAATGTGCTTCAACTGCCAACTAAATGCAACAGGAAGAAGCAGCAGCTCCTGGTGGCTGTTATCTCGCTGGATGGATGATGGAGGAGTTGGAGGGGATCATCACAAGCGTGGGCTGAAAGTCCCTTCCCCTGGATCAGACCTTGTGAGCTCGAAGGCAGAGCTGGTGGTGGTTGTTTGGCTGCTGACCTGCAGGAGTTAATGTTTACTGGGATCTGTGCAGTGCAAACAGCTCTGGGGGGGTCTGAGCTGGGGGTTCCCAGCCCAGGCACTGAGGGTTCTTGCGGTTAAAATCAATCCCAGTGGCTGAACTGGTCCCACGGACAGGCACGGGGTGCCATGAGTGTGTGCAAATGGAAACGTGGAAGCTTGAGAATTGGGCTCGTGGACTTTGGGAAGGATGGTGGGTGTGTGAGGCAGTGGGTGAGCTGCTCATTGATCTGGATAGCGTTAGGGTGAATGAGCTCTGGGCTGGGAATTCTGCTCTGAGCAGATGAATTGGAGGTGAATGCTTTGCGGGGAGCTCGTGTGCAGCTGGGGGAGGGAATGGGTG
>VXAB01004611.1:912-88943 GCA_013399175.1 Odontophorus gujanensis | reverse complement strand
GTAGAGAAAAGCGTTTGGTGGCAGTTCTGTATCTCCAGCGGTACTTTCAGGTTCTGCTGCTTCCCAATTTCCTCAAGCAGCTGTAGAAGTTCAGCCAGTGTGTTAAAGCAACTGGGACAGCCCTACTCACATTCTGATATCCACTGCTGTACTGGAGTAGCAAGTAAACAGGATTTCCAGGATACCATCTAAACAGCCTCAATACTGATACTTACACAGAGCCAAGAAACAAAGAGCAAGCACCTGTGTGTATCAGCTGATCTAAATTCCTGGATCTGTTTGAACCTGAAGAAATGGAAACACTTCTCAGAAATTAAAATGAAGCATCCAGGGACTCGCAACGCGATGCTGAGCCTTCCAGCTATCCTGTATTCTTTCCTGTCTGAACATCATGTTTCTACATCAAGTGCCTGCAAAGGAAACGCGATCAGAAAGAAGGTAAAATCTTGCCTGCAGTCATCTGAGGAATCTTGGCATGCTGTATGGGTAAGGAGCTGCCTGTAACCAAGGAAGGGGTCTGGAAACCTTCTGCAAACACTGGCCTTCAGCAGGGAGATGCTTTTCCATCGGGAAAGGGGAAGGTGCAGGGTGTCCGGGGAGCTGCTGTGGAAGCGATGCCTTGAAGCTGTGGCTGCGGTGCCAGGTGCTGCTCAGGAAGGTAAAACCTCCCCACAGCCTCTTGTGCCACACTCTGACAAGTGGGGCCACTAAGCAGAATGCTCTGGTGGATGTGGGCAGTGCTGGGTTTGCTCCTTTTCGTGGGGCTGAACAGAGCACATGAAGGCTTTTACATACTGCTTGTTCTCCTCGTGCAGCAACTTCATCCACATACAGGCAGTGAGTAAGAAAACACATCAGAAAGAAACTGTTTTCTGGTTATTTATTTGCAGTTCCCTGTTTCATTTCAGTAGGGAAGAAAGGAGGAGGAAAGAGGAGGCAGTGTTGCTCCTCCCAAAGAGAACTGAGCATTTCAGACCTTATCACTGTATCTGAATTTGTGACCGTTTGTCACAGAAACCTGGAACAATCTTGGATGGAATATGTAACTCTTTGTCACTTGAAAACAACAAAAAAAAATCTTGTTAGAAATGTTTTTGAAAGCAAGGCTTTTGCTGCTCCCTGTCTGCAACTCGTTGCTCTTTTCTGTTCAGTGTGATGTTCTATTGAAGGTGTGCTGTCCCTTCCTTCACAAGTGTTTTGGGTACAGCTGGCCTCAGAGCAGGGCTGTGGGAGTGGGAGGGGTCCCGTGCTGGCACTTGCTGGAACCAGTGTTGTCTTTTGGCCTGGAAGGCCTTGGAAACAAGAACGCACTGTTAGCAGTTGGGCACGAGGCCAGCTGCATCATCTGCCTCCTCCTGAAGGGAAGCAGTATTTCAGGGCAAGTGGAGCTGCGCATAAAGCCCTAACCCAGAATCACCCCCTGGATCTCATCTCTCATGTCTGTGCAAATCCAAGAGGAGATGATCCTTCTGCCTGGCTGCTGGCCCCCTGCTGCTCCTACAACACTTAACTCAGTGGTTACCCCGAGAGCTCTCGGACATGCAGCACGGAGAAGAATGAGAGCAGCACGACCCAGCAGGAGACCACTTCTTGGTCTGTAATATTTGCAAAACCATTGTAAGCAAACTCCCTTGGATGGTGGGCCTTGTTTCCAGTAACAGTGCGTAAATGGCTCACTGTGATCTCAACTATAAACACATTTAGTGAATTCTGCCAGAAATTTAATATTGAATTATTTCTTTATGCCCACATGTCTTTTCTGGTTTTCTTAACTCTGCCAAACATTGAGCTCCTCAATCTCTTCTCTCAGCAACCCACACTCTCCCAGCTACATCATCCCATTTTTGGACCATTATTTAAAATTTCAGCATTTTCAAAGAGCTGGCCAAGGAAACAAAACTGATCTGAGAGGAATAAAACAAATGAACTCACTCGGCTCTTATCTGTGCATCGAGCTACTCTCAGAAGCCTGCATGCACTGTGAACCTCCCCCATGCCCGGTGAGCCCTGGCCACACAGACTCACTGCTCACCCTTCTTTACGTGTAATGAATAGCTCAGTGTGTGCTTCTCCACTCAGTTGTGCAAGAACTTGGGGAATCGGGATAAGGAGCTGGTGACCACTTCTGTCTCAGAGGCAGACCCCATTTGGGTACGGCTTTCTGCCTCCCAGCTGAGCTCAGGGCTGTAAGAAATGGAGAGAGATGCTTTTCTTTGCCCCACCGTCACACCTCAGACAAACAGCTTTCTGATTTCAGTTTTGTTAGAGTGTTAATTTATCTAAATTATAGAACTCCAAGTGCTGCCCCGAAAATGTCATCTCTTGCTGACGTCAGTGGGCTATGAGCTCACACACTGCTCACTATGATCCGTTTCCTCATTGGGAAATAGGACAAACACACGTGATTTTATTTTCAGGGTATGTGTTTCTTATTTGTCTGAATGACGTCAGTAGAGAGAAAGAGAGAAAATAATGCTCAGAGGTTTGATTTGGTTTGATTGCTGAACAATCAGATGATGAAATATTTCAGATTAGTGCAAGTACTCATCACAAAGAGTTAAATCACCTCTGTGTACTGTTTAAAGGATTTCTCCCTCTTATTCCTTCCAACTGAAGAAGCAACCTGTGGTGTCACACTGAGCACTCCGTGCCCATGGCCCCTGAGTTGGGGTCCTGGGCATGGCTGGCAGTGGGCACCCGGGTGCTGGCAGAGCCCTGCATCCCCTGAGGATGGGGACAGCAGCATCACCAGCTGCTCACTACTCCCACACTGAAGTAATGTGTTGATTCACTCTGTAATTGATTTGGGCAACTTGAAGCAATTGGTTTCCAAGATACCACATCCTTCAGATATTTAAAAAATCATAACTCTGGCATTATATTATATTTAAATGTCGATGTATAACGTGTGTGTGTATATATATACACTCATAGGTCTCTGTGTGAATTGGAAATGTGTACATGGGAAGGGAAGCGTGTACATCTGTTGCATCTCATCCAAGGAGGCTGCTGTGTTGAGCCCAGCATCCAAGGCGGTTCAGTGGGTGGCACCTCTCTGAGTCACCGCTGTGTCAGCACTGCAGCACTGCCTTTGAGTTGCTGCTTTATCTCCTGAGCTGGCGTTCTTGCGTACAGCTCAGGTTAACACCCTGACCACATGCAGTTATTTGAGAGCAATTTCAGATTTTTCATAAAAACACAGGGGCAGTTCCCCCTTGGCAATCTGCTATTTGCCATTTCTGTGGGAAGTGTTGCTGTTATCGTCACTTCCTCGCCTGGCACCCCTCCAGAGCTGGGTGTCACTGCCCGGCCACCACAGTTCCCCGGGGTGCTGGCTGCTGCCTTTCAGCAGTGCTGGGATGGCCTCCCAGCTCAGCAGGTGTGCCAGAGCTGTTTCAATGTGGTTGTGGGGATGCAGTCACCTGTCAGGCCAGCTGTGCTGCTGGAGGAGCTAGGACAAAGCTCTGAGAGAGGGACATTTTCTGTCCTCCCCACTTGGAGATGCTCACGCAGGAGCTGCCCTTGTTGAAATCTGGAGGTCTGGCACAAGTGAATCTCAGTCAATGCAGAGCTGCCTAATTCTGAGGCAAAGACAAGGTGTAAGATGTATGGAGAATGGAAGGGTTGCGACCATCACGGTTTAGGTTTGAATTTAAAGCCTGGTTCCAAGGTTACCTGAATTCTCATTGTAGCTGGGGTGTAAACTGTGGCACAGAAACTTTAAGTCAGAACCAGAACAGATGGGAAGTGCAAGTAACAAACCCAGATTTAACTGATGGGCAAAATGTCCTTGCACAAAAATGAGAAAGGGGACAACTTTGTGAGATATGCAGAGGCTGTGTATGGAAGGGTTTGAGCACATGAACATGTGGAAGAAGGAGCAAGAGAAGAGAGAGCAGCTTATTGACAGCAAAGTCAGAGCACCATCCATTTGTAAATGTGAACCTTGAGTTTGGAAATAAATAGAGTTAGTGCTTCTCTGTCCAAGATCTGTCCTGATAACTTCAAGTTACATTTTTCATGACTCCTTCAACACATTAGTAAATTGTAAATCTGTATTTTTAATTTGTATTAAAGAAAGAAATACAGCTTGTGAGGGGCTCCTGCAGGAACCTGCCGGGAGCTGTGGAGAAGCACTGCACCAGAAGCGAGGCTGACCAGCACCCTGCCTGGGGCAGACCTTCCTCACATGCTGTTTCACAGAGCTTTCTGGATGCACTGCACTGCGGTTCTAATAACCCATAACCCACGTGTCAGACTGGAGTCTTGAAGTCCCCAGAGTGTTGAGTCTCTCACAGGATCACACAGAAAGGTTTTAGCAGCTCCCTGTGAAGTCGATGCCAGCTGAAGGATGGACAGTTTGGAGGCAAAAGAGCTGACAGCAGCACACGATGTACTTCATTTTCAGCAGACTAGAGAAGAAATTAAAACAAAAATTGAGAAGCATTGCACTCCTATGGAGACAAAGCAGAAGAAAGATGTTTTTACATAGAGAGTGGGATGCAGATAAAAGCATAGAAGAGCTTGGGACTACATTAGGGCCAATCAGTGTGCTTGTCATTTGGGGGGTTAAGGCAGTCAGTAAAAGCTCAAAATACAACTTCCTGCTCAAAAACAAAACAGAAGCCCCCACGCTCACCCACACACAGAATGAGAAGCTGAAATGTTCTCCAAATTAACCCTTCCTGCATGAGAAGGATTTGATGATGAAATGAGCTCTTGAACCGATCCACTTTGGTGGTGAGCATGGCAGTCCATCCAGGCAGGGCTAGGCCCAGCGTCTGCATGCTGCCTGTTGTTAGGTGGAGGCTTCCAAGCCCCAGGCAAGCCGATGCCATGGGGAAGCTCCTGTTTCTCACAAATATTTAAAGGACTCTGAAGTGAAATGCATTAGCAGCTGTTTCAGCAGGTGCTTTTCAGACTGAACCACCAATCCCTGCAACTCTTTTGCAGCAGTATTTGGTGAAGTGCTGGTTCAGCAGCCAGTGTGTGCTGTAGGTGACCTCTCCGCCTTCCAGTTACCGAGGGTATAATGAAATGTAGATGTCTCTTTGACAATAGCATGAAAAAGCATTCCCAGAGTCTCAGAGCAGCGTTGGAGAAAGCCAGAAGTGCTGGATTAGTGTTCCACAAACAAGTGAACAAACAAGGAGCGACAATTCTTGCATCCCATGAGCTCCCTGCATCGATCTCTGGGTTACGCAGCGCTGCCAGCATGACTTGGGGAGCTGGGAGGAAACGCTGAGCACTCAATGTGATGTTTGTGAAGGAAAATCTTTTATGTAAAAAACTTTATGGTAAAATATTCCTCCCTATATATATATAAAAAGAAAAAAGAATACAATGTTTGCCCCATCGAAATCCTATCTAATTTTGTAATGGATCTGTAGGTGTCTTGTGCCAGTTCTATGTTTAGACAAGCATACTCCTTGCTTGAAAAATGCCATCCCTCAATCTTAAATGGAGATACAGGTTTATCTGTAGCTGTTAAACCAGACAGAATAATTTCTGAGGGAAACCATCTACCACTCAGTAAGCGAAGTAAGCAATATTAATAGATGGATGTAAAATGTGTGTAAAACCATAAAATACTTTATAACTGTCTTATAAAAATGCATTAAGCAATGAGGATTTTGTCATAACAGAAGAAATATGTTACTTCTGTTGCTGCAAGCTTCATAATTACACTTAATCACCCATTGTTTGGTAATTCAGAATTTATAAGGGTGTTTCAATTTGAACGTTTAAGAGATCTCAGAGTTCGTGTGCTTTAAAAAAGAATCATTGGGAGGCACTTACAGTGCTCTACAGATGGTAATTCAGCATTAAATCTGAAGTTGCAGAACCACTGTCCCGGCCGCATCCTGCCCCCAGCCCTTCCTGCTGAGCTCAGCAACTTCAGCTTTCACTTAATGGGGAAGATTTCTTTCTTGGAGTTGATCTGAACTTCAGCCTTGTGCCATCTGCCTCCGTTCATGTGCACTTATCCATACTTAACATTTTTAAATTAATATTTCAAACTGAATATTTTAAGTATTTTAATTCTGACTATCTCTTTCAAATGTTCCTGTAATTACCAGGTACATCATTCATTTTAGATTTAAATACACTCCCCTCCCACACAAACCCAGCATTCTTCCCTTTATTTTTTCTTTATATTACAATTAACATATTTTAAAAATAAGTATTACTTTTTTATACCGAGAAATCAGATCCTTCTCTTTATAAGAGTCCAACTCTATTGCTTTTTGATGTCCTTACAAAACTGGTGCTAAATAGTGTTGGTTGCGAGAAAAAATACCAGCAGCTGTTCTTCTATTACATACATGTTGATGCTCAGAATTACAAGTTTAAAAACCTGGCCTTTAATAAAAGTAAGAGTTTATTTCCCCAGCTATAAGATACAAGAGTATTTCTAAACTGTAGAGTATCAAGCATCCATCCAGGTATACCCAGCTAGCTGCAAAGGGGAAGAGGCACAAAAGCAGCGCAGGAGCACTTCCCTGGCTGCACCATGGAGGGAGACTGAAGGTTTTACTCTTAAGAGAAAGTGCTGCAATCACATCTTGCCTGTACTGCTAGAACAGGAGCAATCCCGTAGATGAAGTTACTGAAGTATCACTGGATAGCACTGCCAGATCATTGCTATAGAATTTAATTTGGCTGCAGCCTTTGCCTTCCTCTCATCCCCTTTAATAAGAGCTGGGTAATAGCAGTGTTTTAGCAGCAAGACTCTATATCTAGCTCCTCCTTTAGAGTCTTGTTGAATCAGGTCTCCATTCTAATCTTATTCGTACTGAAGCACCACTGACTGGTTAACTGCTGTGAGCCTAAGGAGGGCCTGGCCTTTTGTAGCCTCCTTAGGGTTTTCAGGGTGCCTCCTACTAGCATTGTTCTTCCTGTTGACATAAAGATATTTATTGTTTACTCTGCAGTGACCTGCTGATGTTCTGCTTTGCTGGGTAATAGCCATTCTTTAAAAGTCTGACCTCACTCTATTAGATGCTTCCTTTGTAAAGTGCTCTCATTTCTCACTGAAGGCAATACACAATGTTTACTAAAAAAACCCCTCTCCTATTAAAGCCAATGAGAATCTGCCTCTCAGATGGTTTGAACTGTACTTTTTCCTTATCATTAAGAAGTCTGTTCATCTGTCATTTTTTACTGCTTTCATCTGTTCTGCCATGGCTACTGATCAATGCCTGTGACAGCTTGTCATTAAAAGGAGAAGCAGCTCTTTCAGTGTCAAAGTCAACTTGTTGAAAACTCTTTGTAATCTCTCATCCTCATAGATTTATGGCAAATGAGGAAATATTATGAAGAAGTAGTGGAAACAGTAACAAGTAATGTCCTTTTTTACTGAGAATTCAGCTGCCCTATGACCACTGTCCTTTGTTAAAGTGGTAGAAGGAGCAAGATAATGAAATGAGCAGTGAAGCATTTTGTGGCATTTCCCTGTATGGAAAATACTGTATAATAATAAATCACAACTGTAATTTCTGCTTCAGGTTTGTCTTGGGAAAGCTCAGCGTGAGTGGGGTAAATAGCTCTGACTTCGCTGGTAGCATTGTATTAGCAGATAGCACTGACAGGACTGAACGGTGAGCTCGTGCAGAGCTGCATGCCAGAGCAGAAAGACAAGAAAAGAGCAGTTAGGAGTTATGGCATGTAGAAATTCTGTATTTAATACAAGTATGAAATGACAGTTTGGAGTAACATGAGTTCCAGACATGCTACAGAGAGAAAGATGCATCTTCCCTTCATCTGTTAAACAAACCATGTGTGACTACAAAGGGTTCTCAGCCTGGTATACAGACTAGGATAGAGTTTCAGGTGAGTTCTATCCACTTACTGGCTCATCTGCATATAATACTGTTATTTGTCTAATTGTTTCTATTCTTGTCTGTTTGGTATGTAAAAATGCAGTAAAGCCATTATGCAGGAAAAGGAAAGTGGTTGAGATGATTATTCTGTTATCAGTCATGACTAAGATGAAGAGAGATATACTAGCAAGACATTATTCCTAAAATAGATACCTTGCAAACAAGAAATGTCAGTCAAATGAAGTTTAAATTAAATTCCTGATCGCAATTACTTAGAGAATGAGCGTGTTATTATGAACATGTTCACCATTTTTTATGGGAAAATAATTTGGCCTTCAGATACTCATTCTCGTGTATTTCAGAATGTCCTCAGTTTTTACCGTATGTTCATATCTTGTCATCCCTCTGCAAAAAAGATACTTGGCTTAACTGTGCCTTTAAGGAAGACCCTTTGTGCAGGATAATAAGAAAATGAATTAAATTGAGAAATGAGCACTTGAATGAAGTATTGAATGGCCACAAACAGGTGACCTCACTGGGAGAAGTGATGAAGTGAAGAAATGTGATGTGTATTCCAAATAAAGAACTGATGAGTCAAGTTGTGTCCCAATTGGAACAGAAGCAAAGTCAAGATGGCATGAAAACAACCTTGATAGCAGTGGAGAAAAAACAGCAATCGATCCAAGTTATATTGACCCACAGATCCTCCGAGAAAGGTAGTGGGTTGGGAAGGATTTTCTCCAGGAGTGAGTATTCTGAAAGTGCGACTGTTGCAGCAGTTATGTGAAGACCTAAACTGGTAGGATTGAAGTGGTATTCAGCAACCTAATCTGTATTACCAGGAACACAGTGATTACTCATGCAGACAAGTCCTTTTGTTCCACAGCAAGGGGAAAATAATTACTAAATTTAGTATTTTAAATGGGTATATTTATGCCTCGAGACACAAACAGCTACCACTGAATGACTGCTGACAGATACTAAGTCCCTATTTAATCTTTCAGGTTGAGATATTTTTCTAAGCACGGTTCTTTAATTATAATCTTAAAAAAAGGGAACATTCATTTCACCTGAGGTGATTAGGATACTAGTCTGAAGCATGGTAAGAAGGCTCCTGTCTAAAGCTGGGGTCTGGCAACAGCTTTGGCTCCGGATCATTTTAGGAGTAACACGCTCTGTTGTCACAAAACCTTCCCTGATATTGAGATAATGATGATTTTAGATGCAATCAGTTCCTCAAGTATCTGTCAATTTTGATACATTTGCATGCTGGAACATCATAATGGTTCGTTCTGTGCTCTGAGGTAAAATTGGCAGTGAATATAAGCTGGATTTCTCTGGTTTGGCTTCAGCTTCAAGGATCAAACTGGTTTGAAGAAAAATAATGAAGCAAGTTTCAGAAAATACAAAAGTATGTAAGCTTTAAAAAATAGGATCAAGTGCTTGTGGTAGGTCTGTCATCTCTGGGTGTCTTCAGACTGTTGTGGTAATCATTTCAATATTTGATTACTTTTTCTGGCCTTCATTTGCCTCAGCTAAGCTTAGGTGTTTATACAATAAATATAGTTGCTCTGGTTTTCTTCTGTAGTCTTTGGAAAAGGAACTGAGCTACCCAATAAATTCTTATTGATGAATATGGGTTTGATAAAGCTGATCCTTTTGTTTTTTCCTCAGTAAGNTTGGAAAAGGAACTGAGCTACCCAATAAATTCTTATTGATGAATATGGGTTTGATAAAGCTGATCCTTTTGTTTTTTCCTCAGTAAGTCTTTAAGGTTAGAGTATTTCTGTGGTTTGCTGCTGTGCTTTTCCAAGCACAGATTCCAAAACTGTACACAAAACCTGAATCTCCATCTCTGCAGTGGTGCTCATGGATGTAAAACAAACTCCCTCCTCACCAGATTGTTGCTTGTCTATCCAATCCTCGTGGTAAGGGAGGATTTTGCTTTGAGCTGCTTGTTATTCCCCAGAGGACTTTGATAGCTAATGACTGCTCATTACTTTCCTTTCCCTTTGTCATCTGTGCACACTACTGGTAGCTACTTTATATTTACTTCCAGATCACTAGTGAAACTGTGTACAGAGAAACTGGATTCTCCCTGCCTTCATTAATGACTGACTGAACAGCCCAGGAATCTTAGCCTGGGCAACAGAGAAGGATGGTAAAGGTGGGAGATACACCACAAATACAACCATGAATGATATGAAGAGTGATTAATCCCTTTGCAATGTACAGCTGGGGAATGTCAGATGAAATTAAGCAGTAGGCTTAAGTGGAGATGTTTTTGAGATCAGGTACAGACGTGGAACCTGTGAGACGTTACTGTTGCTAAAAAATTTGGAGATAAAAGGCAGCTTGGGTAAATTCACAGACGACAATCAAGAATAATTCTGTATAATACATGTCCATGGCTCAAGAAACCTGACTCGGTGGAGACTGAAATCAAACTCCGGAGAATTACTGTTAGGCACTGCTTACCTTGTTTATATTTTCTGTTTGTCATCTGCTTTCTTAGCCATTGTTAGAGACACGACACTGGATTTTTAACTTGAGTGTATGTAGCTTTTAGTTTGCATATGATTTCAGAGAGCTGTCATTTGGCTGGAATGAAGCATCCATTCAGGTTTGCAAAAAAAAAAAAAAATATTTTGTAGCATATTTGAATTCAAAATGCATTTGAAATGAAGAACAACTCCAAAGTACTAAGTGAAAAGAATAAAAAATTACATAGACATTAAATGTCTAGCAGAAGTTTCACTCACTGTGCCTGTATAGTTTATACATTCCCTATTGTTGATGCAATGTGACCAGCAGAGATAAATTCACTGTGTTTTCTGAGGACTTTCTCAGCTCATTTTGGATAAAAGTGGCAAAATTTGCTGCCAGATTTGTCCTGTGGGGTTAGCCAGCTACTCCTATGTAATAGCCTGAGAAAAGAGTGTTGCTTTAATGAGAGTGAAATAGCAAGTCTCTTTCTCAATGTGTTTAACTATGAGTGTCATCTCTTAAATTGGTTTGCATTCTTATCCATAAACAGACTTTTGGAAAATTTGCTGCAAAAGTACAAAAAGATATAATTGGAAAAATGTAATCATAAACCTGAAGCAGGAATTCAGTAAGTGCCTCTTTGCCTGTGCTTCATACAGTCAGCATAACCATAACTGAGTATAAAAGTGGTTCTTGCTGTTTCTTCACATAATTGATTTCTCTCTCCTCAGTAGGGTGGGGCACACTGCATAATGAACTGTTTAATGACATCAAGATGTCTATAATATATTTTATATCACTTTTCTGTAAGTACATATGTGAGCTTGGCTTTATTTGCATTTTTAAATATCAGTATAAATAGAATGGGTTATAGACTCACATTTATATTGCATATTCAGACTAACTCAACATTGATTAAATATTTTCTCACTATACTCTTCCATAACTTTATCAAAATATATAGAAAGGCTTGACACTGTTATATTAGTTTATGGAAATATGAAAATCGTTCTGTAACATTCACCTTATCAGGACCAGATCAATTTGTGCTGTGTGTAAAGGATCTTCACAGGTTAATCAGCTACTACTGTGACACTGGACTGAGAATAAACACACTGCACTCTTGTACATCAGTGTGAGAGCATACCCTCCAGAGTACCTGAGCTTTGTGTAAATCAGTTCCTACTCCAGTACAGTTCTGGCATAGACACAAGCACACAACTAAACAGTCTCTGTGTCTCAGGACAGTTCTTTTTCCTTCTTGTGAGAGAACAAGTCACATTAACAGAAGCATGCTTTGTGCCCACGTAAATTCATCCACACAATAGGAAAGAGTTACACTGCTCGGACAGTGCAAGTACTGTTGAATTGTATGGTACAAAAGATTAAAGGTGAGATAATTACCAACTTGAATAAACTTGCTGTACAAAATTAACTGTACCTACCCCAAAACTTCCTTTGCAATCAATAGTAGAGTTCATGTCCTGCCTCAAACAGAACCTACAAAAATTAAATTTGCATCTGTTCCCTTTCAGGAGATTTACCACTGTAGTGAAAACAGAATAAAAACTTCAGTTTGGCTTGGGCAGTTTCCTCAAACTTTGCTTTTTATGTAGTTTCCTTCCTGAGATCTTGCTGAGCTAGATACTCTGCATATTCCTATAGTCACACTACTTTTTCTGCTTTGCCTTCTGGGGTGGAGCTGCACTGCACTTGCCATGGTTAGCATGGTTCAGATTCCAGTATCACTAACTGGCAGGAAGAGGGGAATGGAAGAAATTGGCCTGATTATAATATTCTTACTTTTCCTTTGTTGGAAAACTTGCTGGATGAAGGAACACAATGTTTGTAGGACCCCACTGAAAGAATTTTCTTTATGGACAACGCTGACAAAGACTGACTTTAAAGCTGGGAGATGGTGCAGCTCTATAATGCACCTCTCCGAGATACGTACTGCTAGGAATGATATACAGGGAATTTGATATGCAGGGATTTTTTATCTCATAAATAATCTGTTCCTCATATTTTCAAATGTGTGACGAATACTTTCAGGGTAACTGAATAAGCAAACTAAGCACGGATGATGCTGTGAGTTGGCCACAGTTCTGAGGTCTACAGGAAAGACAGCTGAGTGACTGGAGTTCATACTATTAACACTGAATTTTTGCTACAGATCCTACTTATTATTATTAGAATTCCTAGGTAGAAGAGTAGTCTTAGCAACTTTTCCTTGTCAAAAAATTAATTTTAAAGTAAATATATTTTTAGAACCCAGTTATTTCCACACCTTCATCTACTAAATGACAGGAAAAAAGGTTATAATGTCATGATGACCATATGACATCATGCTGAGGAATATAATAGGAATAACTTGCTGAACAAATTAAGGTTCTGAAATGTAAAAAATATTCAGCTGAAAATTGCACACTGAATGAGATCCAATATCCTCACCTGAAAACTGCACACCAAAGGAAATCTGATATTTGTACAGTCATGGACACGGGTGAGATGAGATGATCTAAAGAAAAAAAAAAAAAAAAGGAACAGAAAATGTGTATGTATGATTTAAACAGTCATTTGAAACCTTTTTGGATCTTGGCAACTTTTGAATTTCAGTTACATGTCATTGCCTTTTAATTAGTATCTTTTGCTTCTTTAGTTGTGAGACAGACTAGAAGAAGTTTTGACTTCACTTTTTCTGAATTGGTCATTATTACATCTACATGTACCACCATTTCCCTTGTATAGTCTTTGACAATAAATGAATAACAGTCCCAACTTTGATCGTTGCTTTCTTCTGAATGTTCTGAATGAAGGGTTAGGACTTTAGTGGTGCAGAGTAGTTGTTTGCAGCCTCTCATTGTTTGAGATGCTAAAGAAAAGCCTTGTTGGCATTAAAGAAATTCAGATGCAGGGAAACAGCATCTACAGTAACAGTTCTTGCTGAGCACTCAAGCATTTTTAAAAAGTCGCTTCTCACTTCAATTCACTTATATTTAAATAAAGATTTGCCTCACAAGCATATCTAATGTCATAGGAAAAATGATTTGGCCATTTGGATTCTTGAGGACGCACAGCAGTAACACCAACAAGCAGAGGCACTGGGGTATGGAGCAGTGTGTGCACCAAGGCACACAAAGCTGGGCTTGTCCCTTCCTCTGCTGTCACACAGTTGCCCTAAAAGCTTCACCTATGTATCACTCTCCTACAACAAATATAATTCTTACAAGTGACCTGGCCTATGCAGTTCTGTGATCAGAACGTAAACTTTCTCTCAATATTAAGTAGTGCTAACTTTGATCCTCCATTTTCCTGCACACATTTCATCTTCTGAGGAACATTCCTACTACACATTCCCCGTTTCATTCCAAAACATTTGTCTTCCACGGTTGAGTTACAGACCTTTAAAAATAGGCTTGCAATGGGAATGCTGACGTGCCAGCTGGCAGAGCTGCAGTGGCACATTCACAATAGGCTGCGGTGGGGCTGCGGTGCTGAGCCGTGGGGCAGGGTGCTCTCGTTTAACCAAGGCTGGCAGCAGGGCAGCATACAACTGTGTGCACTCTTACACCTGTTTGTTCCATGTCAGACCTCTGGGTTGAAAGATCAGCAAGGGAAAGCGTGCAGGACTGTGACATGCACCATCTTTTTGCATCGGTCATGCTAACTCCTTCTCAACTCTTGGGCACTGGAGAGCAGTTTGAGACTTTCTTTGCTAGCCATATCAAAAGGGCAGGGCTCACCGAGAAATCACGCAGTGCCTCAGCAAATACATTGCCACCGAGGCAGCCTGCCGTCTTTAAAGACAGGTGGTAGCGCTGCCTAGTGCTTCCCAGCCCCTGTAGCATCAAACAGCGATGAGAAAACATCACTTTTCATCCACGCTCTGCAATTGACCCCCTCAGGATTGGACTTGCTGCCCTCCCCCGCAGACAAAGGCGCCCGCCCGCTGCGTGCGTTACNCCTCTCCAGCAGCCGCCGGGGAATGCGCAGAGGCGGCTGGCGGCGGCTCCTCCGTTGAGGAGGGGAGAGCCGGGACATGGTGCCGTGCGCTCCGCTGGAGGACGTGGAGGAGCCGGAGTCCTGCCGCAAAATGGAGCTGTACGTGAGCGGCGGCGAGGTCAGTGCGGGGCGGGGCGGAGGTTCCCCGCGGGCACCTGCCAGCCGCTGCCCGGCCGCGTGGGAGCAGCCGGGCCGGGGGCGGGAGGAGGAAGAAGAGGAGGGGGAGGAGGGGGAGGAGGAAGGAGGGGAGGAGNGCTAACTCCTTCTCAACTCTTGGGCACTGGAGAGCAGTTTGAGACTTTCTTTGCTAGCCATATCAAAAGGGCAGGGCTCACCGAGAAATCACGCAGTGCCTCAGCAAATACATTGCCACCGAGGCAGCCTGCCGTCTTTAAAGACAGGTGGTAGCGCTGCCTAGTGCTTCCCAGCCCCTGTAGCATCAAACAGCGATGAGAAAACATCACTTTTCATCCACGCTCTGCAATTGACCCCCTCAGGATTGGACTTGCTGCCCTCCCCCGCAGACAAAGGCGCCCGCCCGCTGCGTGCGTTACCAATAAGAAAATGACAAAAAAAAGAAAGAGAGAGAAGAAAAAAGAAGCGGACCACAAACAACTTTTCCCGGAGCCGCAGGTGCTGGGGGCAGAGAGCCGAAGTGCCACCGCCCACTCAGCGCGGCCCTGACAGCCCCGTCCCCCAGCCCCGCTCCCTCCGCGCCGCTCCGCGCGTCACCGCTCCCCCGCCCCTCGCCATGCAGGGNAGGAGGAGGAGGAGGAAGGAGTGGAGGAGGGGGAAGAGGGCGGGCGGAGCGCGGCACCTCCGGAGCCTGTACCCCAGCTCGCCCCCGCGCTCCCGACGCGGCCCCGCCGCTTCCTCCGCCGGCGCCCGCGGCCGACGCCACTTCCTCGCGGCCCGAGCCGTGCCCGGCGCCGGCTGCCGGGCTGGGGAAGTGACGGTGGCGCTCCGCTGCCCCGCGGGTGAGCGCTGCCGGGGCTGAGGACGGACACGCGTCAGGTTGCGCCGGCAGCTGCCGTGCTGCGCGTTACCGTGCCAGGCACGGAGCGGCTCGGGAGCTTTTGTTGTGATCGGGGTCGGTTTTGTGGACGTAGCGACCGTGGGAAGTTGGTACAACTTCTACTAACGTCGCGCTGCTGTCCCTGGGTGTCTGTGCTCCGCTAAGAGCAAGGGTTCATAAAGAAGGACAGCGCTGGGGTGTCTTCACAGCGCTGCTCAGCGTGTGTGCCCAGTGCGGTCTTAAAACTCAGGCTCCGTGAGCCAAGTGCAGTGTTAAAACTGTCACGGCTGTCGTGTTCTGGTCCTGTGTTACCTCAAGCAGAAAGCAACGCTCAGGTATTGAAACTTTGGCACATGTAAATCAGAAGCGTGGGATTACATCGCTGTGTTGTCAGGTATGACAAGTGGAAGATTGCTCCTTGCTGTGCTAGACTCATGTAAGATGTTATCTAAACAGAGCTTCTCCGAACTGGTTGGACTTGCTTTCTGTGGTGCAGGAGTCTTACCTTATCATGGGTGAGAGATCTCTAGCAGTCTGTCACCGTGTGCAAAGTAGGCCTGTGTTCCACTTCTGGGACAAGTGACATAATCACCTTTAAAGGATTGCATCGAAATTTGCTTTTCTGGCAGCGTCACTGAATACACGTGAAAGCAAAACACAATAGTTCTCAATAGGCACGACCCACGAAGTTCAAGATTCTGGATTTATTTCTTTAATTTTCTCCTGCTGTGTCTACAGAGTGCCACGTTCAAGCACTGCAAT
Source organism: Odontophorus gujanensis (assembly GCA_013399175.1). Classification (NCBI taxonomy): domain Eukaryota; kingdom Metazoa; phylum Chordata; class Aves; order Galliformes; family Odontophoridae; genus Odontophorus; species Odontophorus gujanensis. The sequence continues at coordinate 72,854 of VXAB01004611.1, read as the reverse complement.
TACTGGACAAGCATTTCTTCACTGTGGCTGCTGCACTTTAAATATTCTAATGATCCCATAATTAACATGATCCACGTAGCTCAGTAATAGAGACGTCCTAATTATGCTAGTGAAGCTACAGGTAGGGATTAAAAAGTCACCAGAAGTATTAAAGCTTATTTGTTACTATTAGGGCTTTGTGAAAATAGCATACTGCAGTTCAGGCATGAGGCTTACTGCTTACTGCATGTCTGAGAACTTTCTTGGCAGGGATCAGCTGCTCTTTAAGAGTATTGTGATACATTTAGGTTTAAAGTACTTGAAGCTCAAGTGTTGCAGTTGGAACCTAAAGCATAGTTATTGCCCATCTCGCAGTATATTTTGGCTGGACAAGTACCCCTACACCACCACTGGCACTACTTTCTGAATGTTGTTCATGCAGCTCAGGCCCAGGATTTGCTGTGAATGCCGTGTTGGCAGCTGTCAGAGTGGCAGGGACACCTGACAGGTGGATCTGTGGGCCCACCTAGCTAGGGGAGTGTGGAGTGATGGATGTCCAACAAACAGCTCTGTGTTTGCAACAGTTGCTATTTACATTGCTTTTCTCAAGCCCATACATGAACTGCTTACCAAACAGTATCTTCCTACTACTCTTTCAGTTGTGCTGTGATTAAAGTGAGACATCACGACCGTGTTACATTTGGCTAGTGGTATTTAGGACTTCATTTATACAAGAAGCAGTTTCTTCAAGTTGCCTGGGATGTTTCCAAGTTACATTAGCAAATAATTAGTATTGTTATAACACTTAATCTCAGGCGGATCTCGGGGATCTGGAGTGCTTCTGACTTGCTGGGCTTTTATGTTACTTTCATCTGGAGATTTAACAAAGGTGTTTTGGTTTGGATTCATGCTTCTAGAATGAACTATTGCTTACAGTACTTCATATAACCATATGTTTGCAGTTTGATAGGTCTAGGTGACCTCGGACTTGCTGGAGCTATGGTCAAATTGTATTACTGAGAAAATGTTTTATATTTTAAAGACTAAATTACTTGTGTTTACCGGAGCTCTCCTCCATTAGTTTTACCATAGGAGGAAAAATTGGAGAAGCAGTACTCTCTGAGGAATCTGTTTGTTGACTAAATTTAGAATTACTTTATTAGAAATAAGTGCATTTCCAGTGAAGAAGCACTTGTGACAACTTGATGAACTAAAAACAGTTGGCAAGGGAAAAATGTGATCTTGAAGGTAGGAAGCAACTTTCATGCTTGAAGGCATACAAGCAGCACGAGCTTTTGGAGGAACTTTTTTAGTGGATTGAATTATTTTACACTTTTTCATGTTGCATTTCTTTGAAGTGCTGAGGCTGAGATTTGGAGCTGTGCACCATGGAAGTTCTTGTCTGTTCTCATGTTCCTTGTGTTTCACAGTGCCACTAGGTGAAGCAGTTCTGTAGCTACAGTAATTCCTTAAGCATGGGTAAAAGAGTTAGTATCATGCAGTTTAAGCTCCAAATATTGAATATCTTTCTTTCCAAATACAGGATTACTAAGTATTTTGTTGTCATTAAAAAAAAAAAAAGTACAACAGATGTTGATTATAAGCAACATTACTTATGGATTAGGAAAATAACCACAATGCAGTGGATTAGGAAAATAGCCACAATCTACTAAGAGACAAGACTATATCTGTTAACATCTTATTGGTTGAACCAGTGAAATGCCAAGGTAGTCAGAATTAGGCAGAATACAGTAGTTTTTGAATTTTCTGCTTATTTAATAGAACTGGTGTTATATGCATTTAAAATGGGAAGTGCAGTTGAGTTTGTAAGTGTATGAATTGCATAAAGGCAGCCTCATAATCAATTATTTGTCTTTGAAGCAAACGTTTCAAAAGTTAGATGCCTGATTGTCTGCAAGTGACAGGAAAGGCAAGGCTGGAACAGCAAGGTGACTGGAAAGCCTTCAACTAGAAATCTGGGCTGCACTGGGCACTGCAACCTTCATAAAGGCAAGCTCATGAGTTGAGCGTTGCTGCTGTTGTGTGTAGTCTATCCATGGCAATTTAATTCAGCATAGCTTTGATTTGGGTCCGTGTTCTTAGTTCATCCTTTCAAGCGTGTTCAGATCCTGGTCTGTCAAAGGCCATTGAATTTTGTCAGTGCTAGGAGTTGCATAACTCCTTTGTGAGTAATTACTGGCAGTGACGTGGATGACTCAGCTACCTAGTTCTGTGTATCTCTGAAATGTCCACAATTAGGCAGTGTTATGCTAAGGGGAAAAAAAATGTGATTGTAGTTGCATGTAACTTGTGAATTGAGGGCCTTCAGCCATTGCAGTAATGTCCTGTTCTTATGAAGACTCACAAGAACAAAGTGCCTTAAATGAAGAAGGGAGAAGTAAGCGCAGTAATACTCCTAAATTGGGAACAATTAATGTCTTTCTGCATTGGGAAGTGCTGCAACAGAGTGTTTGGTATATTGCTTTGGAACATGGCTGTGGGGGAGTTCTGAGTCTCTGCGGCTCAGCTGAGGTGGCTCAGCTCAGTCCCTGCACTCTTCCCAATCCCTCTAGATTTGTATGACTTGTTAGCTTCTCATGTTCAGAAGTTCAGTATGTATGTGGATGTAGTACTTGATGCATTGTTTTCATCAGCGCTGTATCTAAAAATGACAAGTTGTTGCTTTACACACTGTGCTGTGCAGCTGCAGCCTGCTGCATGCCAGGCAGTGGTGTCAGGGTCTGCAGGCCTTGGCTAAGTTGGCAGCCCTGTGCTTGTGGTCAGGGTTTTGGCTCACTGCAGCAGTAGCAAGTACAAGACATGCGTAGATCTGCATCTGATAATGGAGAGGATCAAAATGTTCCCTTAAAATCAGTAATTACATGTTGCTGAAGGTTTGTTAGCCTGTCTGAATGTACATTTCATTTGTCACAGGAGAAGAGCTCTGTAAGTTTGCCTAGGAATTGTGAAATTAGGAACGTTTTTGTTTCTTTTTTTCTTTAATGGTGGATGGCTCTATCTCCCTGTGCCACTTGATATATTTAAAGTGGGTGTGAGTTATCTGGCCTCCTCTCATGAGGATGTGGGCCTAGACCAGTGGCAGGGCAGGGGAATCCATGCCTGCTGGCCTTCAGTGCAGCCTGGCCCTGCATGCAGCCTGGAGTGTGTGCCTTGTCCCTCCTAAATACATGTGAGCCCTGCTAACAAAGAGCTCTGGATGCAACCCACATGCATACAGCAATGATACCTAGAGTTGAAATATAGGCAGAAGTGTATAATAATAACAATCCTTTGAATTCAGAGGTTGTGGATGTCTCATAGTAAGAATGGGTTCCTTTAGTTTCAGTTTCTAAAGTTTTCGGACAATGCTTAAATCAGGAATGGAATTTCTGCCTGCTTGGGTGTACATAGAAAACTAGAATTTCTTAGTTCAGTCTCATAAAATGCACTTCAGTAGCCAGGTTGCTACTAATTAAATTAACAATGCAAACTTTGCAGATGTAATTCAAAATAAGAGAAGAACAAATGTGGTCATCTTAACAGTTCTTTTTTTTTTTTCGAAGTCATTTTTTCCAAGCCTTTAGAATAAGTAGCTTTTAATGTAAGCTTATTCTCTTAGCATCTTGGCATAAGCATTTGAGGAAATACTTCTGTAAATGGGGAAGTGAAGCAGTGTGTCCTGTGCCATACTGTTTTTCATTGTAGTGAGGTGCTTTTGGTGACTGTTTGTCTGGTCTGAATTAACAGACCTCCCAAAGCTTGGTGCATTCACCATGTTAACAGTTAAAATGTCCTCAGTGTGAAAAACATATATTGAGGTAGGTGGTTCAGCTCTTTGGTAATTCTGGGTTTCTTCTGCTCCTGCCATAATTGTCTGTGGGAAAGCATGTGCAATAGCATGTAAGCCTATTATGAGCCCTCAGAAGTTGAGATATTCTCCTGAGGTAATATGGTGTAGTCCCAACTAGTCATGGGACCCATTGCATTAAATTAGAAGGCAGGTTACACTGAGCTAACTCAGGGACAGCTCGGCACTGCAGCACTGGGTCTCATCCTGCACCTCTGGTAAGCTTACCTGCCACCTCGTCTGACCTCAGCTTTGTTTTCATCTTTCTATGTAGTGATGGCTGTTAATTTTTGTACCGATCAACGATGTGGAGTATTTAATTTTGTAAGCTTCTATTTGGAAAGCATTGATGTTGTTTGCCTCAGTGCCTGAGTTTAGTTTGTATCTTAGTGCAAGCTGATCTTCAGAATGCTCGGCTAATTGTAGAAGTTCGCAAGTACTGAACAGTGAAACGATTCAAGGATGAAAGTGTCTTTCAGAAAACTGGTACTTCCATTGCTCTGGTCTCTACAAGCAAGGAGTGTTTTCTAATTCCCAGTAATAGTCAATTTCTGTGTTTGTAGGTATTTAGGAAGTAATTCCACACTTAGGAGTTAAAATAGATCTGTCCTTTATATGTTTGTTTATAAATATTTGCACTTAAATTACTGAAGGTGATCCTACTTGGCTGACGAAGCAGTATTTCGTACTTTTTTTTTCTATACTGGTAAGAATTGAGTATTAATTTTTTTGTAGTAGTATATGAGAGGCAGTGGAATCTTCTAATTACTGAAACCTGGGCAACAGACGTAACTAGGCAGAGTAGTAATATTTTGATTTTTGTCACTGAATGTATTTTAATTGAGTAACTAAATTTGTGATTTCTTTAAATTGCTAGCCTTTGGGTTGTGATCTGACAGGTATGATTTGGTTTTCTTTTCTTTTAAATAGATGGTGACCAGGATTCACAAACAAATAAGTCAAAAGTGTAGTTGTCTGTGTGTCTGTCAGGCAATGAAAGGAGATTAATGTGCTTGAACATTAAATTCTTTGGGCTCAAGATTGGCAGGCATCCCAGTTTTTGTAATTGTAAAGAGGCTGGACAGGGAAAAACAAAGACAACAATGAAGGGGAAAGAGTATGATAGGAAATTATTAATAAAGTTGACATTTGATTACCTGCAATGAAAATCCAGTAACTTAATGTATTTGATTTGCCATAAAGCTGGAAGTATGCTTGCATAGCATGCTCAGAAACTAAGTAGATCAAATAGCATACAGGTTTTTGATTCATAAACTCGTTCCAACAGTGATAGTGAGGTTGTCTGGAGTTAAGCTACTGTTTTCATTGTGTATCTGCAGTTCTACTGGCCGGTAATATTGGTTCCAGAGCTTAAATTTAAATAACAAAACTTGGGAAATGTTTACTTTATTTAAAGAGAGTCAAAATGCACTATAAACGAAGAGCAAGTCCGTGAGTGAAGAATTGTCATATTTCTGAACAGCTGGAGTAGAATCCCTTTTCCTTACTGACTTTTGTACAACTTTGATGGGCTTCATGTTAGTTTGCACTTGAATGTATTCTATTAAAATTGTCAAAATAAATCAGATAGTACCGAGTCATTTGAAATGAGATTGGTGTTTGTATCTGGTCTGAACTTTTGCATCATGCAATTAATTCAGTACTAAGTATAGTAGGTGTTCCTTTCTCCACAAGTATCAAATTGAAAGAAGGCATGCAAAATAAAAGTTATGCAGCACAAGAAATGCATTGGCTTCGGAAGCCTGTGCAAGGTTTCTGCATCCAGTGTAATAGGTTTGTGAAGCTCCTGGAGTGGTCAGGGGGGCGATACATGATATGTATGCACGATGAGCAAGTGCTAAATATACCAGCTCTTGTTAAAGCAGGTGGGTCTTTGTTATAAACTCATCTGGACTTGCGGTTAATGTGAGTGGTGTATGTTATCCATGGTTAAAATAAATTGAAATACAGAGAAGAACTGGAGTAACCAAAGCCTCCTACTGTGTCCTCTGATTACATTTGTCAGTGAGAATATAGTCTAAAAATAAGTGCTAGCATCTTGATACAGAAGTTGGAGATCTAATGTTATCAAAATCATTAATTTAGGACTTAGCTCTCAAAGCTGTGCTTGAAACGAAGAGCCCTTCTGGGAGGAGCAGTGCAAGTGGTTGAGGGTATGCTTAAGATGAGAAAACCACAGCAACATAAACCTGTCCTTTCAGCCCGACTCGTCTGTCAGGTTTTCTGTTCTGTTCTTAAACAAGGGCATGGTTTGTATTGTGCTTTGAGATTGTTTGTAATCCTGTGTTTCACCCATCCACATACTGGAAATTGTACTGTGTTTTGGTGTCTTAGGCATGTATTTTAGATAAATTCAGAAGCACAATACGTCATTACCTAGTCAAGAACTTACTTGCTTCAACTCCTGTTCTCAAGAAAAAAATAGTTTTTGTGTTTGTGTACCTTACTTTCTGGTTTCTAGTTAGTGTTTTCTTGTGTGGGATCTGTGCCACGTGAAGGTAGTTATGCTGAGCATTTAACATAAACAAATTAGCAATTATCACTAGCAAAATCCATAACTGGCTTTCACCCATTTTATCAGGTATTTCTAGTTTATGATTAATATTTTGCATACTGAAACAGAGCATGTCCTTTGATTTATATTTTTTTCTGTTGTTAAACATCAGATTGTTTCTTACTTAAGAAGATGTTAAACTCAAGAACTCAATTTAAAAATGAGACTTTTTTTTTTTCTACACTGATAGTGGGATTGATATATATATATTTTTTAAAAACTGGTGGTTGAAGGTGGGGGGGAGTGGATAGCATTGTGATATTCCCATTTAACACCATGTCATTTGTTTGTTTCCCTCTAGAGGTGTATGATACTTTTCTGCCTCTTGAAGGTATTATTTTGGTTATTGGTCCACCAATATTTTAATATACAGATCTGTAGTTTTTAAAGTCATTCACTGAAGTTTGAGTGCCTTGTTTGCTAGATATTCAAATCATCTTTGATGCTGGTACATTTTTAGAGGAGTCTTTTTTTAATTATTAAAATATTTCGTATTTTCATATTTTTTCTGCCAAGTAAGAATTCTGTTGCACTCACTCCATTCTACCCTCTCTAGTGTGTGTCCTTGGCCCTAGGAAACTTTAAATCACTTCTAGTATGTTGTTTGTTTGTTTTCTCCATTTCAACTGGAACTTAATTTTCAGCAGCAGGCTGCTGGAGTTTAGGTTTCTGAAAAGCAGCTGAAACATAGATTCTGTGCAGAATAAATTAATTTTGTGTTAGTATCATCTTGTATGAATAGTGTCCGCAGTTCTTAGCGAAGGACTATTCAGTGTTATTTAATTTGAATTCATTTAAATGACACAAAGGGATATACAGAACGTAGTAGTAGTTACTGTTTGAAACTAAAGTTTTAAGTTCCAGAATGAAGACTAGCAAATTTCATGTGCGTTCTGAAATGTAAACTAGTCAAATTATAAACTTTTTTTTTTCCAGAAGTATTTCATCTTGCTGTTTTTCTTCTTTTTCATCCTCCATTCCTCCCTTTTTCCTTTCCAGCTAAATGGCCTTAAAATGGCAGACGAGCCTATGGAAGAGGGTGAAGCATATTCCTACCATGTAAGTACGTTTGATAGATGTTCAGTTTAGACACTCATTAGCATGACTTTCTTTTGAAGAGAAATGTATACATTACCTGCTCTGTGAGTTTGGAATTTGTCTTTTAATTTGACCAGATGTGAAGAGGCTCTGTCTCAGATGATTTTGAAAATCAGCACTTGGGTAGGGACCTAAGTGACTTGTTTGGGGAAGCTGGCAGTGTGAGGCAGTGCTTTATGGAGGGCAGTTCCTCTGTACTGAAGAGAGTGCTTGCTGATCTCTCAGGCTCAGAAAATACTCAGTCCAACCTTGAACCTTTTATACACTCTGAGCTTATTCTTCTCTTGCTATGGAAGAACAGATAATGGTGTGTTTATTGTAAAGTGGTTGCTAACATTTATTTAGAAGGTATTAATACGTTTTTGTACCAATATGTTCATGTCATATTTTTGTAGAAATATACTGACTAATCCTTGTTTAGCAGGACTTCTGTCCAGTGCCTCAGTAACTAGCATTTTGGGGAGATGCTGAAGGTCATTTTTCTTTGCATGGAAAAACTGTCTGCCATTTTTCAGTATACTCATCTTGATATTTTTGAACAGGATCGTGGACGAAAGTATCATGTAGATCTTGCACATTGCTTTGTATTGCAATAATATATATTTTAATTAAGTGATGTAGAGAATGAACTTGGGGATAGAAACGTGATGCTTGTCTGTTTCCTGGTGTGGAGTAAGCAAATAAACCTTCTGCCTGGTCATCATCTTCCTCATAGCAAAGAAAGATGAGCAGTGGGTTGTGTGTCAATCTTTCACCGTACGTGAACCAGGAAGATGTTGCTGAGCTTGTTTGTTAGGTGCTTGGAGCTACATACCAGTCAAGCTGTAACTAATAAGATGGCAAAAAGCCATAACTGATTGTGGCATTTCTTTCAACACTTTGTCTTCTGTGTAAGCTGCTGGGAATAGATACCTCTTTTGCAAGCCAGCTCACTGAGAGCAGGTACCTGAACCCTGCAGTAGATTTGCTACTTGACCAGCAGAGCACAACAGAACTGAATTTGCAGTCAGTGGAGACCAAACTAAAGTGAAAAAGTAACTGGCTTATATATCTGTTCAACTCTTTATCTGCTCATTTGTTGTCGATGATGCGGAGATCTTTTTGAATCTCAGTCATGTCAATTTCTAGAGTTTAAATGATAATTAAGTAGCTAAAATTGTATAGTCATCATTTTGTAAAGGCAAAACTACCTATAAAAATAATTCACCTTATACATCTCAAGTTAGTCTTTATTTGCATGGAAAACATTTTTCTCCTTGGTCACGTTTAGAAATACTGTGCTCACAGCAATCAAATATGATATCACAGGCTAATGGCTGGAGATGGGTAATAAATGGAAGAATAGAGGAACTCTTAAATATCTTTTCTTATGCAAAGGTTCATGGTATTAAGCAATACAAATTAAGATGTTAAAGTAAAAAGACTTCCGAGAGTTTACACACTTCATAGAAAGAACTTGCAGTTGAATATTCTTTTTCAACCTGGTGATACAAACTGCTAGGATTTTTCCCTACCGTACATCCAAGGTTGTGGGTTATTTAAAAACAAAAACAAAAAATCTTTAATGTAAATATATATCTGTACAGTCAGCAAGATGGATGGATAGAATATAGTATACACTGTATCATCAGTCTGTGTCAGCTGTTTTTTGAGAAGTAAGAGGAAATAAAGTAGCTTAGAGTGTGAGTTTGGGAATTCACTTTGTTATGCAGCACTGCCTTCTGTTGACACCTACCTGTGTCTGAGAAGCAGGCCTGTTCCCTCGAAGAGTGAAATGTGAACTGTTGGGGAGAGGAAGGACTGATAATAGCACTGCACTATGGTTTGTGAATTTGCAGTGACACTGCCCATACCTTTTCTTGTTATTAGAGGAAATGCACCCATATTTGGATGTTTGTTTTTTTTTGTCTGGATCTTATGTATGACATGACCTAGAGAATTGCATCTTGATATGTCTGAGTCAAGTCTGATACAGCTGACTGTAAGCTTTCGTGCATGGTCTTAAGCTGCAAGACTTCCTGTAGCAACCCAACTGTAGGAAGATGACTTTTATTAAAGCAATCATTTGAAGTGCTGTGTCTGATGGCAGCTGTATTCCCCACTGAAAGAAAACAATGCACTGTAGATTTTGGGGGTATTACTATATCATCTTTTCTCCCCTGGTCTGCCATTACTTACAGTTTTGAGGTGAAGAGATGAAAAGAGAACAATTAATAATTACTTGGATATCTTCAAGACATCAAAGTACTGCTTTTTTGTTTGTTTGTTGGCTTTCCTGTTGTGATTGTTTTATTTGCTGCATGTGAAAGGTGGATTGGTATTTCTATTAGGACCAAGAGATACTCTTGTACCTCTTCTACTTGCAAGCTCAGGTTGCTGTTGCAGGCATTGGCACATAATTTGAAGGGTGCTTATTCTGACATCTCAGTTGTTTTGGCTTCCAGAAACTTCTTAGACCATAAGTTTTATATAGCTGCAATACCTAATCTGCTTTGTTTCCATCATAGATGATTGTCTCTTCACATTTGTAGCTGCTGTGCCTTACTTTACTAAAGACTACAGCATCAGGGACAAAGTCAACAGAATGCTAAATCTGTACCTACCTCTCAGCATTGCCTTCAGCTGTCTGAGGGAGGATGCCACACAGAAGCTTTTCCATGAGCTCTGTACCTCAGAGAGCACTTCTTCTGTTGAGAATCCTTTCATCTGTACATGAGAATACATGATTCATGTATTATTTATGCTCTTCAAACAACATGGAGTCCTTTAGCTAGAGTAGTGGATGACCGTATTTATTACTTGCTGCTGTGAAAAGCAATAATTATGTAAAATGATGAAATTCAGTTTAGCTTTCATTAAGACCATTTCAGGAAAGGAAAGGATGAGAAGAGCAATCACTGGGAAAATGAAAGGCAGCTAAAGCAAAGGTAAAGCACAGAAGGGTCATCTCAGTCTTGTTTAAGAATCTGTGCATTTTTCCTTGTCATGTAGGAGAACTCATGTTTACTCTAGTTGTAACATTTATGACTAAAGGAATTGTGCTACTCAATTGGATGAGAGTTTGATTTCCATTTAGAAATTTAAAAAATGCATCTGTTTCAGAAAGTATGGATAGAGACATTCCCATTTGAACAGCTTTCTTTTAGACCTTATTACAATTTCAATACTTTATTAGAAGAAAAGCAAGCATTTACTTGCAGTTCTAGTAAGAGCTGATTAATTCAGGATTTTTCATTGTTGCATCTTGTTTACTTTGAAACTATAGGATGAAGGAAGTGTGAAAGAAATTCCCATTACCCATCACGTGAAAGAAGGATGTGAGAAAGCAGATCCAGCACAGTTTGAACTGCTAAAGGTTCTTGGTCAGGGATCATTTGGAAAGGTAAGATGACAAATTTTATTCTCATCTGATGGCCACTTTGAAACCAGCTTTGTCTTGTGAATGGCAATGCTAGTAGCAGTGTATGTTACTAGAAAAGCAACATTTTCTCCAGACCTGTTCAGACTTTGAACCTGGGAAGGGTGAGACCAAGTACAGTTCTTGAGGAAGAACGACTACCATAGCTGAGTCACTGGTAATGTTTGAAAAGAAACTGACAAAGACCATCTTTTTCCAGTCTTCCTCTGGTGTAAAGGGAGCACTATTTATAGTGCGACATCAAATCATATCAGATCCAGATAGGCAGCAGCATCAGTCCCTAGGCAGAAGGACAAGTAGCAAATCTGTAGGATGTCTGCCTTGGAAAGTTACAGTTTGCTTTGACTGAGCCACAGAAATGCTTCTGTTCCTCTCAACTGATGTCTGCAGCTACACGGAAACTATGACACCATAGCAAAAGATTTTAGCACTTAGGTTGGAGGCTTAGGGGTGTTTTTATGCAACAACTCTGAGGCATTCTGTTTGCCCAATGCCATGGTTTTTTGAAACGAAGTCATGGTATCTTCAGCTGTCTTGGGACTCTTGTGCAGTGGTCTGGGATTGATATCTGTTCAGTGGTCTCATGTTCTCTGTAGTTCTGATTGATACTTGGGAGGCACTAGTGGTGCAATAAGCATTCATAGATATATACAGAGGAGATGATTTATCGTTTAATGATGCTGTTTGGTACAGGTGTGAACGTTTAACTCTTCCAGAAATGAGAAAGCTGTATTGATGTAGATACAGAGAAATGACTGAACTGAAGTAACAGTAAAGTAAATAACCTTGGAAATGTTTCGTTTTCTTTATTTTGCTGTATTTGTCAAGAGACCTACAGATACAGGCACTAAGTGAAAAGTTATTTAAATAGATTATAGAAGAAATGTGGCAATTCTCTTATGGTAATTTTTTGTAATGTACTTCTTGCTGTTACATTGGAGAAACGAAATTAAAAGTGGCTCAAACACATTTAAAACACTAGAGTTAGGCTATTAATCCTATTATATAAATAGCTAATTTATTTTAAAATCAGACTTTTGAACTAGATTTTTTCAACACTTAAATTGTATTTTCTTCTTTGGGAAAATGCATAAAGAAGATTGTTATTTACTGGTTCTTTTTTTTTTTGTCTTGTGGCAAGAACAAACCTCTGAGTTATATGAGGGGGAAAATAATTCAGACATTAGGAAGTTGTTCTTTGAATAAGTGAGAGGTTAGAAAATAGCTTTTAGAGTAGCTTCTTAATGTTTTACAACTTAAGAAACATTTCTTTACCTGAGGGAGTTGGTTTTCAATTCCTTGTGCTTTGTCTCTTTAGACACTGTGGCTCCAGGCACTGATTCTTCTGAACTTGAGGCACCTTAAACTATCTCAGGGTTCAGCACATTTGGTACCAGACATCCTATCCCTGACTCGGGTAGTTTCTCATTTTACAGTTCTCAGACTTCTGATAGCTTTAGAAATGCTCTTGCTCAGAACCCCACCAGCTTGGTGAGATGTCTGTTTGGGAGCTTTTTAAAGCCTGGCAGTAGTTGGTTCAAGAACCAGCTTTAAGAACCATATGGTTACTCTTACGTTTCAGAACAGAGCTAGTTTTATTTACTGTTTGTTGCTTTCTGTTTAGAAGAGAAAGCAAACAATGAAGATAGGTGGCTGCTACCTTGATGATACTTGGTTTCTCTTTCCTCCCTCTTCATACTTCCCAGGCCTTTTCTTTTGGATTCAGCAGACACAAGGCTTGTTTTCTCTAGCCCAGTGTATTGCTACAACATCTGAAAGGAGGGATTAAACCTCATGTCTCTTACTGAGCTTCTCAGTTCAACCCATAATAATGTTTTGAGATTTCAGTGTCCAGCTGCTGAAGATGATCTTTCATTAGCTTAGGCTCACTGCTTTGAGCAGTGCGTCCACTTTAATTTGGGCTTTACTATTAGACAGCCAACTATTGCACATCTGTGAGATGTGGGATTAGGCAAGCAGCTATTTTAGGTCCTTATTAGCTAGTATTTGTAACTAGTACATGGATTCCTTACATGATCAGAAGCTGTTAATTATTAAGCATTAGAATATTTGTATAGGCTTATTAATGTTTTACTTTACAGTGTATTGTGAGTATATTAATCTGTTTGCTGGTGTTTGAGTTACTACCTTGACTATTTGAGCATCAGTGTGGAGCAGTGCTGTAGGTCAATCATTGGGCCAAATGTTAATGGTCAAAGCTTGATAACCAGGAAATATGACTTTTTTTTTCCTAATTAGAGCTTGAAATAAAAACCTTTCTTCCAGCCCTATAGAACTTAGTCATTGACAGTGTATGAGTTTCTTATACTAGAATGAGAAGGCTTACGAGCACATCTCTTAATGATTTCTAGATATTTAATCACTTTTAAAGAAATGTATGTGCAATTAGATTTAATATCAAGGAAAATCTGAGTGTAAGTAATACCAGAGACTATTTGAGGTAGTTCTTCATGTTATCGTGACATTTGAATATAGAAACTGAAGGGGGGGGGGAGGGAATTGCTCAGGACTAAACTGTTATTATCATAGCAGTTATTAAAAACAGAACCATCAGTTTTTATAAAACTGAAAGACCTAGTCATTAGAATATTAGTTGGTGCAGATGCATGTATTTGTACTGCATTTTCTAATTAACATGAGTTCCTTACTTTAAGCTGTATGTCACATCATAAAAACCCCTTTGGCACGAGTGTAAAAAAACAGTTGCTGTTTCTATTCCGGAGGGAGGGATTACTTTGATCATGAACAGTGAGGTTTCCTTGCCTTTGTCTCATCACTCTTACGGAGTTGATTAACATAACCTGATGTGCACTTGAGATTCAAGTCTTAAACCTCAAAAATTTCTTAGGCTGAGCAGTGGCATTCCAGACAGTCCTGCTCTTGTCATTCTCAAGAAAGTATATAAAATCACACGCTGTCTGCATACTCTGATAAATACTTGGCTATAGAAAAGAATGTATAGTTGATGAAAGATCTGGGTACTTAAGAGAACTTGGTAATGTGTGTGCCTTTATGTTGATCAAGGGAGTGCAATTTTTTCTTTTCTTTAAAAGTGAATGCTTAGGAAAGAATACCGAAAGATATCTGAAACTAGTAAGAAGTTTGCAAATGCTTTGTGGTAGTTTCCCAGTTGCTTACCAAATTTGCTTATGAAAAAAAGTCTTATTGCAAATGTTTTGCATCTTCTCATTCTGTGGGGTTTTTGGGGAATGGCGTGGGGAATGGGGATGTGTTCTGTCAGTACTGATGAAGCTAAAAGTAATGATCTTTTAAAAAGATAAAAGATCATTCTAGTGTTCATGTAAAATATTTCTAGTTGTGATTTTAAAGGCAACATTTATATTACTAGGTCTTCCTCGTAAGGAAAATAATTGGCCCTGATGCTGGACAACTTTATGCAATGAAAGTACTGAAAAAAGCTTCTTTAAAAGGTTTGTCTATTATTTTATTTAAACTTTAGAAAGTAGGTTTCAGGTGCCCTGTCTCAAGCGTTTCTAAATACTTGTTTGATAAAAGATTTGAGATAAAAAATGTGAGTTAAAATCTGACCAGATGGCTTAATTATGTAGTGGAATGTCTTTTTTTCAGTTTAAAACTGCATTGTTTAATGCTGCTTACTTTTTTTGTTGTATTAGAGAACTTAATTAGTGAATTTCAATAATCCAGATAATATAAGCTCTCTTCTTGCTGAAATTTAAGTCCTTAGGTTTTGTTGTTGGTGCCATAGTAAACTAACTTTGATTTTTGGCTTTCAGGAGGTACCTTATTGAAGGCAATCCCATACAAATGCAATGTGTTAGTAGTTAAAGAGGGATTAAGTGATCTTAGGAGGTGGAATGTATATATTCAGCACAAATAGCTCAGAGGTTGAAGTTAGTTAAAACAGGAAGCTGAGATAGGTAAGGAAGAAAAGTCAGTTTTAATGTCTGAAAATGTTCTGTGGAAGGCTTAAACATTCAATGTGGTAAAAATTCTTTAAGTTGTCAAAATAGTAAAAGTATTTTGGAAAGTAAAGACTTGCTATGTTTGTTCCATTTGTATTATAGCTATTAAATTTTGTCACTGCTGCAGTTTTTTTTTTTTCCCCTCAGTTCGGGATAGAGTTCGTACAAAAATGGAGAGAGATATATTAGTGGAAGTAAATCACCCATTTATCGTCAAACTGCACTATGGTTGGTATTTATTTTGCTTCAGTGTTTTTTTTACTTGAAGTGGCTTTAGCAACTTTAAATAGCAAGGCTGATAAAAGAACTTGTGTGTATATATGTATTTATATGTAGTGGTTTAACCCAGCAGATTAATAGTAAACATTAACAACAAAAAGATGCTTTGGCAGGGGGGTTGGACTCGATGATCTCTAGAGGTACCTTCCAACCCCTATGATTCTAAGAGTAGGCTGTGCATCAGTTGGTCACCACCTGGTGTCCAGAGCCCAGCCAGTCCCAAAGCAATGGCAACACACTTCTTGGCCAACTCTGCCAGTCTTATTGTTCAGCGTGACTCTATATGCCATGGAATATTGCTTTTGCTTGTTAAGGTCAGCTGCCCCAGCCCTATGCCCTCCTAGCTCCTTCTACCCGCAGAGCCTCCTTGCTTGTAGGGCCATATGAGGAGCTGGAATGCCCTTGGCCTGTGCAATGTATTGTCAACTTTATTTACATCCAAAATCCAAAACACAACACCGTATCAGCTGCTAGGAAGAAAGTTAACTCTATCCCAGATGAAACAAGGACAATATTAAACTTTCAGATAAGGTACTTTTGAGATTAAGTATTTCTTCTGAAAACGCTTCTTAAGAGTTCTGCAGAGACTTCTATGTTTGAGTTAGACCAAAACAGTCATTAATGTGCTTGGTGTTTCCCTGTTCGGCAAAGGAGAAATTAAAGAACAGTCTTTTAACAATCTCTTATGACTAAGGTTGTGTTCTGTGAAGAAGCAAGCAGGTAGTCATTGATTAAAATGAATCCTGGATTAATGTAAATTTCACGTTGGCTACATAATTATGTCAGTTCCTAAACAAAAGCTTTGTTTCACTGAAGTCTCCATCTTATAAAAGCATTCAGATATGTTTTGTAAATCATATTTGTCACATACAATTGATTTTTATTTTTTGAAAGCTTTTCAGACTGAAGGGAAGCTATACTTAATATTGGATTTTCTCAGGGGAGGAGACGTATTCACGCGATTATCCAAAGAGGTAAGTACTGACAATTTTATCTTAACTCAGTCTTATAGAAGTTCTCATTGACAGTATTAGGGTTCTTGTTTGTTTGTTTTCTATATGGTTTTCCTCAATTATTATTTTTTTTTTGTTTTGGTCAAATTTTTGAGAACTTGGTTGAGTTTTTCTTACATGTTGCACAACAGTGAGCTGTACCCTTACATGTTTGTTAGCAACCTGATCTTTTTTCTGGTGCCTACAAAGGCCAGTTCCTTTGTCTAAAAATGTTTTGTTGCTTGGAAACCCAACTGAAGTAAGTTAAAATTCAACAATAACTGAAGCAGTTGTTGTGCTTGTAGTTAGCACAGATGTTCCTTGAAAACTGCATCTCTTAAGAGATTTCTGCTGCACTGTAAAATAAATCCTGGTGTTTAGTCTTAAGAAGTTGGAGCATTTTTGAAGGTGCTCCTCTGCCGTCTAACTTTGGCACATAACTGGAAGTGTAATTTTTCATTTATGCTGCTTTCTTGAGAGAGAATTTCAGAGGAGGAAATGTGGCACAGCCTGCCTCTTCATTAGTTTTGTGTTTTCTGTGTTAAATACTATGACCACATTTAAGATTTTTTTATTTTATTTTTTTTCAAGAAAACTGACCTCGGTAGAACATTGACCATCTCAAAGTCAATAGTGCCCATTTCTTAAAGTTCTGAAAGTAAAGTTTAAAAACTCTGTTAAACGAATAGACATACTGATTTTAGGGTTTATGGAACAGTGGAACAGTAGGTACAAAAGGGGTCCATCTCTGCTTTGATGTATGCTGTGATTATAGAGGAAGTTCTGGTACAGTAGGAAGAACTGTGCTGCAGTACTGTACTGCACTAACACAACTGAGATTACTGACCACAGTTAAATTAAGGGATGCAAGTTTGTCCATAATGGAAGTAACTAGACAGCTGAATCAACTGTATACTCCCCTCAGGTATAAGGAAATAATGACTGAGGTTATTCTCACTGATTTTCTACTTTTTTGAAAACTTTAGTTACCTGTTATATCTTTTAAACACTTGCTATATCTATATGTAAGAGGAAATGGTGCCTCTTTGCTGATATGAAGACAGGATGTTTTCAAAAATGCCTGGTAATGCAAAGACAGTGGACAATACACACAAATGTAAATTTTCCATAGCATTTCATTCTTTCCACATAAGGTTTATTTTAAGTTAATTGGCTTTTGTATGAGGTTATTAAAAGGCTTTTGTTGGTGTTCAAGTTCTAATGCGGGTATGAGAGTTTCAACTGTGGAAATCAAATGAGTAGTTAATGAGGTTTTTGCTGGTAAAATTTAATGACACTGGCTTGCATTATATTTAATTTAACACGAAGTAGTTTTTAAATGAAATTATTATTCCAAGGCTGTGGATTACCACTTAGCATCGTTATGTTTTGAGATTTGCATTTTGACTGTTCCAAAGAATAATGTTGTCTTTTCCTTTTGGATATAAATGAAAAAGCATCAGCATTGGTCTTAAAGAAATCAAGGTGAAATTTCTTATGTGCTGTTTCTATCATGTAACAGCTTTATTGTTCATACAATATGAATAACTGACACTGTGGAAATTGGGAATATTTTTCTTGCCAGTACAAGAGATTACATATTTAGTGTGCAATTCAAAGTACTGATAAGTGCACTACTAAATCAGTAAGTCCAATGACTGTAATATTAAGTCTTATTAGCTATTTACTGTGCAGTTGAGATAGCTATTCTTGTTGCTAGTTCTTTCAAGAAATAGAATGGTTGACTTAATTTTTGGAGTCAAATTTGAGGTTTTAAATTTGAAGATTAGTTTATTTCATTATTTCCAGAACTTGAAATGAGCCAAAAATGTGCAATTCCTGTATATGAAAGTAAGAAACAACAAGTTGAGTGTTTTGGACAAAAAAAGCATATAAAATACCTAGTATGCAAGTTCAGTTGGTTCTTCAGTGTCTTGCTAGGGCCATTTAAATTTCCCTACGAGAAGTAGATTGGGCTCTTCAGATCCCAGTGCTAATTTACTTATCCACTTTTTTTGCAAAATCTTTTACTTTATGTGCTTCTAATTTCTTTCTAAATACTTATAAAGTCAGTTGAGACACCTGGTGAGAATGCCAGAGAAATAGCTGCTTATATGAGAACTTAGGATGCAGTGGAAAGCAATCTGTGTAGGATTGTGGCTGAAGGAATGCTAGTGGTCAGTAACACTAAATATAACAATTAATTTAATTACCTTGAAAGTTAGGTTGTGCCCTGTGGTAACTGCAGTTATTTTTCAGTATTACAGATTGTTCTTTTACTTGATGGCTATTATCATGATGAATAGCATGTATAATCATATAATTTCTGTTAGGTACATTTGTGAATTATTGTTTCATAAGGTACTGCTAAAACTTGTCTTGAAGTTAAGGTGGATAGGAGTACTTTTTTTAGATTGCAGTTTTAAAAATTGAAGACAAGATCAGAAGGTAAATCTATACAGTTCTTATTAGGTTATGTTTACAGAGGAAGATGTGAAATTCTACCTCGCAGAACTGGCCCTTGCTTTGGATCACCTTCACAGCTTGGGAATTGTATACAGGGACCTGAAGCCAGAAAAGTAAAGTAAAATGTATTTTACCACTATTACGTGTATTTTGCTTGTTACTTTGCGTTTTCTACTATAGTGATGTAAAAAATTTGAAAATATTTTGGTAAAATTTTAAAAACATCAAAAAGTAAAATATATCTGTGACTTGAATGTAATTTTGAGTCGTTAATTTAGTAATGGATGTTGGAGAAGATCAAAATTGTTAAGTACTATATTATAAATGTTACATGAAATACTCCTCTTTATGTCTATTGGTGAATGTGAATTTTAATTTTCAGCATTTTGCTTGATGAAGCAGGACATATCAAGCTAACAGGTAGGTAACATTTATTAGTACAGCACTTTCTGTATGTATGTGTGTAAGCTTAGTTAGGAACCTAAGAGATGTATAAGAATAACTGAAGTATGGAGGTGTGTTTGGTTAAATGCTTCTGTCTGAGACTTTTTTTTACACCAAGAGCACCTTTTATTCTTTTAAAAAGACTTCTAAATTATTATATTACGTTTTCTGATTATCACTGTAAAAAACATTTGAAATTGCAGCAAAATGCTATATAAGGAACAATGGAAATCTGTCTTTTTCTAGAAAATGTACAAAACTAAAGGCTTTGAATACATGGAAGATATGTGACTGCATTTCTAAATGGTTAAAATTACATTTGAAGTGAAACTAATTTCATTTTATATTTTGATCTATAAGCACTGCTTTTATATTCTGATTAAGAAACTTTAAATTCTCAAAGTCTTAAGTAACGGTGATGGGAACTTCTAAAAGGCATTTTTAAAATTCTGCATAATATACTTAAATTCAATCTTAATTCTTACTTCCTTCTGAAAGCAAAGCCTAATTCATAGCAATCCCTTCCCTTCTCAGAGAAGGGGATGCTGAGAGCTTTGTCTTGAGAGTTGAACTGATGTCAAGGACTTCTTTTGATTATTCAGTAACGGACTGCATTCCACAGAGTGCATTTATTTGTGTCATTGTGTATGAATAAAGCAGGTAGCAAGTTGGGAATGAAAACTTCTGATTATTGCAAGGCTCTGAACATATAACATTTAAAATATTGAGTTACTAATGTTTTGAGTAGTAATATTGATGGCTAATGACTGCTTTATAGAATGTCTCTGGCATGTGGTAAACTAAATTTCTGATGTCTCTGGATATCTGCAGTGTCTCATTTCATGATGGGTTAGGATAATGACATAGTGTTCTTATAAGCAAGCAAACAAAATCTGTCAACGCTTTTATTTTGAAAAACTATTTACAGTATTGTTTTCTCTTTACTGGCTGTGTTCTTGTAATGCTTTTGTTGTAGACTTTGGACTCAGCAAAGAATCAGTAGATCAAGAGAAGAAGGCCTATTCTTTCTGTGGTACTGTAGAATACATGGCACCGGAAGTAGTAAACAGGCGTGGGCACAACCAGAGTGCTGACTGGTGGTCCTTTGGTGTTCTTATGGTACTGTATGCTTTGCTGCTTACCTCGCTTAAGGGTCATAAATACACTGCTGATGTTTGAAGTGGATGTGAAATAATCTCTAGAATAGATTCTTCCAGATTTAAGAAAGCTTAATTGAGGCAGAGAAAAACTGGTAACCGAAGTGTTACTGAAATAGAAACTAATTAGAATGAAACTTTTTAGCTGCATAGCACCGTAAGAAGTGCTTGCTAGGAACCTCAGATCATGCATGTGGCCCAGGTAGCTTCATAGTGTGAAACTTCAGTTTGTGTATTTATTTTGCATGCTACTTAAAAGCATGGAGTAAAAATTGAGTATTAATTGATTTTCTAAGAGTAGAACCTAACAGGCTTACTGTAGTGCAGCGGAGCAATGAGCCAGTAACACTGGTGCTTACAAGTTTACTGTAATGTGTTAGAGCATCAGTGTGAAATATACATATTGACAGTAAAAGTGAAGTACTGTTTTAGAACTTGTTCTTCTTGCTGCTTTCATAGTACAGCGACATCTAACATAAGGTTACAGAAGGCATTTTATTACTTTAAAGTAGCTTATGTAAGATATCCCAACATCATAATTACATTACAATTGCCTCTGTCACATGAACTACTGATTAAAAGCAACTTTTTGAGTTGTGGATTTTTTTAATGTCATTAAAAGTTCGTGCCAGTTTTCCTCATGTGGGAATAGGAAGAGTACAGTACTTAGCACTTCAAGCAATTGGGGTGAAAAAGTGTTGATTTAGATTAACATTTGTTCTTTTCAGTTTGAAATGCTTACTGGTACGCTACCATTTCAAGGTAAAGATCGAAATGAAACTATGAATATGATACTGAAGTAAGTATATTTTTTTACGTTTTCCAACTTTCTAAAGAGTAATTTAAACGTGTGTAACAGCTCTTTCTTGAGAGTATTAAAACTAGAGCAGAAACACAAAAGCTACCCCACACCCTCATTTTTGCACATAAAAATGAAGTTTAGCTCCTAGACTACGGAAATGCTGCTAAGTATCTGCAGGAATTAAAATCATAGGCAGAAACTTGTCTTTTTCATTGTCTGTGTGTAATAAAGATAAAAACAGAACAGTGTGTTAGAACAGCATTACTTGCCACTCATGGTGTTACATATTCTCATGCTGTTACAGAATTCTTTAGTTTGTAAGCAATAGTTAATCAAGTGTTTATGTACATATATATGTGCAGTGCATTTAATGTGTTCATATTTTCATATTACATTACTTCAGTTGCAACCCATGCTGTCTAACAGGACTAACCGGGTGAGCAGGTGACTTCTAAGGGAAGCTGTTAGGCAAACGTTCTCACCTTTATTTGTGCTTAGTTAACAGTTTCCTTTGCACCACATGCAGAGCCTTGGGCCTTTTGAGGGGGTGATAGTTAAGGAAGGGATGAAGGAGAAGCTCTGTTAACATGGTAGTTTGAATTTGTAGTGATACTAACTGAAACGTTCACAATCGCTTCAGGGGCTAATAGGTAGTAAAAATAATTTAGAGTTTGAGTTTCTTCAGACCTTATTTCTGGTAGATGTTTTGGTGACAACATACCAGTGACATGAAAATATTTTTGAACTGAGTACATGTTCCAAGACAATTGTTTTACTTAGTTTCAGCATAAAACTTGTTTAGGGGGCTTGGAGAGAATATCTTTTATTCTTAGTGTGTTTTGTTTGCTTTTGGTAACCATTGATGTGTAATGTGAAACTGAAAAGCTGATGAGTTAAATGTGTATACTGTACAAGAATTTAGAATAAATCCTTAATATATCATATAATGCAGTGAAACCTGTATCCATTCTTTTCACCATGGTAAATTTCTTCTTCCTATTTTTTTCTGTCTTCATCTAGAGCAAAACTCGGTATGCCTCAGTTCCTCAGCCCTGAAGCACAAAGTCTTCTGAGGATGTTATTTAAAAGGAACCCATCAAATAGATTAGGTCGGTCAACTTGTTTGGATCGTTGAAATAAAAGTAGATGCGCTGAGTTGGTTACTTAAACAAAGCAGTTGCTGGGGACATTTCAAGCTTCAGTGTTGGCATTCAGTAAGATTTGACTTCAAGTGCCATTTCTTGGCAACTTAGGTCATGAATTCTTGAGTATGGCTAATGAATGATTATTTTCCTAAACCAGTAACTCTTTTGTCAGTGAGAACAAAACTAACAAAGTATTGACAATCTGTATTTGTGGGCTTCATTTGTCCTCATGTAGGAATGGGAGAATATGTGCTTAGCAAAGTATTTTGCATCCTTGAAATATTTCTGGTTTTAACAATTCCTATCAAGAGAATATGCCTATGGGAGATTAAAAAGACTAGGTGTTTTTAAATGAAATTTTGTTCAAAGACTTTACCCAAAAGTTTTTAAATTGAGTGTTTTCTTTGTTCAGGGGCTGGTTCAGATGGAGTTGAAGAAATTAAGAGGCATCCTTTTTTTTCTACTGTTGACTGGAATGTAAGTACAAAACTATCTGAATGACGAAGCTCTTTAATTTCTGTATGTGTTATAGCTTATAGTTATTTGCATCTGAATAGGGTACAGTACTGCAGTACTGCTGACTATTGCATTCTGGCTTCTACTGTAATCTTGCTTGGCATCTGGAGCTGTAACATTTATGATATAGAACAATTAATTATAAATCGTGTGTTTAATTGTTCCGTAATTAGAGTTGCAGCATTCTGAATTTCAAACTGTCTGTTACAACATTTATAGTTGGGTGAGGGTGTTGGCATTCACTGTGTGCAAGAATCATTCTCTGGAGTAAGTGTCCATCCAGTTTAAGCATGTCTCATGCCTTCTGTGCAGGGCACAAAACCCCACTGTGACTGTCATTGTCTTAGGCTTAACTGTAGTCAGCTGTAGCACATTCCCTCCTTACTAGTCATATTCCGCACAGTTGAAGTATTGATTCTGGTGCCCTGAGTTGATCATTGTACTGAACTGTTTCATGGCTGCTTTCTTACGCTTTTATCAAGCACCTTGATGTGGTGCCTTCTGAGATGTGAATGTTTCTGGGTGTTACAAGTAAAGCTCCTCTGTATACACTCCTTTGCTATAATGCCTACCAAAGAGTAGATGTAGGGGTTGCTGTGCTGACAAGGCTACCTGCAATGCTCGTCAATATTGTGCTTAACTGTTTTAAAGCCTATTGTCATTATCCTTCTCTTGTATTTACATATGAGAAATTGGCTTTCTAGCTGTGTTTATGCAGCATCTCCATAGAGAGTAAGTGGAGTTTAAAGTAACAGGAGTGTTTTATGTGAATACACTTAGTACTTTACACTTTACACTTAGTAAAGCCTGATTTAATATGGTCTCAAGTTAGCTGGTGCTTTCTGTAGGGGACTGAGTTAGAAATAAACACCAGACAGCAAATTCAGAAACTAACTCTTGTATTTATTTAGCTGTGATGTTACTGATGAACACTTCCATGTTTTGTTGCATTTTCTTTGGGATGAATTCAGTTCTTTCTCATATATTCTTGGTTTTGGCTTGGGGAAGTGTGTTCTTTATTGAAATACTACTGCAGAGAGGTCTGACAGTACAAGAGAAATGCCAAGGGAAAATGTACTCAGGATGTTCGGAGCTTTGATTGGGGTTTTGACATCATTTAATGTGAAATTTTCCATAACTATAAACCAGAGTTATAGTGCTGGTTTGTTATCTTTTGGCAAAACATTTCTAGTTCTAAAACCTATTGAGTGAATGAGAAGAAAGTGAAGAGCCTTTTCTTATTGTCCTTCTCTTCTTTAGGCTAAGTTGAGTAGGTCAGGAAAAATGCAGAGTACTTGCTTTGGGAATTGGCAGTACCTTGCCAAAAGGGACATATCTGTCACTTGTGAGAGCTGCTTCTATTCTGAGTCTCAGACTAAAGCAAAGACTGTATCCCACATCTTTCCACATTGGATATTTTGGGATGGTAACAACTGTTCGAAATAGCAGTGAACTAGATCTGAGCTGATGAGGATGCAATATGACCATTCTTCTGAATAAAAGAGAGAAGAACTAGGGATAAATGGCAGTCTGCTACCCCAGTTTAAAAAGTGCAAACCTGGTAGACAAGACAAATTCAGAAAAGCAAGAGAAGAACTACTGTTTGACTTGCTGAGTAACATTTCCCCTAACTTTTCAAATTGTCAAATCGAAGGCATATAAATGTAACCACTTTTGCATACATGTGTTTTTTATGAATACTGTGTATTATCCACTTCTTCAGAAAACTGTTCTAGTACGACAGTGACACTTGAGTTGCTTAGCCTTTAGCTTGGTGAAATTGCAGCAACTGTGGAAGTTTCATTAACTCTGAAGACTTTTGTCATTCTACTACAGAAACTGTTCAGAAGAGAAATTCAACCCCCGTTTAAACCTGCTTCTGGAAAACCAGAAGATACCTTTTGTTTTGATCCAGAATTCACAGCAAAAACACCAAAAGGTAAACATACATCCCCTGTTTGTAGGTTGGTGAGGGTTAGGGGTTTATAGGGGTCAAATGAATGTTATTTTTAATATGGTATTTGCATTGTGGTCTAAAACAGGAGATTGGCACTGGTGAGATATGAGTTGTTTTACATCATAATTGTAAACTCAAAACCTTCTTAAGTAAGTCACTGTAGCATTTCTTATTAACAGTGTTTTTTCTTTCTTTCAGTTATGGTTTCCTTAGATGTGATGACAAGGGAGGTGGAGGGCAAGACAAGAATAACTGATAATTTTGTCTTAAATCTGTTCAGGCTTCCCTTTTCTTTAGCTTACTAAAAGAAAAGACAAAAACAGGGCAGATGACAGGATAGAAATCTTATTCAGTGCATAGTGCTATTTCTCTCTTCTTTTCCTCAAAATCTTTCTTCTAACACAAAACAGTCAAAAACAACTTTAAGTCTTAGTCATACTAATCAAATGTGTGTGCAACTAGATTCTCCAGGAGTTCCACCTAGCGCGAATGCACATCAGCTCTTCAAAGGATTTAGTTTTGTTGCAACTACTACTGTGGAAGATCATAAAATATCACCACTCACCAACATACTGCCAATAGTACAGGTAAACTTTTTTTGGTACCTAATGTTTGCAGTCTGTTATTTTATGTTGTGGAGTGTATTATAAAATATCATGAATCATTTTAATAAATATCTATTTTAACTCCACAACTGGAGATGTGGGGAAGCAAATCTTCCTGGTGAGAGTATTTAAAATAATGCAATGGCGAGCTTAAAAAAAAAACAAAACAAAAACAAAACAAAACAAAACAAAAAAAAACCAACTTTGCTTTGACAGTAGAACAGCTACTATTTACAACAGTACTAAATGACAGCTTGTATGTGTTTGTTTTTAAAGCAACTTCATGGAAACAGTGCACAGTTTACTGATGTATATGAACTGAAGGAAGATATTGGCGTTGGTTCCTACTCTGTTTGCAAGCGATGTATACACATAGCTACAAATATGGAGTTTGCTGTAAAGGTATTTTGTATAGACTTCACTGACTTCTTCTATAGCAGGTTTATTAATTTCAATGCATGGATTTTCCAGTTACTGTAGCTGTCATAGGCTGTGACAGACAAGGGTTCTTCATTGACTGAAATTGCGTATAGGCTTCTATAGTTCTTGTTGGAGAAGTGGCATTGAGGAATTGGCTTTGAAGCTTGAGAATATTGTATGTTGATGAGCACTCCTGAAGTAAACTAGGTGAGATCCACTAGGTTGGGGCTAGGCTGCTGAGAAGTGATGCTTCAGACAGTTAAGTCAGAATAGACTGTTAATGATATGAACCTTAACTGGTAGCAAGGATGGAATAAGAACTGAGTAAACAGACATACAAAGCTGGAAGATGGAATTAGTCACAATAAATAAGCATTAAACTCTTGAAATTTTTGGAACTATTGCAAAGATTTTTTCATATCGCTATATTTTTCAGATAATTGATAAAAGCAAGAGGGATCCCTCAGAAGAAATTGAGATTCTCATGCGTTATGGACAGCATCCAAACATCATAACTTTAAAGGATGTAGGTACCTTTGTCTCCTACTTTGTTATAAACTATACAAAAAATAACCATAGATATAGGGAGTTTATTGAGGCTTATGAACTTCCTTTTACTTAGCAAAATGTACTGAGAAATGAGTACATATAATTAAGAATTTAGTGTTTCTAAATTGTCTGGATACTTATATTTTCTGAAGATTGTTTAATGAACTTCAAATGAGAAATTACCTCTGTTAAGTCATTTTTTTAAATTTTTTTTTACTTCAAATGTGTTGGTGATTTGAATCTGAAAACACAGTTACATGTGTCATGTGTATGCAAAGTGTCAGCAGCTAAAAACCATCTATGGAGGGGAAAAGGAGTGGGGAATGGTAGGGTTGGTTTCCTCTTACAAACAAATTCCTAGGCTGAGAAAGTGTTATTCCAAGTCACGATTTAATGTTTTATCTCAGCTTCTCACAGAATAACATATAGGCTGTCTTTATACTTCAGGCTTTAAAGCTTTTGAGTTATGGATTTAAATTTCACAGCCCTTGCTGTTCGCGCACATGAGTGGGTGAACATTGTAGTCTGTAATTTCCAGACTTTTCAGGATCTATAATTATAGATGTGGTTGGATGTGTGTGTATATATGTGCTTGTTCTACTTCAGGTGTATGATGATGGTAGATTCATATACCTCGTCACTGAGCTGATGAAGGGAGGAGAACTGCTTGATCGAATTCTTAGACAAAAGTTCTTCTCAGAACGAGAGGCGAGTGCTGTATTATATACTATCACAAAGACTGTGGACTACCTGCACTGCCAAGGAGTGAGTGATTTCTTTTGTCATAGTTTCATTCACATTGCTTTGAATTAACGAATACGTCTTATGTGCTTTTCTTGTGGCAGAAAGGAAGATCTGTTTTATTAAAAAAGAAAATAATAATAAGCAACCCATCCTACCATTTTTCTGCAAGCCATTTTAATTTGTACAGATAATGAAACAGATGATATTTCTTCACCTAAGCTTGTCTGCAAGTTGGTTGTTATTAATTTCATCTGCATTATGAGCTAGTAGTTGAATTTTCTTGAAACAGAATTTTTATGTTACTTGAAAGTTGGGCAATAGTGTAGAAGTGTTAATAAGTATACTAATGTAGAGACTATACTGTATAATAAAATTGCATGTATGTGTGTTTGTGTGTCATCTAAATGATGGATTTTAAAATTTCTTGTTTAAAGGTAGTGCATCGAGACCTTAAACCTAGTAATATTTTATATACGGACGATTCAAATAATGCTGATTCTATCAGGATTTGTGATTTTGGATTTGCAAAGCAACTTCGAGGAGAAAATGGGCTACTTCTAACTCCATGCTACACTGCAAACTTTGTGGCACCAGAGGTATCTTAAGCTGCCATGTGTCTTCTGTGCTGTTTTTGAAGCATCAACTAACTTAAACTATTTAGAAGTTTGTTTGTTTGTTTGTTTTAAACCAACAAACTGCTAGTTTTCCTTAGATTTAATTATGCACCAGTCTTGATGAAGTACTTATTTTTATGATAGACCTGCTTCAAAAAGGTTTACTTTAAAAGAATCCACCTTCAGAAAATAAAGATGGATTCAAATCTTAAGGTAATTTTCTGGAAACAAGAAATATTGTAGATAGTAACTGTAACCTGTATATTCAACAACAAATAATGAAACCTCAAAATATACTGGGATTGACTTATCCATCCATATTTTGCAACCCCAAACCACTACCACCACATACATGTGAGGGCTGGAGTTTTTTGCTTTCTTTTTGTCTTATTTTAATAAATGAAAAGTCTCTTAACACTTCTTATTTTTCTTCAAGGTTCTCATGCGCCAGGGATATGATGCTGCTTGTGACATATGGAGCTTGGGTGTTCTCCTTTACACAATGTTGGCAGGGTGAGGAAATATTATCTTATTTCTTTTACCTACAACTTACAGCATCCTGCACAAATTCCTGCTTTTATTAACATTTGAAGATATTGCTTCTCTGATTTGAATGCAGAGTAACACACTCGAAAGTGGAACAGGAAGCTGTGAGTTACAGATGTGTGCATAAAATAGGTTTATCTTGCGGTTTAGTTTCAGGTCTTCTTTCTTCCCTAGTACATGGCACAAGGAAACCAAAGACTTGCTCTAGTTATGGGAGAGAATTTAGTCTGCAAAAGTATGTGTTGTTTCTGTTTTGTTTTAATCTTTCCTGTGCCCTTATAGTCAATTCATGTATCATCTTCTGCAGGCTTGTCTTATGCCCCTTTTACAGAATTCTGACATGTAACCTCTTCAGTTTTCTAAACTCTAAACTTTCATTTACCACTAAGAAGCACTTAAACAAATAGCTTTTATGAACTTGCCAACGAATTCTCTTCTGACAGGTATAAAAATAAGTTTTGTCACACAGATAAATATTATCTTTTGGGAACTGTTCTTGATCATATTGTGCTTTTCTGTGTAAAGTCACCACCACTGCTATGATTTTTTCATCTAGCTCAGTTTAACGCATGATTGATGTGCAACCATGCAGATCTTGGGCAGTATGCTGCCTGTGCAGTTAAGAAACGTTGTCTGAACAAAAAGATATGGCAGGTAACAAGAATAGGAGAAGAACAGTCCAACACAATCTCCTAGCTTTATCTTTTGTTCCCCTTAATCTCATCAGCTGAAGTACTAGAATTAAGCTGGTTGGGATACTTCCTAAACATTTGCTGATGATGCTGATTGACCATTCCTCTGTTAGAGCTTTCAAAGTAATAAGATATGATGCATTAAATTTTATTATTTCCATCTTGCTGATTTGAAATCTAAGAGGTGTTAAGATATATTTAATCTGAGTAACACTTGATTATTATTATTAAAATTAATTTTATATTAGCGTATGATCATAGGAGATGCCAAGACATTGGAATACTTCTGATATTTGTATAAGGTGTTTTTTCACTCAGGTATTTTTTTTGAGTTCTTGACAATAGGAATTTTAGGAAAATAACCTGAATTTACAGGAAACTTCACAGTAAGTTATGGAAAAAACCCCAAACCTCCAAACCCAATGATCTCGTAGTGTAAACCTTACAAACTCTTAGTGTTTTTGTTTTTTATTTTGTTTTTTATTCAAGAATTTTGTTGCTGTTTTTCCCCAGAGTAAGTGTATGTTTTGCTCATTGTCTGAATGTAGATACATACCCCAACACTACTACTCTAGTGTTAGTAGCCCATTCTGTTAGTGTGCTGTTCTGAATTTCAATTGTTTTGAATGCTCTGATCATCTAGCATAGTTTGTTTTTAAGAATCCTTTAATTTCCAAGTCTTGTCTATCTAAAATGTATTATTAAGAGAAGAAGTTAAAACATCTTTTCAATCTGCATTTCTCATTTACTCTATGTAACTGTAATTATGGGGAAAAGAAAATATAGTTTCAAACATGAAATGCTAATACAAGTATTGGTAAGTATGTAATGTCTCTGACAGTGAAATATCTACTCAGAATGATTTGAGGTTTTATCAGTTTCCTACAATTTCTTACGTATGAGTTTATTTTTGTTTGTTTGTTTCTCCCTTTCAATAGCTATACTCCATTTGCAAATGGTCCTAATGATACTCCTGAGGAGATCCTGGTACGGATAGGCAGCGGAAAATTCTCTTTAAGTGGAGGCAACTGGGATACTGTTTCTGATGCAGCAAAGGTATACATTTGTTTCTGCTTTTTTTTTTTCCCCTTTGTAATTTTTTTTTTCTTGAAAGCAACATCTATTGTGCTTTCTAAAATACATTAGTCTAATATAGTTTGCTATTGTTACCTGCAAAGTTTACAGTAGTGCTACAACTATCTAGTTGCACCTGGGATGTTTAGGTTAGGTATCAGGAATTCCCTGGGTAGTCAATCCCTAGCTTGTACTTGGCAAGGATTACTTTCATTGCAGGTGGAGGACTTTGAATTTTAGTTTGAATTTTGTAATGTTCTTGCTGGCTCATAACTCTATCCTGCCTGGATATCCTGCCATTGCATGGCTGCCAGCCCTTCAATTTATCAGCTCTTACTGTATACTTCTACTTCAATTCTCACTGAAAACCTGACAGAGATGCATATTGTTGCTTCCCACAGGTCACTAACTTGGGATCTGTCTTTCTTAAAATCTAACTTAGGCTTTCCTAATCTTTTTATTTGTTGTTTTTATTGGACCAAAACCAGATGTATGTGGCATTACTTAATTGTGAAGTCATCCTTCCATTTATCTTGGTTCTAGTAGCAACTTATTTTGTATTAGCATGTTTATTTCTGTCGTATAGGTTCACTTCACTTCTTTTGAACTTGTTCAACACTGAATTTGTCAGGTCTTAATGCTGTTTTTGTTGTTACTTTTGAATATCAAACTAATACTTCATTATGTTTGAATATCTTGCAAATTATCAGCTTTATTATGGTACTGTCTTATTTGAAAACTGAATTACAATTGCAGTATGTGTTCTTGGGATTTGGTGTTGGCCTACTCTGTAGGTATCTTAGTCACCATTTTTTACCTTTTATAAATCTTGGCATTAATATTATCTCTTCCAGATCTTTTGGAACTGCATAATTTGTGCATTTCAATAGGAGTGATTCAGAATGCTTGTTTACCAATTCTGTCTTATCCACAAGTAATTAATTTCTATATAGTCATAACTGTTTAATATTTTGTACCGAAACAAAGGGAACATTCTGTCAGCTTGTTCACATTTAGTTTTCTTTCAAGTTCTTCCTGTCTATTCCTCTGCCCTTCCCACTCAGCTCACCTTTTGACCAACATTGAATTCATATCTTATTAACAGTGCTTCTAAACAGACAAAGAAAAATGTCCATTCTTGTTTGATTTTACTCTATATACCTCTTTGAAAGAAAAATAATTGATAATGTATAACTATATGAATTCAACTGTAATGTGTAGTCAGCAGGCCTCAAGTATGCAGTACGAATGTGGATGAATATCTGCCAATAGTTTTCTTCCATAAAATCTTTCTGCTAAATTCTAACAGTGTTTCTAGTCTTTTATAGAGGATATGAATTATGAACAAACTGAAATATGAAACAGAAACAAGTTTCTTTACAATAAACACCTTCTTTGTTTAACTGATTATAGTATAACACATTGTTTTCAGGCTTCTGCAGTGTCAAGGCACAAAATGATCCAATTTATATACTGATGTTTTTGTTTGTATTGTATTAATCCCTGCCACATTTTTTTCATTACTTCTGTAATTAATGCTTTATAGTCTGTATTCAATTTGTTTTAATTAAATAGCATGTGTATATTTTTTTTCATTTTTATTTAGGACTTGTTATCACATATGCTTCATGTAGATCCACATCAGAGGTATACAGCAGAGCAAGTGTTAAAACATTCATGGATAGCGTGCAGAGACCAGTTGCCCCATTATCAACTGAACAGGCAAGATGCACCACATCTAGTAAAGGTAAAGCAACTTGTGGACTGAATATTGCTTGAGTTAATGGATGTGCAGTGATTTGAGATCACTTTGAGAATTTACTGACAGAACTGTTTTTTGAACTTTTTTTTCCTCTTTGCCTGTATGTACATCTTCATTTAAGTTAAGCAGGAAAAAAAAAATTTTTAATCTGTACTTAAGGGAAGAAATTTTTCTGTTCATTCTTCTTGTCCTTTCATGGATAAAGGTAGCTATTGTCCATAAAAGAACCAGATATCTCTGTTATCTGAGACTTCCACAGATCTCCTGTCATTCTTATTTGAGAAATTCAGGTCCTGGTACAGGCTCCCCAGGGCAATGGGCACAGCATCAAGCTGCTGGAGCTTGTGGAGCAGTTGGACAATTCTGTAAGACAGAGTATGATTTTGGATGGTGCTGTGTTGAACCAGGAGTTGGACTCGATAGTCATTGTGGATTCCTTCCCAGTTCACAGAATATTTGAGATCTTCTGGGATTTGTTTCTGTGACCAGATTGTTTCCTAAGTAAATTAGCAAGCTACGGTTTCTGCACTTGTTTTATCTGTTCACTTTGTGATTCTGACTTATGACACACAAACATATTCTACCATAAACAAACAGCTTGTACAATTGCTTCTTAATCTAACAAAACTGACTAAACCTGTGAAAAACCAGTCTTAATAGTGTTGTGTTCGTAAGTCAGAACCTGAATAGCCTGTTAAAAGGCTATATTTAGTAAACTGATGCTAATCTTGCATGGAAGGTACTAAGTCTGACCCACATTAAAAGGTAACAGCTATATTTAAGGTATGTTTTAAAAAGTAAATAAGTACACAGCAAAACAAAATAAATGTGATGTACCTTGCTGAAGAAATCAGCAATAAATGTTTTTTTCCATTCAACACTAACTTTAGAAAACGTCTGCAATCTGCCATAAATCTTACTCTTTTCTTTAAGGACTTAATATTGAATTATTTTATTTTGTGATCAAAAATGACTTCTACAACTTGTTGTCTATTTCATTGTTCTCTAGGGAGCCATGGCTGCTACATATTCTGCACTGAATCACAAGACATTTCAGCCAGTGTTAGAGCCTGTTGCAGCCTCAAGTTTAGCTCAGCGACGGAGCATGAAAAAGCTAACGTCAACAGACTTATAGATCCACTGGGACACCTTAGCAAACAGAAGCAAGGAGAAAATCCAATAAGTGGCTTTACTTTGCCTGACCTGTGATCAAAAGGCATCTATGGTTTCCTGCTACACTACTTGAATTCTGTAGAAGTCCTTTTTTTAAAAAAGAAAAAAAATTCCACAGGTTCATACTGTGTTATTTTACAGGTTGTATCTGTTAAATTAATTTAAACACCAGGTACACCATGATGAATTTCTTGACACTGTCCTTTGAGAGATCTGTTGCAAATATTTCACATTCTGTATAGTTTTGCTGGGTTCATTTAAAACAAAGAAAAGGTTTAGGGGACCGTTGCCAATGACCAAGTTGTACATAAAAAAGTGTCAGTGTCAGTTTTTTCTTCTCTTCTTGCATTTGGACCCTGTTGTGAAGGACAAATTCTTAATTTTGTAATTGGGCACTTAATTCATTTAAGTTGATTAAATTGACTTGTTCATTCTTTTTATAAAAAGATGCCTAATGTATTGTGCCAGTATTAAATGCATTAGTACTAATTTGGCAGGTCTGTGTTTGCATGGTGCCAGTAATTGGTAAGTTTGTGAAAATATAAACAAAAGAGACATGTAAGTTTCTGCACTTTACCTGGAGGCCTAAATTGTTCACTTGTGAAAAAATGGCCTCTTATAAGATGAACACTTCTGGTTATTACCATGAATGTTGTCTGGCGTTGAGCTGGAGAAGGCAGATACACACATAAACTGACAGAAGTAAGAACTGAAGTAATATTGGTACTACAACACCATGTAATCCAGTTTTGTTCAAAAATTTGTTACTGCATATCCATTTGTACATCAATTCTTAACTTCCCTTAGCAGTTGTTTCCACTGAGTATAACTTTAAGTTTGTTTGGCATATAAGGTGAACTGACACTTTGTTATATCAAACTTGGCACGTGGGTTTTACTTTTTCTATTTATTTGTTTTTCTTATAGAATATTGCTTCTACCTGAATCTCTAGCTGCATGTACAAATACTACAGAACATAAACACAAAATTCAATTTGCCTAACTGTAGGGGTAGCTTGGGAAAAATAAATAAGCCTTGCAGTGTACCCAGGTAGGAGAATTGTGACCCAGAAATTTCACAGTTATGGGCAAGTTACTGACAATATCCTTTTGCCAGCACTCACTCTTTCTGTCTGTCTTCATGTTAGCACTTAAACTCTTTCTAAAAAATCTTGTGATAGAAAGGAAACAAATCTCAGGGCCAGAATTGTCATGGAGTTTTCTGACTCAAAACCAGTGCTGGCTTGCATTTGCTAGTAAGCTAGGAATTAATACATTCAGAGATAATAATCTTAATATTTTCACAGGTTGTAGACATTATGTCAATAAAATTGTACAGCAGTAGGATGGTATGCATTTTAAACATTAGGAAGCATATTATTGACCAACGGTTAGACTGTTCACAGTCTGAGAATGTCAGTGTCCAAAAATTGCAGTTCAGGCCATCACTTCTTGTCCCAGACACTTTTGATAGCCAGTTGTAAGACATTTGTGATGGCAGAACTCTGCAATTTGAAACAGAAAGGAAAGGAAAAAAAAAAAAAAAGCTTTTGGAGAAAATTCTGTCCTAACTGTCAGAAGTGACAATTGTAACTCAGATTTTAAAATGCAAAGGGTGCTGGCTGGTTTTTGCTTATACCTGTGAAATGCTTGACATTGAAGTACTATTAGATAAGCTGCTTTCTTCTGCTGTGGTGGGGGAAGATGGAAATTATCTGGCCAAGTAGTTAGGTATGAGTATATATAGATTTGAGACTTAATGAATATAGCAAACATAGGTGTGCTATTTGTATCATGCAGTGTATACCCCGTACTAAATTTTTCGAGTGTTTGGTAGATGTTGGAAGCTTCCTGGGGCCATCTGTGCCTGATTTTGAGGTGCCTGCTTGAAATGCTTGAAAGCTATCAAAGAACGACTGCTTCCTGGAAAGTTATTGTTTAGTACCAGAGCTGTCCCTTGTGCAATTGGCTCATCTTTCTCTATTAGAGACCTATGTCCAAAATAATGCATGTAAATTTGCAGTCAAAAATCACAGGCTGTAGGTGAGAATTTCACAAGTGACTGCCAGAAAAATCTGAGTTCACTCTGTGAAGTGTGTGTGTGGGGGGGAATTAGTTGAAATAAACTATCTTGGCTGAGGTCCAGGTATAATATGGGTTGAAACGTACTAGTAAAAACTGTGTTGGTCCAGAGGGTAATGCAAGGAATGGAACACAAATGTCAAATTTGAGTTGTCTTTAGCTTTCCTGCAAGGTAGCAGCTGCTCTTTAATGGCTTTATTCATTAATCATTTAACAGTGTTTATATTGGCATTTTCTTTTAGCTTGCTTAGAAGCACCACATTATAAGCACCTTAAAAGCATTTTGCACAAAAGCAGTTGTAAGCAGCTGAAGACAACTTAAGTTCTTCTCAGTGTGCAAAACAAAGGTGATAAGAGGAAGAATGTGCAAATGAGGTGGATATTCTGATTCATAGCAAAGAGTTCTAAATATCTATAAGGTTATCCTTTCTAGTTTGTTTTTTTTTTTAATACTGTTACTAGCCTGTAGAGCTAACGGTACTCCTGGGGCAAAAGCAAGGTTTTACTGACTACAACACTACAAATGTGCTTTATCACAAGGAAATCATGTGGAGAAACATCTTTGTTGTATCTGATGAGACCTGTGTACTCTCTAGTATGCTGGTTTTAATCCTTAAATCATTGGGGGGAGGGGGGAATTGAACTTGCTGTGAATATTTCAGCGTATCAGTTCTGAAACATGTCAGATATGCAGGGATACAAGAGAGTTCATCTGCTGTTTACTTTTAATCATTTTGATATTTCTTTTGGAATTCCTCACTTTTTTGAACTTTTGTTCAATTACAAATGCTCATGAACAGACTGCATTGTCAGTTCAGTGTGAAGTGGAGTAACACTTGAACATGCTCTTGGAGTGGAAGGTCAGTAATATTTTATATGGTCTCTGCGCAGTTCAAGAATACAAGCTGTTTAAGATCTAATAGGCTTTGTAAAAGAGTGACATTTTTTTTCTTTTTTGTAAAGAAATACAAATGTTACTTAATTTCTGGAGAAGTAATTACTATCAAATGATCTGATATTTTGGTGTGGTGTCTTACTGCCAGCAGGGTAACTTCTACTCTGGCTTTGTTAGTGGCTGTTAAGTGCTAGATCTCAAGAGCACAGAGTCTGATACAGTTCTTACTGAAGGGAGTAGATAACCCTCAGACATAAACTGTAGCTGAAGCACATATGTGATGTACCTGCTTCTCCTTCACCTTTACCTCACCCCTTCAATATTGCAATTATTATCTTCAGTTCTCCTTTTGACGAAGAGCAAAGAACTCTGTTGTATTCCTGTATCATATTCTAAAGCTGTGCAGTGGCAGCAACATCCACCAATGGTGCTTAATGAAGAGTGCCCAAACCAGAGAGAATCAGCATGGGTAGTTTGATTTAAGCCACTGCTCTGTGGCTTGCTTGAATGCTGTTGTTTGCATGGTGTATGTTTTTCCTGTTACGCCTGAAACTCCCAAATTATTTCTGACCCTGTAAAAAACCCTAAGTAGATGGTCTAAGCATACTATCTAGTAGAGGCCAATGTTCTATGATTTTAGAAGTTCTTCTGGCATTCAGAGAAGGCATCCAAAACCTCACACAAATCACTCACACAGAGCTTGAGTAATCTTCCATATTTTAATTCACTTTCCAAAGTGAACTTTCATGTATGTATTGGGGAAATTAACTGAAGTGTCCAGTAGTTAAAATTACATCTGTTCAACTTGAACAATTGGAAGTTACTTGCAATATGCACTGGTCATTTGCAGTGACACATCTCTCTCCACCCTCAAATTTCCCAATTAAAATTGAGGAACATGTGATGATTGAGTTAATTAATTAGGCAGTAATATAGTAAGTGTTTTGGTTTGTATCAATGCAATTAGACTAAAACATCAATGCAATTAAGGGGAGTTCATGTCCTTGTGTAGCACTTAAGTTTTTTAGACCTATCTAGACTTAAACTTTGCTAATGTTTGTGGGAGGGAAGGGAGGAGCAGGTTTCTATTGAAGTTTTCAAATAGCTTTTTAAGCCATTATAGTGAGTCCTACATAAGGACATAAATGCTATCAGAGTTTTGTTGGTTTTTTTTTCCTATGCTGCTCCACAACAGTTTACTCAGTTTTTTGAGCATGTGTTGCTACCTATGGGTAACGTACATACACTGTTAATTCCTGTACCATGTGCCATCCTTCTGCATAATGCCTTTCAGTTACATATTCTCAGTGTCTTCTCTTAAGTGTACTCCCCTGAATAAATTTTATGCCTATATTTTCCTTTGGGAATAAAAGAATGAAAGCAAGGTAAAGAAAATGAAGCCCTAGGATATAGCTGTAGTGGACTTGATTATTGTAGTAACTGATGTAACTAGAAGTCCCCCCTCCAATTCATTGGTGACTGGCTTTCTTGAGATTTTTCTATGTAATGAAAGCAACTTTTCTTTGAAAGCTTTAAATGATCTTTAATGGTTAAGATTTGGGAGATAGCTTATTACCTGTAATGAGTTTGAGTAACATTGGATCCTGGTTTGGGTTTTTTGTGTGAGAGAGCTAAAAACATGCTGAAGGTGGATCTTCTTTGCAGGACAAAGTGTTCCTATTTTGTGTGTTTTGCATTAGGCTTATAAGCAGCATTGGCTAAGTAATTGTGTTGTCATAATATCCCAAGCACTTTGGCATCTTGCACTGATACTCTGATTGGAGCTAAAAACTATTCTGGCACGTGACTGGCTATAAATCTCAACATATGAAAGGGCATTAATTGAAAATGGTGTGCAATGAATCACATGCTCTCTGAGGTACTTAAAAGATGAAACTATACAAGAGGTCCCCGTTATCAGATATTGTAACTGTCATTTCTTTCTCTAAGCATATTGTGGATTTTGTATCATATTGTATTTATTTCATTTAATTTTAAAAGTTTTCTTTAAAGCTCTGTATATATTGACATTAAAGTTTGCATTGTACTACGTTCTCTTCTCCTTGTAAGGCTGAATCTAGTAGTGCATTGTATGGCATGTTGTTCTTTGCACTGTGCTGCTAAAAGATACGATTGCCTTGAATTCCAACATGCCAAAGACAACCTCAAAGTTGTATTTATTTTTGTTAGACATTGTGAATAATGATACAGTTTTAGCTGGGCAGTTCCTTGAGTACTGGAGTAAAAAGGCTGCAAATTCATGAGTTTTATAATCAACAAAAAATGATCATTTATGATTTGAAAGTTTAACAACTTTTTTTTTTAATTGATATAAGAATCAATGACCACACATACTAAATTAAATGTACTGTGAACTGCATTATTGGGTAAACCTTGCCAAAAACCTCACGTCAAGAGCTGTTTATAAACTTATATTCACAGTAAAGTGTTTTATGCCACACTTTCAATAAAACATACATTTACTGATAGGATTGATGTATTACTTTAGGGTGGGATGATCTTCCTTCTGTATGTTCTTCAGGAATTCAACTTTGACTATAGGTAAAAGAAGAAATAGTTTCAAAATACAGGTGCATAGATCACAAGTGAGAACAGTCGAGTTAAAAGCAGCTGCCTGCATAGGCAAAGATAAATAAGTGCATCTGCATTTGCCACTTGAGGTCCCAAAAAGCTGTAGTAGAAAGCTCTCCCTACTGCCTTCTCTGTAATGAGCTACTTCTGCAAAGCCAAGCTGTGATGCACGCACTGTATGTGGTGCAACAGTTCACTGTGTGGCCAATAGTCCCCACCCTGAAGTCCCAGGCAGTGAGTTCCTTAACAGCTGCTGGGCTAAGTGACCAGGCCTGTATTAAAACAACTCAGGCTGCTGCTGAGATTTGAGGTGAGAGTAAATAGGCACGTTCTGTATTGTTGTGCTTTCCTGTGAACACTGCTGCTCAGAAAAGAGCTCAGTCTTACCCGTGACTCACAGCTGAAGCTTTGTGACTGTGTAAGGTGCCTTCCCACTTGCCTCTTTTGCGGGATAAAAAAAAAAAAAAAAAAGTTTAGAGACTGGGGAGGGAGGGGTAGCTCTTGGAAGCAGCTAAAACATTTCAGCTGATCCCCTTTCTTTAGGAGGCCGCTGAAGTTTGCCGCACAGCACGGTACGTCGTGATGCTGAGACCAAAGTGCGTCTCCGTGCGTTCGGCGCCGGACCGTGCGGGTGAAGCCCGGCGGCGTGGCCCTCTGTGCTGCGTGCGCTGCCCGTACACGGCCCTACTGAGCTTAAGGCTCTTCCCCTACACGTGTTATGCTTGTGCGATACAACGCAGCGCCGCGGTGCTGTGTCACTGCACGGAGCGACTGCCGTGCCCGCTGCGCCCGCTAGATGGCGGCAGCGCCGCGTTGTGCTGTGCGGCGCTGTGTTGTGTTGTGTTGTTGTGTTGTGCCGTGTTGTTGTGTTGTGCCGTGCCGTGATGGCCAAGAGTTGCTCATCACAGATAAACTCTGGGAGTGCTGCAGGCCGAATTAATATTTCATGACGCTCTACTGTTTGTTACTGTGCTTAATTTTCTTCCTTAAACACGTTTTGGGCCTCGGGCTGGTAAGGATTTAATTTTTGAGGCGGTTTAATGAATTATAAAGCACGTTTGAAGCAGAAATGAATAACTAATAAGTGCCAAAAGTGATTAATTTTTCTGAAACATGAAAAGACCCCTGTATTTAATTAAAAAGAATCGTCCTAAATTGTTGGAAAGAGAAAGTGCTGCTGTGTGTCCATGGTGCCATGCATCTCTCACTGCCCTGGTCGGGGCTTTGGGTGCTGTCACTGCACCCCGAGGTCTGCCCTGCAGGGCTGTGCTTGTTGCCTGACAGAAAGAAGTTGTGAGGGCATTTTGCTGTTATTAAGGGCTGCTGTTGCTGATTTCTTGGCCTTGAGAGTCCTGCTGTAGCTGCTTTTAGGAGAACACTCAATTTCCCAAGCTGTTGCTTTAGGAGTGATTGTAAAATGCTCACTAGTTGGACACAACCTAAACTGCAGTGTTGAATTACTTCCTAATTTTATTAGCTTGATATGTAACTAGTTTTCAAGTGTGTTTTATGCCTGCTGTTGGGAGCTGCTCTGTTTGCTGTTTGGCTCCAGTGCTGTGTAAGCTGAGCTAAAAACGAGGTCCGTGAGAAGGCCTCTTTGGGAGAGCTTTTGAGGGAATGGTTCTGGTTTAGTGGAGTTGTGAACTGTTGTGGTTTTGTGTGTTTTCTTTTTTTTTTTAAGGAGCATAAGTATCCCTTAAAATTCTTCTCATGTTCTTGAACAGTATTTGCAGGCAGTTACTAGTATAGTGCTGGATCAACAGCAAGGAGCTCGAGATCTCCTGGGTGAGATAGGATTGATTTTCCCCCAGTGTATCAAAGTTAAGATTTTATTTTAATTAAATATTCACGTTCAGTGCTCCTGTTCTAGATGCTAAATACATTTTTTGGTAAGGTAAAGTATGAAGCTAGCTGAGCAAAATATCCCTGTTGTTTAAGTCACTTGCCTTGTTCCCAGCTGGACTTCAGTGACATGAGATGTTGCCTCCATAGGATCAGTCATAGGTTACAAAGCAGTCCCTGGGTTTGTACAGCCCTGCTGGATGGTCTGGACATGTTGTGCATTATGGGTACTGAGGCTTCTCTTCAGTGAACTGTACTTCAGGCTTTATTTCTAGGAAATGAAGCTACAGAGCTGCAAGAAAGCAGCAGTGACTGCATTATCAGCTATGGGACCCAGCCTGTCCTGGCGTGGTGACTTAGAGCAGCAGAACCGGAGCAGTAAGGGGAATGACTGCAGCTGTGGCAACTGGATGAAAACAATCATTTCTGCAGCTCATTTTGCATTCACTATTAGTAAATACAATCATTTTCAATAGTATTTTACCATCCCTTTTTTCTCCTGAAGCCCTGAATCAACTGTCATCACCAGCAGCCGTCAGAGAAAGCAGCAGGAGCCTCTGCCAAACTGCCCGGTGCTGCGTGCTGTCAGGAGAGGCAAATGAACAATGTCACGTTCATCACGTGGTATTCCAGATACCATGCACAAACCGTGTGAGGATGCTAGCATTTATTCTCTGAGTGACCAGGGAGTCTCATTTTAATAACTCACCCGGTGTTTGGTGCTGGTAGATTTTCAAGAAAAGAGACTTCTGTTTTTGTATGAGACTTGCTGAAATCAAGTTAGAAAAGATGGATTTTAGCCATAAGCAGAGCTGCATGGTTTTTTTGAGATGTATTATGAAGGATGAATATTAAGATCCTGTCCTGTAGCGAACTTTGGTACTGTGTATTATTGTTAGTTGTGATGGATTGTTGGTGAGTATATAGACAAAATAACCACACCCTTGGAAACAGCCAATATGTGATCTAGAGGAAAGGCAATATTTGCTTTAAAAAGAAAACAGCAACAAAACCCCAACCAAGGAAAATCCTACTTGCAGATTTCTCAGAACTTTGTCCCCGGTGGACAAACAACCCATCCGCTTGCTCTCAGCAGCTGGAGTTCTTCCTTCCTCCTCCTCCTCCTCCTCCTCCTGGCTATTTGGACCACTTCTGCAAGAAAGAGGCACTGTCAGCATTGGTGCCATTTAACAGTCTGAGTTAAATGGATTTAATCAGGTGACAGAAAGGTGTTTCAGCTTTTACACTGAATGAACGTTGTGTTTATTAATTTCTTGCATGTGGTTTGAGGGTGTGTTGGGGGGAAAGCATCCTTAAAATGTAAAATGGCTGGGGCTGCTGTGTGCTTCAAGCTGCACCATCCTCACAGTAACCAGATGCTGGATGTGGAAGATGTCTCTACAGGATGTTTTGTACTCACTTGGCTCCAGGCTGCAAAAGAAGAGATGTCAGTTTTTTGTAGTGGCATTAACATTTGGGTAGGTACATATGCATGATTTCAAGTTCTTACTAGATTAAGTTATTTGGGATTAACCATTGTTAGTGCCTGGTGGAGTTTGTGGAAGAGAAGTGACAAAAGGGCCCAGGATTTTAAGCAGCTAGGTGGTCTGGTGTCACCACTTGCCTAGCTCCCTGCATCCAACAGAGGAGAGGAGAAGGAGCTGAACCTCACCAAGCTTAGAATCGGCTCTCAATTAACACTAGCTTTTGATGATATTTAAAGATATCATCTGGGGTAACCTTGGAGCTGGTGTTTGGGATGCAGTCCTCTGGGTAGGGGATCTAGGGGCATGTCCTCCCCTTCCACGCAGGTACCGCTGCAATGGGTGAGGGTTGCCCCTTGGGAAACTCAGACTTCCTTCCTCCTTTCAACCTTACCAGGGGCAAAGACCTCAGTGCTTGGCTGCTCACGGGAACTCCCAGTGCCTTGGCAGCCCCTAACAGGGGCTCAGAGTGGGTTCTGTTGGGGTGTGCAGGCAGACAGCTTTGGCTGCTCCTGGGAAAGGTCTTGATGGCAAAGCCTTCCTTCAGTGAGATGATCTCCAGGCAGGGAGGGGAAACACTGGCTCTCACTGGCCCTTGTCTGATGTTGGGGGGCTGGCAGGTGACTGGAGCTGTCTTGCCCATGCTGTGCAGAGCTGGGGGCAGTGAACTCTGTGGAACAAAATTCCCCTGTGGGCTCAGCTGCGTGGAGAAGGGTGCTGTCTGGGTGCACTGCGGTACTATTTCCATTTCTAAAGATGCCGAATGATTCAGCTTTGCAGGACCCCGAGCAACTGTGGCATGGGGGGGAATTTTCTGCTTGAAGAGGAAGAGCAGTGGCTGCTGTGCACCAGTGTCAGGCTGTCCTGGCTGTGGTCTTGCTGCCACCGGTCCACATGGGCAACAGGAGCTGCACTGTGGCTGGGATGGGAATGCTGGTGCAGCAGGGTCTGTTTGGCTGGCCCAGGGCTCAGTCTGCTCCTGGTGGTGGGAGGTAGAAATCCTTGTGATGCCAATCACCTCTGTCCCTTCTTTGGGTGCATCAAGCTGCTGCCCTCCCTGCAGCTCTGTGCGTGTTGGGCTCTGAGCCTTGGGCCTATTCACGTGTAGTTCTGATGGCTTTGATTGGGGCTTTGTCCCTGACTGGCATGGCTTCAGGGACTTCGAGGAAAAATTCTTCCATAGCTGTTGTGTTGCGCTGGAACTTGTGGTATCTGAAATTCAGACAGAGGGACAATGCTTAGAGAAAGAAAACCTTACCTTGCACGTAGCGATTAGGCATAGGCATATTTGGATACTGTGATGTTTCTTGTTGCTTTTAAAATCAGTGACAAAAAAAACCACTATGATTGCTCTAAACATGTGACAAGTTACATACTGGTAATGACAGTTATGCATGCATAATATTGTAAATAAATCTAACAACCCTTTAACACACTCCATTGGCCCAGCCTTGCATTTTTGGTTAAGCCATCACCCTTTCCAAGCCATGCTCCATGCAGTATCAGTGCCCAGGGCACAGCTGCAGTGGACCACAGCCTGGTGTGCTGAGGAGCCTTTGCAGTGGACCATTATACTGGTGGTTCATGGGCAGAGGGGACAGCACCTACCTCCTCACTGGGCTGAGACTGGCTGGGTTTGGGTGCCTGCGTCCATCCTGTCTGCCTCTGTGGAACCACACTACCAGCTGAGATGCCCCTCTGCCCCACGTCAGGCTGGTGGTGTTGCTTCCTCTGGTGCTAATATATTATCTCTGCCACCAGCTCATTCGTTAGATCTTTCAGATAAAGCAGAAGAAAGCAATACAGAAGCTGATACAATCTTGTGCTGAATCCCTACTAGTTCGCTGGGTGACAGCTTTTAGTGTAGCACCTCCCCAGCTCAAAACTGATATAACAGAACTCTTCCTGGAATAGCACAATTTCAGGGATAAATGATTTAATGCTTAGAATTATATGAACCTCATCTTGACACGTGGATTTATGTGCATAGCTTCCTGCATCTTGAGATGGGAATACCTACATTAATTTTTGTGGCTTGAAACCAAGCTTGATTTAGATGCTTCCTTCCCAAGGGAAGAGATGCTTTATAAAATCACTGCTGTGGTAATTGTTTTGAGTTCAGAGTGAACTAACTTAAACTTCACATGAATCAATTGTGTATTGTAAATGATTTATACCCTACTACATTCCTTCAAATGTCCATACAAATTATGTGGAGCTAAGGACTTGTACAGTTTGCTACCAGTGACATTTAGTAGAATATTCAGCAAAAGTGTTTCCTTGCAGATCTTGTTATAGGAACATCCTTGTAATCAGTGAAATCCATAAAAGAAATTCCTACCAAATTTTTTCTTTCTTGAGCATGTAGAAATACAGATGTGCATGCACAAACCCAGCATCTCTCCTACAAGGTGCTACCTCATTGGTTTACACACCACAGGTACCATTTCTTCTTAATAGAAGAGGAAAAACTTTGAGAATTGCAGGTGTTCAACAAGGCTAGAGGTCTGGAGAAGGTATTCTTAATGGCAGGTTTCCAAAGGCATGAGCATTGGAGGGAGATGATTATTATTAGGGATGCAAAGATAAGAAGCTGTTGCAATTTAGTACTCGGATGGAACTAAGAAAGGGAAACTTAATTTAGAAGATCAAACAGTTTCTTAATGGCTTGTCGGATGAAGCTGTCAGAGAGAAAAAGAAGGCACCATCAGGGAAGTAACACTAAAAAATCTGGTGCGAGAGTATATTTCAGTATATCTAACCTGGCACGTTTCTTGACAAGTTTCTTTAATCTGCTGTACATTTTTTTCCATACCT
This sequence comes from Odontophorus gujanensis, assembly GCA_013399175.1. Classification (NCBI taxonomy): domain Eukaryota; kingdom Metazoa; phylum Chordata; class Aves; order Galliformes; family Odontophoridae; genus Odontophorus; species Odontophorus gujanensis. The sequence goes on along the minus strand of VXAB01004611.1, from coordinate 28,324 downwards.
TGTCTGTTTTCCATACATCCTAGTATAAAAAGTCGTTTTACACTCCGTGTTTTGAAATTTCCTAAATTCTTTTCACTTTGAAATTATTTTGCTTCAGAGCCTTTTGAATTCTGTTTCCTCTCTTATTAATGAAACCATTCATCCAAGAAAACTTTGGAGAAGAGAGATCTAATTTACAGACCTACCCTAGTGAAAAGAAATAAGGTGAATAATCAGCTGGACCATCCGAAGGATTATTACTATTTCAGCGGAAGCTGTTTAAGAAAATGTCTGTGGGGAAATATCTGGAAATGTAATAACTTAATCCCAAATATCAAGAAAACAAAGCAAATAACTAAATATATTGCAGTGGCTGAGAATGTGAGCAGAGACAGGTGCTCATCAGGGAGGTTGGTTTTAGGCAGGCAGGAAGATTTTGTTGTGCTGCAGGATAATTCTGAAGAAACAAGGCTGTCCTGAGCTTGCTGTGAAGGCATGCAGCCTGCTGTTTGACAGGGGGAAAGCTCTTCCAAATGTCACAATACGTTCTGTGCACCCTTGGTGTTGGTAAGTTACCTTCAATTTTAGAAACGTGAACGTTTGTATTGAGTGTACTATTTCAAGCAAGTTAAAAATGACTTAATCCTGTGATCTGTTTTCTTATTACGTTAAAACAACTGTTTTCATTCTTCTTTTGCTATCTCTGCCCAAAATGGTGTTCTTATGTAGCCAGTCTTGGAGAAGGGACATAAACCTAAGTACAGGAGAAGAATCTGGGGGTTGAATTGGATGGAAATGGTGAACACAACTGGTCATGCTGCATTGGCCTCTGAGCTTTTGCCAGTGCATAGAAGTGGTAGGTCAGATAGACAGGAGGATGCCCAGATGTTGGGCAGGTTCTGAGTCCCTTGTCAGAGCTTTACCATGGCACAGAGGAGTCCTGGCAGTAAGATTTGCTGCAGGATCGTGTTATTAGTGATAACAAGTTTCTGCTAACATAATACACATGTGGTTTCTGCCACCCACAACTTGAAAAATCCTAGGCTCATCAGAAGCGTTTTGTCTGTACTTCATGTTGGGCCTTGTTGCAGAGTTGTCACTAAAACCCATGCTCTGCCCATGCCAATTGTTCATGCTGGTGACACAATGCTAGGAAACATAAGTTCAGGGAGAGGAAATGTTTGGTACTGGTAGGACGAAATCATTGTGCTGCAGCCTGAATGAAAGGGTGTTGTATTTTTTGTAACAGAGATAAGATGGACTATGAAAGACATCCTTTTTCCATGAACGAGGAAAACATTGTCCTGCTTAAGCAATTCAGACAGACTTTTATTTTCTAGGAAAGCCATGAGTCTCTTCATGGAGCATTGTTCCCCAGCTGAGCTGCTCAACAAGACCTTTCCTCTGAGGAAAAAGAGACCCAAATAGAGAGAACAGAACCCGTAACCTTCTACCACTGTAAATCAGGAGCCATAGAAATGTTTGACAATGAAACAAATGAAAAGAAATGGTAGTACTTGAGATGCTTTTCTAGGAGAAGGCCTTCAGTATGGAGCTACAATGAGGCTAGATTTTAGCACTGATCTGTCAGTACACACAGATTTCTTTTCCCTTTGCAGTAAGATACAGAAGTAAGTTGTGGCAGCTGGGTTTTTTTTTTTTTTTTTTTTTGTAAGAAGTCAATGATGTTACTATAGACTGAACTATGTGCTAAGATTAGTGAGGCATGTGTTTTTTTGGCTAACAAGACTCCTGCTTGGTATTTGCAATATTCAGTAATTACTGTTTTGGCCTGAACTTGTTTTTTCTCCTTTTGTTCTCCTAAAGCAGGTCACCACTGAGTGCTCGTGAGTACTTACTTTCCTTCTGTGGACATTGTCTGCGTTGTTTCTCAACATGCAGGTGCCTGTGATGTCACATCATTGCCATGGCAGATGACATCATAAAGAGAACATAAGTGCAGAACAGAGTGCTTGAGCATCCTAGTTATTTAAATGTTGCCTATTGGGGGATATGGAACAAAGACAAACCTCCATTTAAATAGGTTCTTCCATAATACAGTGTTTTGTTGACATGTGAAATATTCAGTATGGGAAGTCTTATATACACAGTTCACTTATTTATCTTACATCAGTATGGTTAATGTGAGGAGATGGGTGTTCTGCTTCATCATAATTTAATGACAGACTTTAAATTTTTTTCCCCGTGAACTCATATTTGTGTTCTGTTGACAGAAATGAATGAAGGGGAGATGGACGTTGGTTTGCCTGGTGCTGAGATCCTGCTGCTGTCAGGCAGCCAAGCTGCTCTGACAGCACCCTGTGCACCGAGGCTGCCCTGATTTGTATGCAAGGCTGCAGCTGGGGAAGGGGCTGAACAGTTGCCCATGGGATATCTGGGAAATGGATTTTCAAGATAATGTGTATGAAAATGCAGGAAACGCACTGTTTTTATATAGAAGGCTCTTTTCTGAGTGAGATTATGTGATTTTTTCAGAAATGACTGGACCTACTTAGAAATTGCCTTATTGGGTTTGTAGGGTAGAATATAATTTACTGATGTTTCCTTCGTACATCTACTGAAGAGAGAAGGTGGAAGCTGCCTGCATTTAAATGCAGAGTTTACACAGATTCAGGTGGTTCCAACCATTTTATGTTGACAGTGGGTGTTTCTTGCTTTCTCCAGTACTGTCTGCTCAGTGAGCACAACTAGAAGTTTTCACTCATCAGGTACCCCATCCACGTGGGTAGCAGTCATCCCACCCCAGCAAGGATCCTGCTGGAAGAGATTACCTGCACATTACTGGTACTGCTTGTTGGTATTGTATGCAAATCTTATGTACCTTGTACAAAGCCACATCCGGTTAACACTTCCCATCATAGCACGAGAATATAATTCACAAAGAAGGGTTATTTCCTTTATTCAGACACTTGGGTAGAATTCTCATCAGAATATCCCAGCAGGTGGTTTTTCTGGGAGTCTGCAGCAGTGAAACAGAGTGCAGTACAGTTAATGTTCTCCTCCTGGCTGTTGTTGCTCAGCCCGTGTGCTGTCATGAGTGATTTTTTCACTTGCAAAGAGCAGCTCTGGAGCTGGTACTGGAGGAATGAGCATTCCAATGATACTCTGAATGTTTCTGTGTCAGCTGGATCTTGTTGTTGGTTTTCAGGGCTCTCGCTGTTACATCCTGGTCTCTTTTTTCACCAACCACAACAATCTTAAGTTTCAGAAAATATAAGTCTACCAGGAGTATTATAGTATACTGAAACTTGAGCTGTCGTGAGTTTAAAATTCAAGTGATTGTTTTCCTTCTGTCATGCAAAGAAAATTGCAGAGCTACTTAAGAATGCATGTGTATTATTGGACCACAGTGGTATCCTGGAGGCTCCTACTACAATATTTTCGCTTAAAGAGAATGGTGACTGCTGAGATATGTGCCTCAAGACAGTTTAATGAGTCTCTTTTCACCATTAGTGATCAGGTATTTGACAGTTGCAAAATGTTTACTACAACTACAAAAGCACAGGCTCTAAACATGTCTGAGATGACGATGAGCCTAATGAGACTCATGGATCAAAAACTCTGTTGGCTGTTGCTAGGAAGAGAATTTCTGCAGCACAAGGACTTTGTGTGTTGGACGCTGTGTATTGAGCATCCTTCAACAGCATGGAGTGGGAAGTGGGTCTGTGGGGAGCCACCTATGGTGTCCCCATCCCCAAAATGCCTCCTTAGAATTGACAAGGTTGGAAAAGACCTCCAGGATCATCCAGTCCAACTGTCCACCTACCAGCAATAGTTCTCCAGTATGTCCCTCAGTGCCACATCTCCAAGGTTCTTCAACACCTCCAGGGATGGTGACTCCATCACCTCCCTGGGCAACTTGTTCCAGCACCTGACCACTCTTTCAGAGAATAAATTTATCCAAATGTCCAACCTGAACCTCCCCTCGTGTAACTTGAGACCACTCCCTCTAGTCCTGTTGCTAGTTACGCAGGAGAAAAGGCAGACACCCACCTCCTTTCAGGGGATTGTACAAAGTGATGAGTTCACCTCCTCTTCCTCAGGCTAAACAACACCTGTTCCCTCAGCTGTTCCTCATCAGACTTGTGTTCCATGTCCCTCATAGCTTTGTCATCCTTTCCTGTCTTTGGTAACCTTTTATGAGCATCTTTACAAGAAATTCCAGTACAATTTTGTCCATGTGATTTTGGTTGTATTTTGTTTCTTTTTTTTTGCAGCAAATAGAGTTTTTGTTTGAGAAGACACTGCACTTTAGGAAAACGTACATGTTCAATGTTAAATTATTTCAGGAAAAGGAGATAGCTATTTGTATAGAAATAGCTATTTTCACTGAGATATGTTTTCTTATGTCAAAGTTATGGTACTGTGTTATATACTTGAAAATGCATCTCTGGTGTTTCTCGCGTTGTAGCAGGAGACCTGGATTTCCATCAGTGATTTTCCAGATTGTCTTCAGTGCTTATTTGAAAGCTGCAAATGAGGGTGACTTTTCTGAAGGTAGTACCTTCTCTATGTTGGAGGGAGAGGCTTGATCAGTGATTTTAAAACTACTCTTAATGTTTTATTCAATCCTTCCATGCTTTTGCACATGAAGATCAGCTTTAGAGGAAAACAAAACAAGCAAACCCAGATAGCATTCCTCTGCATAGTATACCATAATATACCAGGCCTATGTTTGATGCTTACCTATTTGTTAATAGAAAGGGAGTGATGTCTTCCTGATGTCTTGTATGATGTCATGGGATGTGGAGGTTCTGGGAAGAGGAGGGTTGGTCTTGATCAGTGACTTCCGTGGCAGCTCCTCAAAATTTGAACCTAGGTCTAGAAAAGAGGAAATGTCTGTGTTTCTTTTACTGTCACAACTTGACTGCCTTCTTGCAAATACATCTCAATTTGAGACGGTTATAGTAAGTGTTATTTACTGGAGAAATTTTAATGCAGCATTGCGGAGAACAGATTAGAAGTCCCAGAGAATCCCAGAGGGAACTTGTCCCATAACAGAAGAAGCTGCTGGTAGCCCTAAGTCTGTACTGAGGTGGTTATTGGGCTGGTATTTGAACTCTCACTCTTTAAAGTTCAGATTTATAATAGAAACAAAAATAAGCATTTCAAACAAAGAGCAAAACCAAACTCATTTGTGGCCTTTTCTGTAATGCATCTCTGCAGTCATCTCCTCTTTCATTTTTTCTTCACAATAGATTTTCCCAGTAACTCAACTGAAAGAGCTGTTTGCTTCAGACTGGAAAGGGAGAAAACTGAGACAGAGAACTCTAGAATGGTTTTCCTTATTTATATTAATTTACCTGCCCCGAGCTTGGAGCTGTATTTCCTAATTGCATTGTTTTCTGAACTATTAAAATGGTGATAAAAAGCTGGTTATTGACAAAACTGAAGTAGAAAAAGTGGTTTATATAAAATACCAGCATTACTGCCAAAATAAATTTGATGGGTTCTTATTTCCCATGTTAAGTTTTGAGCCAGTTACCCCAAGGTATTGCAACCCAGTGGGAGAGGTTACAAGGATTTGTTGCATATTGGGTAATTGTAATTAATAAAAAAAGGAAGGCTTAACAAAACGGGATGTGGTGTTTTACCATGATAATTGTATAAAATGTGTATGCAGAATATATTCTGTCTTATGTCATCCAAACCTATACTGCCTTCTTGGTGCTTTGCAACACAACTGATGTGATCTCCGAAGAGTCTGGATTCTATTTCTTACATTATCAGTTAGTCTATAGCATGTTAGTTATAGCACATTACATGACTTTTTTTCTGCTGTTCTTTGCTGTATGGTTAACTCTTCAGAATATATAATTGTTGTTGCCTGTGGAAGTTGAATTACTGCCAGCATCTAGGAAGTCAGGTTCCTTCTCTGCATTTTTGACTTCTGTTTCTTCATCCCGGATTGTATCTTCTGGAGAAGTTTCACAAATTTTCTCATCATTTCTGGGTGGAAAAAAAAAGTGGACTGTAACTAAAGTTATGGATCCCCATCTGTGGAAGTGTTGAAGGCAAGACTGTATGAAGCTTTGGGAAGCCTGGTCTGGTGGGAAGTGTCCATGACCACGGCCAGTTGTTGGAATTAGGTGATCTTTAAAGTCCTTTCCAACCCATCCAAGCCATCCCTAGGATTCCATAATTCAGTTCGTTACTGAAACAGTAACGAAGCCCTAAGTGATATGTACACAGCCTCAGAGGGAAGGAAGCCTACCTAACCTTCCCTGAAACTGTCATGGTTCTTTCTGTAAGTTAACAGCACATTGCAAGTCCTTTTTGGACTTGGCTAATCCCTAATAACATTGTTTGGCCTTTAATAAGAGACAGAGAGGGATGTTTTCATTTCTTCCCTTTGGTGGGGAAATAAAATAGTACTGCTATAAGTAAATATAAATTGAAAGTGAAAATAATATAAATTATTTTCTGTTATAGGTAATTTTTTGAAGAAAATAATCACAGCATATGGACATATCTTTTTTTTTTTAACCTCTAATAAAAAGCAAACTTTATTTTTCTAGGTGCAAACTAAGATCTATAAGCACTCTTAGTAAGCAGAGGGACGAAAGTTATTTCTTGTTGCAACTTACTTTTCTAGGTCCTCCATCAGGTAGGTGTGTTCTTCAGTCAACATAATTGAAGCCAAGAGCACTGTGATGGGATATGCAGTGTTATTGCATCATCACACTTCAAAGCATTGGTTTTATGACACGGGGTGTAATCTTTCTGGGTTTTAGAGAGCCACTATCGCTGGATATTCTTTAAATTCACAAGGACTTTGCCACCTGTTATAAGGTAATGGAAAATATGTTGACACCAAACTTCATCAGGTTCAGAGTTTTTCTGCAGGAAGGCTCAGGATTTTTCAGAGAAAGCATGCTCAGGCTTGCATGGAGAGAGAGGCTTTAGTTGTACAATATAAAATACTGAGGATTTTTCATTGTAGGGTTTGTCCACTGTTTGGACAATATTTAGCTACTTAAGATATTATAATGAATCGTGATATTTTGTTAGGAAGTTTTTGGTAATATTTTTAAATTTTTTCTTAATGAAATTTCTTCTTCAAAGGCTGCACACAGCTTTGATGTTCACAGAGATCATAACAGCTAAAGGATCTTCCTCTTCCAAAGCTTTGCTGCTGCTTTAGGTTCACCTTCTGTAAATCTACATCCCCAAGAGGAAAAAATCAGAAGTTGCTTTCTGTAGGTGGGTGGCTCCCTACAAACATTTTGCATTTGCCTGGAGAGAATCCCTGGTTTGAGCAGCTATTTGCTTCTTTCCTTGTTTCTCGTTTATGAGGAAAGCATAAAAATGCTTACTGCACTTAAAGTCATTCTGGTAATGCTCTAAATTCTATGCTTAAGGATGCATTTAATTAAAGATTGACTATGGCATAAAGTGTAGTTTAATTAAATACCAATCAATTTCTATATAAAATACATATAAAAGGGCTTTGAGTCAGAACATAAAGTGAGTTTCCAAGAGGAGATTCCCTCTATTCCACACTGTGCAGCTTAAAAATTACTTCCTGCTGCATTTGCCAGTCAAAATACTGAAGTACCTGTATAAAAACAGCTTGTGGAAGCAGGACCCTGACTTAATGTTCCTACTGTTAAAAGATTTCCAGTTTATCCTTTCCCATTGCTGTTTAGAGAATTCCCATTTCCATCTGCCACTGGGATTTCGGTCAGGTCATCGCCATTACTTTTGTAATGGTGCTTTTGGTAGAACAGAGGATGTTCAGGGCTCAGTGGGATGTTGGCCTGACCTTCTGCAGCTTCTGTCACGGGATACAACTGGTGTCAGTGCTGGAATTTCAGAAGGATGAGGAGTTCCTGCTCTTAGACATTGCGCAGTGAGTCAAGGCAAAGTTTCAATTCTGACTGAGTCTACTTCTCAAGAGGACTTAATGCAACTGTTTTTAAGGTGCTCACTTATCTCCATGTTCTGTAGTACTTCAGCAATGTTTGCATGGTGGAAAGTAAAGTTATTTAACTTCAACCTTAAAAGTGAAGAGATTAAAATCAAGAAATTTTTATAAAATATTTTCAGAACTTTTTTGTTGGATGTTCTTATTTTTAACCTACTAAAAACAGAGTTTAAATAATGGTTTGTACAGGAGGAAAATTATTAATATTTTTAGTTTCAAGTACACACTTCCATTCAGATCGCCATTGTTAATTCCTGTACATTCCCTTATATCAAAGCTTTCCTTCCAAAGGCTCTTCTACACTTCTGGAGTGCTGCCTCTCCCAGGGGTTTAGGGCACCTGGTCAGCATGATAGGACCCATTAGAAGTGCTTTTTTTATTTTCCATTTTGCAGAAGGAGAAACAAGATCTAAAATCAATCTCATATTTTGCATTTGCTCCCTGGCACTGAGTTAGCAGAGGACCAGCGTGACGTGCCTCTGCATCACTGGGTTGGAGCCAGCAAAGCTAGAAGCTTGCAGAGGTGAAGTCCCTCAAACCCAATAACTCTGCACTACTTCATGCTCACGTTGTGTCTGATGCATGCATATAAGGTATGGGTTGCAGAAATGTAGTTGCCAGTTAATTGTTCTCCTTGCTGAAAGGCCTGGGTTACTTGGTGTCATTACACTAATTTTTGTACTGTCTTAGTGACCTTCATATCATATTAACAATTTTATATTATGTTAGCAAATTGCTCAGTGAGAGCTGCTAGTCTGATTGCATTCTGAAGGTCATTAATATGATATGAAAATCTTATTGTATTCTCTGCTTTCATATTTTATTAGTGATATGGAAAGCAATAAAGAGGCTGATTTTTGCTGGGAGGTTCCCTGGGGAAAGAAGCTCTACAGCAGTGGTGTCCCACACTGGTTCCTAATCCAATCTCAATGGGAAGTTCAATTTCCTCATCATTAATTATTTAGCTGTATTTAACCGCTGTAAATTCTCAGATTAATTTTTTTAACTGTTGAGTTTGATGACCTCTAAAGACATTGGCATTAACCAATGCAATATGAAATATAGTTGCTCAATGCAAATAGAAGCTAACTTTTCCACGAGGATTTGTGTGAATGCATAATAACGGCAAATTTAATTTTTCTCCTATAACAGTGAAGGCTTATTGCATTACCACCTTTGGTGCAATTCGGTATCTCAAAATGAAGGATGGAGGTGGCTGCAGTGTTCCCTTAAGGTGAACGTGGCTGGGTCTGGTGTTGCCAACACACATCCAGGTCTTCCATCAGGGATCTTGGGTCACTCCTTGAAATTTAATTTCCCGAGTAATGTAGGGCAATAAAGTCCTCGTGTGTGTGTGTGTAGTGATAGGTTAAATTGTTTTCAGTCACCTGAATGAGCCAAAGGTGAAGGTAATAATCTTTGGGCAGTTTTCATCAACAACAAAGCTTTAATCCTGTAGAAAGTTAGAAACAGTGAAGACTTAATAGGAAAAAAAGAGGTCATCACTTGCAAAGACAAACGACTTTTGAAATAAACAATGTGCTGTATTAAAATGACTTCAGTCAAAAAAATGACTTTGTTATTAACAGGAACAGTTATGTGTTTTGTGCTTTAACAGCGTTGTGGCTCCTGAATTACTGGCCTGATGGTGGAGAGGAAACTGCTCTGGTGGCTGCCATGGGTGAGAGTTTGTGGGAGTTGTGCCAATTGATAAAAGCTGAACATCTACATGATGAGATATATTTTTTTTCAGCATACACGTGCTGCCCAAGCATTTTCTTCTAGACACATGTTGCTAGTGTGTCAGAGCCAGGACATGGGCAAGATGTGCTTATGTATTAAACACTGATGACTTGTGTTAGAGAAAAGCCAGCCTTATCGTGTCCAAATGCTGTTTTGTAACGTGATTTTGCCAAACAGTACATTTGTGTTTTTGACTTTTTTTTCCCTGCCACCATAGAAGATCCCTCCAAGGTCTTTGGCTTCAGTGACGTGACAGCTGCAACCTCCCCTCATGCAATGTGCTTCCAAAACTAATTGAGATTTGATTCATTTGGTAGGAGCTTCAGGAAAGTTAGGCTGGAGTTTCCTGCAGCCTGGTGGAAATCCCATTGGCTTTTTCCAGTGTTCTGTACTGTACTGGAACGTGGTGCTTTGGTGCACAGCAAACAAAACACGTGGTGCAGCTGGTGAGTATCAGTGCTGAAGAACATGGTCTGAATTTATAGCAAGTGACGCTGTGACTACCTGAACTGTGGAAAACAAAACAAAACCTAAATGATGTTTCCTAGTTCGGTGAAAGCTTGAGCTAGGTCTGGGTTATAAAACCCAAACCTGACCAATATACTTTTAGGTACGTTTGATGCAGAACCTGCGCGTCATCCACAAATCTGTGCTGTTATTGTTGATTTGTAGTGCTGCCGGTCGTGCTGCAGGTGGCGGTGCTGCACCAGGACTGTGGCGAGCTCCAGCTCCAGAAAATCGAGAATTTTGTGAAAATATAGATAAGTCATTTGGCTTCTCATAGAGGAGGTAGGAAAGTATCCAGCATGGTACCAGTTAATATTGTCTCAGACGATGGTTTGGAAATACCAATGCGAGGTAAGAGCTGTGGACTGAGCTGTATTTCAGCACAAGCAGAGCCCTTTAACCAGCAAACTTGTTCTGGGAAAGTTTCCAGCTCCAACCATCTCTTGCATTGTGGGGTGTGGGATCTCATGCTAGGAGCATCAAAGAAGTCTCGGGAGACGTTTCAAAAGAGGACAGGAGCCTGGGAGGGAGTCCTAAAAATCCTGGCTCCGCTACAAATAAAATACACTTCGGTCTCAAATTAATGTAAAATATTAGGGAACTGTCTCTCAGAGATTATTCCCAATGTGGAGTTAAAATACAAACATTCAAAGGAAAAGGAAAAGCTGGCTGGTGTCCACAAAGAACAAGTGGTCTGGTTCCGAACCTCTGAGCGATAATTCTTCAAAACTCACCTCTTTGGGTAGATTCCACTTCATGGGTTTTTATCGGCATTATCTGTTTAAAGAAAATAAAATAAACAGCACTGCTTTGAAATATTGCAGGTATCTGAGAAGAACGAGAACTTGTCCTTTGACCTAGAACACCATTTCATGGAAATGGAGCTTTCTTTAGAAACTTTGTTTTTCCTTCCAGAAATTGGACAAATGTATGTTGCCAAGAGCAGTCCGCTGGAGATATTTGGACACTTGAAAAATCCTCAAAAACTGCTTTTGGAGGGCCCTGGGTCCATGCTGCAAGGGGTGAGCATCTCTGGGAGAGCCTTCCTCTTGCTGGCACAAGTTACTGCATCCCGAGCTCCCATGTGTCGCCGGCTCTGCTGGGCTGCCCCTACTCTCTGCACCCACTCTGCTGCTTTGACTGCTGCTGCTGCTGAGCAGTAGCTGAGCTGAGCCCTAAAAGCATCTGGCTTGGAATGGGCTATGCCAGGAAGCAAATACAAAAAGGTAAAGCAAGAGGTGGGGAAAAAAAAAAAAAAAAGAGAGAGGCCTGATCAGAAAAGACTTTGAAAGAAATTATAATAATAATTATATTATTAATGACAAAATGTAATTAATTGGCTGCTAATGAATTTTATAAGCACCATAAAATTGCCATAACAGCCTAATTGCTTTGCTAGTCTTGCCAGCAGCCAGTGAGAACATCAAGTGCTCTAATCCCCTTTACTTCGGTGTGGGAGGCAGCAGTGCAGGAGGTGCTGGCTCTGCAGGCAGCGTCGTGGTGACGTGTCCCACTCCCAACCCATGTGCAGGTACAGTGGCAACAGCTGATTTCCAAATTTGTCATCATTTTGGAAGAAGTAGGGGGAAGTCTCTCAGCTCTTCACTTTAGCCACCTACAGTGTGTTTCTTACTTTGTGATGTGCACAAAATGAATGGGGAAAGGTTTTTTCCTGGATAGAAGTGATAGCTGAGTGAGACTGGCTGTTATCCTATTGTTATACATTTCATCTCTTCCTGTAATATCCAAAGAGAAAAACAAACTGCTATTTGGGGCAATGTTGGGTCTGTGAGGCACAGAAAAATTTCTCAGCTATTATTTCAGACCGTTTGTACTGCTGCCTTTTCTGTCCTTATGTGTTTGCTAAGAATTGAAGAAATATAAACAAGTTCTTTCAGTGCTTTTTTGTCAGAAGGATGATGAGGGCAAACTAAATGCATCTAAATGTAACCACAGAAAAGGGGGGAAAATACACTGCCTGAGCAAACCTGATGCTCTTCCCACTTCATTAGAATTTAATGAAGAAATACTTGGTGCCCAACAGGGGAATCCTAATTCATTATGTCCTTTGAATTCTCATTAAGAGTATGTACAGTGACTAGCAGAAAACAGCACGCTTTCGACTCTGTTGTTCATTCCTCCACCTAATAGCTCTGTTGTCCATTACACTTAAATGCTGATAACAGGAGAAACCCATGCAAGTTTTATTCCAGTAATTAATTTTCACTGGTTAATTTGTGATGACTTTCCAACGTTGCATTGGTGCAGTGAATCAGAATCTTTACACAAGTGAGGTTAAAGCTGTTCTGGTGATGATCTGAGAATAGGAAAGACCCTACTGCACCTCTTGTGCCCAGCACATGGGTTCTGCCATGGAGATGCTCTGTTATATGGGAAAACCTTATTATACTCATAACTGGTGTAAACTGAAGGGCTGAATGATGACAGAAGCTGTCTAGAGCTATCCAGGAGGTGTAATGCTCTGCATAGCTTTGCACTGCTTGGGTGAACGCTTGGGAAGGAGCCATGTGCCAGAAAACACAGCGTTGCTAAATGTTTCTGACGTATTATTTAGCTTCAGGCAATGTTTAAAAGCTGCTTAATTGCTCACAGCAATGTTTAAGTTGTATTACTGCAATTGGCAAAGGATATATTCATTCCTATATTTCTTCACAGTTATTAATACTCTCATTTTTTACCTTTATTACTCAAGATGTTTAATGGCTCAGAAATAAAGGATCTTTAGGGGTGTCTCAGTGGAGAAATGGCTGGCTCTATTACAGCTGCTTTCCAGAGGTCTTCTTACCCCTGTTCCTTGCAGTACAGTTTCAGTCTCCTGACAGCAAATCTCAAAAACCCAAGAAGGGTTTTCTGGTTGGGAGAGTAGCTGATGACAGGGAGCAAAGGTTCAGGAGCAGGGATGTCCTGGAGCACTGCATGGTGGGGGTTGGAATAGGGGCAGGGGAGATGACAGAGGCACTGTGCAGGGATATGACCTCCCAGGGATGTGGGGTAAATCCCCCCACAGCTCTTGCCTCAAAAGGTGGGAAGGCTGAGCTTGTGGTGGTGCTCAGATAGCTTGTTGGTGATGGTTGCTGCTTTGGCATTATTTTCTCAACAGATTTCTCCTTGATAATCTTGTGTTTCCTATTTCCCATAGGAAGTTGATGCTAGCCTCCAGAAGCTCTGATTGTATCCTTTATGAGATGGCCTTAAGTCGGTTAATATCTTCACAGTGGCGATAACTGTTGAAACAACATGCTCTTTGGTGCGTGTGAAATAATCTGCATATTCAATCTGAGATTTCTGTGAGTAATTAGAAAGTTGATCCAAAGTGGAAGCTCATAGGTGTCTCTTGATCAGCTTCAGTGGCTCTCCACAAGCTGTCTGCCATGAAGACAGGAAGGGGGCATCTTACTGGCAGTGACAGACCCATACAGTGCCTGGTACTGTCCATGTATCGCCCTAAGGTGAATGAGCTTTACTGCACCAAATAATATCTGCTTTCCCAAGTCATGCATATTCTGATTTTTGTTGCTTTATACTGGATGTTATTTTTCCTTATAGAGGTGAAAATAAATATAGTAAATTTCTCTATAAAAATAGGCTGTATTTGTTGGTGTCTTTTAACCTATTGACTGCTCGTGAGATGCCCCAAATGCACACAGCCTTGCTCCCTGCTGCCTCTGCACAGTTAAGCTTTAGAAATTATTCATTATTTATGTCATTCCTATGACAAATATCCTCTGTAATGAGGTTTTATCCTTTTAAAACAAAATAACTTTTATTAATTCTTTGAAATAATAATCGAAGGCTTGACTTTGAAGGAGGGGAAGGCATTTGCTGTGATTAATAGCACACATTCACCGTGCTTCACGTAACTTTGCTGAATCTCAGTAATGGTGCGGGGGTCAGTTTCACTGTTATTAATAGTAATGATAATTATATCTTTTGGAAGCTGTCAGAAAAGTATCTTTTGTACGAGTCAGAACATTGTAAACAGACTGTACAGGCAGGCACTACCCTTTCCATCAATAGGTAAACAATCTTTGTTAAGCTCATCTTGATAGTCTTATTTTGTTGCCACATTTTAATTACTCATCCTGTCTGTTTATATTCCATTGCGTTTTGCTGAAGATACAAGCTTTAAAAATCATTGGTATTTAGGAAAATCCAAAGCTGGGGTGATGCATGCTCAGGTGCTAATTTATTTACATCAATTAATTTCAGGCCCCTGATGTAAACCAATTAGTATTCAACACTTAATGGAGTCATTATCTGTCAGATTAGCTTTTAGAAATGCTTGTCACTGCTACAGGACCAGGCAGCAGAACTTTGCTAATAAAACTAGCAGAATTAATGGAGTGAACAGCATAGATAATGACTTAATGTGGAACATACAGTATAGAAAAGAGACTGAACAACTGTCTTCAAGAAATGAAGATATCACTGAGCTAGCTACTTTATTCCAAAAACAGGCTTAGGTGGTGCTCTTCAGAAATATCAAAGGTGTCTGGGTAAGCTTTTGCAAAGTTATGTTTCTTAACAAATAATTTCTCACCTTTGTGCCCTCACCAATGCACAATCTACCTCTTGTGCTTGGTGCAGCATGCCAATAAATAAGTGTTTCATGTTGCAGTGAAGCGTGGATCCAGTGGTGGTGACAGCATCCCAGGCTATTGAGCTCTTCTGTGGGTGTCATCTCCCAACAGCAACTTCTCTAGATGAGACCTACTCTCCGAAAAGCACAAATCTCCAGCCTCAGTGCTGTGGGACACTACAAAGTAAACTGTATTTGGAAGAACATCTGGGAGATTTAATTCTATAGGCAAGCAAGACTGACCCTGCACCCTCAGTAATCTGGTAAGATCTGCAAGTAGCAGTAAATCTCCAAAAAGAATTGCTGCTGCTATGAAGGCTGTCAGAAGCTTTCCTCACAGGTGCAAGATGACTGTGTGTTGTCTTGTTCTCCTAAGCTGCTGCCTTTTTTGAGTTTCACTAATGTATTCTTTGCAAAGCCTTTCTTTGTGATTTTCAGCTGGTCCAGTCATTCCAGCATGCTCCATGTCAACCGCCGTCATTCACAAAACTGAATTCCAGTTGAAGCTTTTAGAGAAGAACATAAGTTCAGCTTAAAATGCATGGTATATTTACATAGTAATTCCTATGATTTCTGGTTCAGCAGGAATTGTGGCGTGTACCTGCTCATCTGTTTGTGATAAAGGTGACCTTGCTGGCTAAGGGGTCAGTGCTACACTTTTTGAGATGCAGACTAGTTTGTGGGCCTTCTGGCTGGTTTCTTGTATTTGGGAGGCAAATCTACAACTAAACTCAAGCCTTTCACCTCTGAGGAGGCTTATCACTTCTAAAATCATTTTCATGTTTAACAATGTCAGTGTTTCCTTGCCACAGTACCAAAACCTCAACTCCACCATATGATGAGAAGGAGTCAAGGATATTACTAATATTTACTATTCTTGATATAGCTCATAGTCTCTTGCCAGCTTTCTTCCTGCAGTGCTCACTTATGCCTGGATGATCTCTTCTTCTTGTCAAGAAACCAGATTAGTTTTTATAGTTCTGGGTTATGCACCATTTAGAGACATATGGGAGAGCTGTCTTCAGCCTCAGAGATAATACTACGTCAGATTTGTTTAAATCTCCTTCCTTGAAGCAACTGTACCTTGTTTACACAACCTACTACCGTGGAGATGTTGTAGACACGCACTGATGGTTGTATATATGTTGGCTATATTCTGCGTTGGATCTGCTGTTCTCAGCAGCCATTTTACACCACTCCAAAAGGACTCAGTTTATGGCACAAAATAGCACGTATGTTTGGTTCCCCATGTGGTGCATGGTTGTTCTTCTATGGTCCCAAATATTTCCTTCCAAGGATGACCCTGAGAGAAGGAAATCTTTCTCTTTCTCCATCTTTTGGTGATGCTACAGTTCCCTAACTTCCAATATTTTTTAAAAAAGCCTCAAAGACATTTGATGATAGATAGATTCAAGGTAGCCTTTCCCATCATATCCTTCCCCTGTGAAACCATGAGCAGTTGCTATACGAGCACCCACGTGACAGAGGTTTTAGGAATATCAGTGGCAGAGTATTTGCAGATTTACTTTCTCAGTCATTGCAGCAGCAAATCCTCAGTCGTGTGAATTTCTCCTCCAACTGTTTATCTACACCATCCTTGGAGTGGGAGGACTCGGACCACAGGGAATGATGTGTGTTGGCTGCTGGCCTTCAAGAGGTACTGGTGGTGAAAGAGGGAAATCCTTGGTGTTTTGGTCAATAGGGCGTGAGTTTGGAGGGTGGAGGGCTGAAAGCCACAGAATTTGTATTGCTTTTCTGAGCAAGATATGAGCATGAGAAACAGGCTGATTTCATGGACTTCTAGCCCAGCTGAACTCCATTTTAATATCTGCAAAGAAATTTAAACCCAGATTAACCTCAACCAGGCTCAGATTTCATTGTGAACATTTTTTACAGCTGTTCAGAGTTTTCTGGTGTTCGAAAGAACAATTAATTCTAGTATCAATAATTTGTTTCTTCAAAGAGTTTATCCAGATGGTTATCAAGACCGTTTATATTTCCATAATTAAAATCGTATTTGACTGCTGTTGAACCCTCAGCATTTTTTTTGGTTTGTGGGTACTTTTCCCTATTGCATTACTTGGTCTACATTTGTCAGCCTAAGCAGTCGCTGCTCTCATTTCATAACTGGAGATCCGGCTCTGCTGCTTTGAGCACACACAACGTGCGGTGTCGCGGTCCGGATCCCGCTTTGTGCTCCTACCTCCTGGAGATGCCCCTGTGAAAAGAAAGGAAATTGCTTTTGGATAACATCGCTATCCTGCCCCAGCTGGCATTGGCTGGTGCAGATATGTGTTTACATGTTGCTTTGAAAATGTAAACACTAATTAGGCATTAATAGGTCCCGGTTCTGGCAGGCAGGAGGCAGGGCTCTGCTTGGGGCTCTGCCCTGGCTACAGTCCATGTCACCCCGCTCACTATCTGTGTTTCCTGGCACAAAATGGGGATAATTGTTTATCCTTTTCCAAAGAGGGAGGGAAGGGATGGGACACCGGTGTGGGTCACCTAAGGACGACATCTCTGAAAAGAACCGCATTGTCACATCAGCACTGTAGTAGGATGGGAGCAGTTTATAGTTCTGTAGTGCCATAGGATGAGTGCAAGAGCTGTCTGGCAGCTTTGGCCAGCAGATGTAACCCAGCATCTAATCCTGCCGTGGTGCAGGCTGTCCGGATTTCAGTTCTAATTTGCTATGTAAAAGATTTTGTTATTCTTGCTCCTAATGTGTACTCCCTTTGTGTGTATCACTGTGCACTGAAATGGTCACCGTGGTGCTGCTGCTGGCTGGTCCTGGCATGGTTTTTCCCGTGGCCATTTTGGGTCTTTGGGTGCAGCTTTTGCATTTCCTTCGGCAGGCCTGCCAGAGCAACCAGCAGCCATTCTAATTAGGCGAGCGTAATTTCTCATGAACCGGCCCTTCCCCTTTGTGGGCCCATAGATCTGCAGAAAGAATAAAAGAGCACTGATTGCCTCCTCCTTGCAGCCCTTCCACTGATGAGGAGTGTTGCTACACCTAATAAATTAAAGGACACAAAGTTAATGAATTTTTCATTTGAACTCGCAGCTAGGTATGGATTAGCGAGGCTGACGTTACTGAAGAGCTCAGAATGAGGAAGGGTCCTACAGGGACATTTTCCTCCTTACTGAAATCTTTTCAGTCACCTTTTCAAGTATTATCTTGCTCTGTAGAAAGAGCTCTTTTAACCGCGTATAGCCTGTGGGGTCTGCTTTCTGTCCGCAGCAGAAATGTGATCATTCATTTTGTTTGTCTAATGGATAAAAATAAAGGGCAATGTGAATGACGTTCAGGCAGCCCCTCTGCTGAAAGAGAAAGGATTCAGAGGATCTGGAGCAGCACTCTGGAGCAGGCCTTTATTAGGCATAAATGCTCCCCATTCCTTTAAGTTCCAGTGTACAACATTTAAACCAGCTGAAGGTCTCCTTTCTTCTCCCTTGGGCAGTGTGATGTGAGCTGCAGAAGGCTTGGACTTAGAATAAAACTACAAACAATTTATTAAAAAAAAATTAAAATGGATTAATGTTAAAGGACTGTATTATTTGGAATTATTTTACTGCAGTCCATAAATTTTAAAGGATTTCAGCTACTTCTAATGAGAACTGATTTCTGTCTGAGGCTTCTGGATGGTGGATTTGGTGAGAACACCAGCACGTGCGCTTCCCTCCCAGCATCTTTGCATTCTTTTTTCTGGGGGTACAAATTATGCCCTTTGGTATTAGTTCTTGCTTGCTGTTTGATGCTCTGAAATAGTTTAATTAAAAGGGAGAATCAAAACCAAAGCAAAAACAAAGAAAAAAGGCAGAGAACTGGAGCCCAGTCTTGGGAAGCCCATAACATTTAGTTGGAATTTCGATACCAAATGCTTTCCTAACCTGTGAACCAGTGTCACATTTCAATTCAGATAGTAAGTACTGCCTTCTCTTCCTCACTCCAACAAATTATTTTCTGGTCTATCAGCAGTTATAGTGCTGTTGGACTTGGCTCCTCTTGCATCAGGTGAGAGAGAATTCGGAAGACTGATGAAGGCAGAGGGAAGCAGACCTGGGGATGAGAGGATAGAATAGTTTTTACAGTGCACATATTGCCCAGAGAAGTGGTGGCTGTGCACATGAGCAAGGTGTCCCTGCTCACTGCAGTGGAGTTGTGAGAGGTGACCTTTCAATGTCCCTTCCAACTCAAATGGTTCTATGATTTCTTTGCTTATATGTGTGTCTACCTTTCACTTTTGGCTTTTTTTTTTTTTCCTAACGTACCTTGAGAAGGAATTTATTGCAATCTGTTGATAGGCAGCAGCACATCAGCATGAGCTGGGAGTGATATTCCAGCACGTGCCTCTCTTGTTAAAATATTTGCCAAGTGCTGCTGATTTCCTCCTTTCCAAAGACGACTGCTCTTGCTGAGCATCTCTGTGGGCTTTTTTCCGATTTTTTTTTTTTATTTTAATGAATGTAACTTTGTGGATCAGACAGAATTTCAGTGTATGTATTTGCGTTATGGTGCTCGCTGATCTGTCTAGGCTGATTTGCAACTCAAATACTAAGAAAATATAATTATGAATGTACTTCTTAATGGAACCAAAACAGATTTCAGAGGAAATATTCACAGACAGCCAACGGTTCTGCATCCAAAATGTGCTGCATTCCTTCGTATTTTCTCTATTCATTATTACACTTGCAAACAATTCATTATTGATAATTAATATTAATTTCATACCCTTAATTGACAGTATTACCAGGGGGTGTCTAGATCAGCCTCCCAGCATTAAATAATTTTTACCAATTTGTACCGCTCAGCTTGCTGCTTTGCTGATTTCCCAGTTGCTTCATCTCTGCCGCAGCCGCACGCGGGGGGACCGGAGCAGCCCCGGCCCGGTGATGGGCGGCGAGGAGCGATGCGTGCAGGGCCCCGGGACGCGACGTTTGAGCGCACGTCCCCGCCATCGCCGCGCCGCTGAGCGCCAGATGTTTGCACAATGTATTGCTCAGATGCGTTGCGCGGTGTCAGGCGCCGCTACAAAGTGCAGTTTCTGCCTCATCACGGGCTTGTCAGCTCAGCTCAGCAGCTCTTCGTTGCTTTGATTCACACCAGTGTATCTGCAGGTTTGCAATGGGAGTGTGTCACGTGAATACTTCCACACGCAAGCTGGCGAAAATTAATGGTCAGCCTGCGCTTCTTTGTGGAAGAGCTTGGAGTCCTCAACCATTTCTTTCAGGAAAAAGAAAAAAAATTACTCTAGAACTGAGCCCAGATACTCTCCTTTGAGCATGGGAAGGAGCAGCTTTGCTCGTTTCCAACAGACCCTTTGGAAAAAAAATCCAACTTAGGGATCTTATTTTCCTCTATAAATTCCCACTGCCCATGTGCAGCATCCCATGCCCCAGTTATGGGTTTTCCTTCTTTTTATTCCCTGTGGTGAGGCTGTCCTGCAGGAAGCCTCCCATCTCGCAGCCTCTCAGGCTTGCTTTCCTTCCTGCCATCCCCTCTTCCTCTTCCCAGAGGTCAATCAGGGCTTGTCATCGCGGGGCCAGGAGCCCAGCCCTAATTGGGAATTTCACAATATTTCAGCACAACGGGCAAATGACAGATGCAGGCCAAGAAATAACGTTGAATTTCTGTGACTGAGCTTAAATGGCTGTGAAACCTTGTGGGACTCCCTTAATTTGTCTGGTTTTCATCAAGGCTCATGACGTCAGCCTCGCAGTAGCCCATTTCAGTGAATTTCCTCATGTAACCCCAATTCTTTGTCCTCTGCTCCCATGTCAGTACCTCGGTCCCTGCTGGGTACAGTGTGTTAGTTAACTTTAGTCAGGCATCTCTATTTAAGTAATGCTAATCCTACTGTTGTGCCCACACTGCATTTTTAATCCTTTACCACGTATGATATTTTACATATATAGGTTTCTAATACTCTATTATAAAACAAATAAGATCGCATTAGCACTACAGCTGACAATGAAACAAATATCAATGACATCATTATATTTGATGTCATTTTATCTTCCTTCGTGTGCTTGTAATAACTGCCACTTGAAGGACCTGTTATTTTCATTCCAATTATGAGAATCAAATGTGATTTTAAACTAGAAAAAATAGTTCATATTTTCTTAGCAATTTTTTGGGTTAATACTCAGAAACAATTTATCTGCTCATTTTGCATGTTTTATTTTCATGACTCTTTTTAAGCAGAAGCTGCTCCAGGGAAGTTCATTCTTTTGGAGGACCTCAGCAGAACACAAGCTGTTTTTTTTTTTCACTGGGAGTTTTTTGCTTCCTGTATTGATGTTTTCATCATTTACAACAGACAAAAAGGACCATTAAGTTTATTCTTTTTCCAGGAGAATTTATGTATAAATGCAGCAACTTGCAGTGACAAAGGTTTTACAGGGCAGAGGATGGGATTTTTGATGTCACTTGGGATCCCCAGGCCCTTAGGCAGCAAGCCCCTGCTGTGCTGTTCATCTTTAGGGAAAAGATGGGACTGGCTCCTGCTCTGTGAAATATTGTTTTTAAAGTTCTTCCTTTTCTGAATGCATTCAAAATGTATCTTGTACGTTCATTAATAGTAACGCTTCTTTCCCTGCTGAAGTTACTGGGACCACCGCTGTGAAGCTGGATGCTATCAAGAGGGCACATAAAACAAGTAGAAAGTTGAATTTTACAGGAAATTACTCTTGTGTTCCTGTAATATCATCTATATACTGTTTTGATACATGGAGAGCTGCTCTAAACTAGCATGATTTGGTTCCTATCGATCAGCTCCTCCAACAAAAATACTACCTGAAGTTTGGCAAGACCCATGACTTTGCGAATGCATCCCCTCCCCACCACACTATTCAAGCAGTGGAGTGCCCTGCTGGCACGGTTGCTCTTTGTTCTGTAGCACATCCAGGTCTTGGTGAGGAGTGGCAGCAGGGGTCTTCGCCTGTTTTCTCAGCTGCTAAGCACGCCATTCTACTTCTGAAGGGATCCTTTGGAAGAACGCTTCTTAACTTTCTGGAGACCATCCTGAAAATGTCAGTGTTGCTGTTACTGGCCAGCTTCCTTTTTGTGTGACAAACCACTGCTAATCTCTCTTGCCCTTTGCTCTTCCATCCCTGTGTGCACCCACCTCCCCACACCACACGTTCTACTGTTGGTTCTCTTCCCTTTTTACCAGCTTTGGTTATTTCAAAGTTTAATTTGCTTCATGCTAACTTGCCCCCTTTCTGACAGCACCTTTGTCAATTCTCCATCACTATCATGGTGCCAGCAGCCTTTGGGAAGTTTGCAGGTTCATGACCAGTGGTCTGATTTCTTGGTGCACCATCAACCAATGCAAATACCAGGATCATTGAGGCAAAGCAAACATGCCTTGACTTTTCTGTTTTAACCCTCATCTTTCATTTGTTCTAAAATGTGTACTGGCAGCAGCAGGGGACCAGCTGGGTAGCAATGGTGTCTGAGGGCATTAGAGGTGTTACTGTAGATGTACATAAGTTACAGGGTGTTGAAGATGTTCATAGCTGATCACTTCATAAAGCAGGACTTTTGGAGAAGGGAAGGCAGTCAGAGCAGCACCAAACCTGCAGTGCTTAGTGATTTTGTGGATCACACAATAATACCCACTGCAGTTTCCCTTTGAGCCTTCCTGTTGCTGATAGAAATGCTGAAACATACAACCCGCTATCAGGACAGAGGGATTTTATTTCTCTGTCCATTGCAGTTTTTGTCCACTCCATGGTTATCAAAGCCTGGTGATGTATGTGTGTCTACTGGTGTCCCACTTTTAGGAACTGTTTCCAGACCTGGCACAGCCTCTGACCCCTGCTAGCTCCTTTCATCCTCTCTGTGTTTATGTCCATTTATTTATGATTTTATATCACTGCTCATGGCAGTCCCAAGAATCATCCCTCTTCATTACTTCTTTCACGCCAAGAAACCCCTCATCTTTAGCAGCATCTTCAAATTTTGCTTTAAACCTTTGTGGTTCCTGGATAAAATTGTTCAGGATTAAACTGCTGGAATGTTCTAGCTGGTGCCAACTGCTGGCCAAGACTCTAGAGTGTAGGACTGGAAAACTGACCCAGAATGGCCATGGTCTATCACTCTCCACCTAAAATCTGTCAGGAAAAACCAAGCCCAAGGTGCACCTGCTTCTTTTTGGACTACCAACATAATGCCTGTGGTAAGATCCCTTCCCATGAATTCATACAACCAGGTCCAGAGGGGACTGATGCTGGGGCTGGATGTGTTAACAATTCAAATATGCATTGGCCATCTCCACTGGCACTTATTAATGTACTGTAGCTGACTTA
Organism: Odontophorus gujanensis; assembly: GCA_013399175.1. Lineage (NCBI taxonomy): Eukaryota > Metazoa > Chordata > Aves > Galliformes > Odontophoridae > Odontophorus > Odontophorus gujanensis. The sequence goes on along the minus strand of VXAB01004611.1, from coordinate 5,234 downwards.
TGAAATACATTAAGAAAATATAAAAAGAATATATATATATATATATACATGCACAGTGTTTAATTGGCTTATAAACCCATTGTTGTGTACAAGTGGGATGGATAGCCTACAGTGATCCAAACAGGCTTAGAGGAGATTGTGGGACCAGGAACGCTGCCCCTGCTGTGTGTCAGGAGTCTCCCAAAAGTTTTTGTTTTTTTTTTTACATTTTAGCTTACAAACTCTGAGGACTGAAGTAAAGCTCTGCTCAGGTCTTCAGATTTCCCTGGGGGAAGCTGCTGCTGGCATGTGCTGAGGAGCAATGCCAGTGAGTTCCACGGTGACTCCTCGCTGAGCTGTGTGGGTTGAGTTGCTCACATCATCTCTTCTGTTCAGGCTGTTTCAAAGGGAAGAATTAATACTGTGCTGTCGTTGCATTCCCTTTGCAAATTTTGCCATGAGAACGGCTTCATGCTTTGCCATTTTCTGTTCTCCTTTATAGTGTTTGTTACGAGAATGGGATATCGTAATTTTAATGCCTATTGTAGCCTGTGAAAGACTATAAACATTTAATAGACCCATAAACACAGGCTTTAACCTTTTCAGTGTTTGGCACCTGGCTGGCCCCACCATACCGTGTTCCCTGGGGGTACTGCTGCCAGCGTGAGACATGGCCGCAGCAAAGGGCACCAACAGCACCAGCACACGAAAGGTCGGAGCGCTGCAGCTGGCTGCTACCTCCTTTGGGATGTATGATGTGTTACTGCCATGCCAGGGCTTGGGCTGGGGAAACGCCCAGGATACTTGTCGTGAAACAGCAGGAGGTGTTTTTGTCATCAAGGGTGAAGAATGTTGCAGAGTTTGTACACAGGGAGGCCACAGATGTGGCATGGTTGGAAATCGGCTGAAATTTGTGTGCAGAGCAGTGAGCAGCCTCAATATATCAGGCAAAGACAGGCTTTAGTTTTTATTTTGGATTTAGGGTGAAAGCAACAGGCACTGCTTTGCTGAGTTGGGGTTAAATTGCTCCACTCTTTATTTCTGTCCCAGGAGTAGCATTTGGGGTGGCTCGATAGTGGTTGGCCCAGAAGAAAGAGCCCAGGCAGACTTCTTAGGCTGTACTACAGCTTTACTATAGTATGGGTGCTATCGCTCGCTCCGTGATTTTTCTGTTAAAATGTATCCTGGCTGTGTAATTTGGGGTGCACTGTGTTCTGTCTCAGCAGTGGCTGTGCTCAGGTTGGGGCATCTGCACAGGGCTGGGTGCAGGAGCTGCGCTTGCACGGTGCAGCATTGCCCACAGGGAGGATCAGCTCTGCAGTCCCCTGAGCTCATGCTGCTGGGCTGCTTCCCTACATCAAAGGTAATGAAGTTTTAAATCAATGGGATCTAAACGTATGCAGAGCTGTAATCTTCCTGTCAGGTTGGTAATCCCCCCATGACACTTGCAGGACAGTTTCTGCAAACCCCACGTTCTAGCCCTGAATTAGCATTTCTTAGGTCGGAAGGACCTGCTGTGTCTGTACAAAGTGTGTGAAGCCCAGTGCAAAGCACAGCATTTCCACAGCACTGGTAATTCTGTTAGCAACTCCATTTGCAGGAGCTGGAAAAAAGCTGTGGTCCATTTTGTCCCTCCTGCAATCATGTTTCTGTCTGGATTCTGACTTTATTTCCCCCCCACTCCAGCACAGAGCTCCCAGTACCTGCGGGCAGCATTTGGTCTGGCTGAGCCGGATCGCAGGTCCCCGAGTGCAGCGGTGTAACACAGATCCTCCAGGCAGAGCTGCATCCAGAGGAGCTCAGGCACTGCCATCAGCCATAACCACGTTACAGTTAATGAGATCTGCAGGCTGTGGTTTATCATTATTATTTCCCTTCCCAAAGATAGAGATGCAAAACAAAACTTCACGCCTCAGTCAGAAAAGAAAACAACGTCAGTGCAAAAATGGTGTTCGGAGGTTGGGTAAATATTATTTGTACTCGAGGTGCAGATGTTGAGGGATGGCACCACTGAGGGGGAGAACAAATCCCGGGGCAGGAGCATGGGGTCACGTTGGGTTCTTCAGCAGTGCCCAACAGCAGCCAGAGCTGCTGCCTGCTTCTCACCGTTGCATCAAGATGGGTGTTCTGACAAATCCTGCTTTGCAGAGCAGTTGCAGTCTGAGTGCTGCTGTCTGGCACAGTGCTGAGCAGGGCAGACCTGCAGAGCCCAGGGTCGGGTGGGAGCACAGCACTGCTGCTCACCACCACGTTTGGGCTCTTGAAGCTCTTCTTTGCTTGCTTGAAATCCCGTGTCTCCGCTCTCAGGGTGGAAGCAGAAGCCTTGCTTTCTTTTCACGATACGAAAGCAAAAGTTATTTGGTTTGGCCCCCTCCGTATCTTAGTGCTAACAAAAATAGATGCTGCTTGCTCTAATAACAGTCCGATTTGGAAATTATTTACCATTTAGGCTTTGTCCACTCTAATTGCTTTTGATACTTCAGAATATATGTAATGGAAACCAGCTGAAAGGCCACAGTTTAAAAATGGGCTCTTGCACATTGGAAGTAAATTTTATCCTGTAATCAGCCCTCAAGATCTTAACTGCAGCTCTCACGTCTCCTAACTCTGTAATTGCTGTGGAGCCTTTCTGGTCTGCTGGTTGCAGGCCACGGCAGGGAAAGGGGAAAGTGAGTGCAGCGTGGGGCTGACCCTGGGTTTGGGGACACGCAGCGGTGCCCTGCCCGAGGCCGTGTGTTCTGGGATGGGGTTTGGCTGTGTGAAGGCACAACGGAGGACTTACATGCACAGCCATCTCCCTGCATCAAGTGAAAGCTGCCCCAGTGAGTGAGAGGACAAGTTGTGCCCGTGGGATCAGCCCCAGTGCTGCAGGACCCATACGGCGATGTACTGGGGTCTGCTTGGCCCCAATCTATAAAGCTACTGCTTAAGAACAGACAAACTTTAAAAACCCTTCGAAGGAAAGAATTTAAGCAGCTGGGCGTGGGCTCCTCTGTCCCTGTGCTGGGCGATGTGAGGCCACGGTGCTGTGTGCTTCCATAACTTTGCTTCCACACGCACACCCTCCTCTGGCCCTGGTCCTGCAGGAGGGCACAGCATCAGGAAGTTCTGACACCACAGACAGAGGAAGCCTCACGTTCTCTTCTAATATCTCGGCAAGCAAAGGTGATTGAGTCTCAAAAATTGAACTCTTCATCAGAATCCCAAAGCGGTGTAGTTCGTTGCTACCAGCGCTGCCTCTTTCAGCCCTTTCTTGCAGGAGCAGGCATGACATCCCAGAGCTAAATCAGTCTCCCATCAGTGCGAGTGGCTGCAAGTGAGCACCATCAGTTCTCCTCGTGACCGTGCCAGGCCTTGATGGTGATTGTTGTTATTATTATTGTGATTTTTAATTAGTTTCCTAGATTCAGAGGAAGCCCTGATCCATGAGCGTCCAAGTTCCCTCCCTCCCCCTCTGGTGCTGCTTTGTGCTCGGGGTGCCGGCCGCGTGGGGCACGGCACAGTGCTCGTCGCTTGACATTAGGTGGCACAAACGAGTTTCCTTCTGCTCGCAGGAACACTGATGCACAGGGAATAATAAGACAAGAACTGTCTTTTTAAAATGAATTTCTCCTTCCTTGTTTTTGATGTCTTTTTTTTTTGTCTTTTTTTTTTTTCCCGCCTTTCAAGCAGTCTTTGAAGTACTTTCGCTGATAAACTTTACTTCCTTCATCGCCTCTCTTTTGGCTGCGGGCACTCTCGGACGGGAGATAATCCAAACGCAGCGCTCCCCGGGCTGGATGTGGAGCAGCCCCGCGGCTCGGAGGGGGCTCGTTGCGGTGGGACCGTCCGTCCTTCGGCTCCGGTCCCCTCCGGGGCTGAGCAGCGTGCAGCCACCGCCGGGGCTGTTCACAACCCGCGGCCGTCAGCTCGCGGTTCGGTGCCGCCGGGGGACCCCGGGGCCGCTTCCTCCTCCCGCCGCCCTTCTCGTCCTGCCCGGCTCCCGCGGGCTGCGGGTGATGCCCGTGAGGCCGTGACCCCCGCCCCGGCCCGGCCGGGCGCGTCGCACGGATTCAGCCCCCGCTCCTCGATGCAGCTCACCGCGTCGGTGGCGGCACGGATGCGGACCGAGCCCTTCCCGCGGGTACCGCTCCCCGCGCAGCCGATGCCCCCAACCCCGGGCCGAGCCGCGCTCCCCGCCTCGCCCCGCCCGGCTGCGGTGGGGTCTGCCGGCAGCGGGAGGGGGAGGCGAGGCCGGGGCCGCCCGCGCACAAACCACGCACCGCAGTCACGCGTCCGTGCATTTTTGTAAAAACGTTTATTTAAACCTTTTTTCTTTTTTTCCTTTTTTTTTTTTTTTTTTT
>VXAB01004610.1:372932-533145 GCA_013399175.1 Odontophorus gujanensis | reverse complement strand
ATAAGGGAGGTGTTTCACGCCCTCTGTCATCTTTGCATTCCTCCACTGGACTCTTTCAAGGAGATCCCTGTCTACTTTGTACTGGAGAGCCCAGAACTGGACACAGTACTCCAGATGAGGCCTCACCAGGGCAGAGTAGATCACCTCCCTTGACCTGCTGGCCAAGTTCCTTTTAATGTACCCCAGGATCCCATTGGTCTTCTTGGTCACCAGGGCACACTGCTGGCTCATGGCCAACCTGTCATCCACCAGGACACCCAGGTCCTCCTCAGACCTCCTCTCCAGCAGCTCATCCCCCAACTTGTACCGGTGCATGTGGTTATTCTTCCCTAGGTGCAAGACTCTACACTTGCTCTTGTTAAACTTCATCCATTTCCCTTCTGCCCAACTCTCCAGCCTGTCCAGGTCAACATGAAGACGTCAAATAATGCCAGGGCAGGCTCCTACCAGCAGACATTTACCCTGGGCTTTAGAGGCATGCAAAAACTTGTTGGACAGTTTCACGCTGTATTAAATTTGCTAATTTATTCAGCTTGGCTATTCTTTCTCTCCAGTTCTTACTGAGGTTCATCAACCTGCCCTGTTCATACTGCTTGCCTCCACATAAGTGTCTAGGTTAGTGAATTAATTTAAGATGTAAAATGAGAGCAACAGTCATCCGACTTGACAGTCACATGAATGATTACTCATATTGCCAAATGGGATATAAATTAACTTGCTTTTCTGAAGTGTTTTGAGCTTTTTGAACTGCAAACATAACCTTCTCAGAAAGTACAGAGTAAAAGAGCTGAAGTGCTTGGCAGGGCACAACAGGGCTTCCACTTGAAGGAAGCTTTGCATTTTTCAAGGTGGATCTGACAAGCGAGGATTTACAGCGCCTCTTTGGAAAAGATAATGAGTTTAACTTAAATTTCTGAGTTGGTAAGTGCAATTCTGATAATAGCTGGTAATGAATCATCACATAAACAACCATTTTGTAGTTGGTCGTACTGTTGAGAAGAGGTATTTTGCTGTCCCAAGTAAGAACCTTGCAGATCTCTTTCCTGTAGCATACACCAGAATTCGGTAAAAGTCTCCATCAGTAATCAACAGTGAGCAGAGCTCAGAGCTGCCCCTCCGCTCCCTACGAGGAGCTGCAGTCACCATGAGTCCTCCCCTCAGCCTGCTCTGCTCTGGACTGAGCACATCAGGGTCCTCAGCCGTTCCTCACACCCCGTAACCTCCAGACCCTTCACCATCTTCCTAGCCCTTGTACACTGTCTAATAGTTTCATGTCCTTCTTCTGTCACAGCACCCAGCACAGTGCATGAGGTGAGGCTGCACAGTGCAGAGCAGTGGGACAAGTTCTTCCCTTGTCCAGTAGCAGTGCTAGGCCTGATGCACCCCAGGGTACAATTGTACCTTTGGGCTCCCAGGGCACGCTGATTACTCTGATTCAACTTGCCATCAGCCAGAATTTCCAGTTTGCAGCGTACATGCCATGACTTCAGTGCATTGATTCAAACAGGACATGGGCTTCTCTCTGCTGACTCCAAAGCTGACTGTAAGCACCAGCAGAAGGGTGGAGAAGGCAGCTGGAGACATCAGCACTCTGCAGAGCAGTACCCCACATAGCAAGATTTACCCAAAACTGGATGAAAGCCTTAGACAACATGAATTTAAGATCCAGGACTAATTTTGGTTTGAAGATATCTCTGCAGGTCTCCTGCTCAGTGATTGCCAGCAACAAGGGTGGCTTTGCACTGCTGTCTTGAAAAGCTCCAGGTATGGAGAATTTTCTGTACTGGACATTTATTTTAGTTGGCATTAAATGAGAAAAATAAAATGATTTTCTGAAATCCTTGTCTGCTTTCATGAACTCAAGTCTCTAATATTTTCTTTAGAGTTACTCATCTCAGTTACATTGGAAGAGAGGGTGGAGTAACCAGTTAAGGGGCTGGCTAGTCTAACTTTCCTAGGCCTGATGCAGGGTTATAAAATATTGGATATTTTGTCTTAATCCCAGTTTGAAATGTAATTTCTCTTTAGTGGTTGTATTGAGGATGAATGCAGCAGCCTTAAGACTGTAAATTCATTGAAATTTCTCATCAAACCCTTATTGTATATATGAAGAGCATCATACCAAAAGTACCTTACCCTCAACTGGTGCCTTGAAGCAGAATTCTGATAATAAAAGATAATAATTCATAATTAATGAAAGGAAAGGGATGCAGAAATGTGAAAGTTGCAGCTATGGGATCTCTCTCTTGCTCCGTTACACCAACAGAGATAATTATCTGCAATGCATATTTTTCAAGTGATAAAATCTAAAAGTATTCAGATAAAGAAGTGCAAATTGTTAGCTATAAGTCTTGTACTATCTTCTGTGGATGCCAGTGCCTTGCAAAACTCATTAATACTTGCAAGTTTCTGAGGGAGAGCTAACATTTTCTAAATGAAAAAGCTTTCATGTAAAAAGTGTTTTTTCTAGGACAGAAATGTTTAAAGAATGCTTGAAATTGTTTTGAAACTGCCATGATTTCCATAAAGGGTTTAATCAGAAGACATTTTGTACCTTCATAGTTTTCCAATTGCACAACAAATCCAATCAGCCTATAGTATCTGCACCAATCTAAGACAGCTGACTGCAGGTGAATCAGTGCAAATGTTGTGCATTCACAACTGCTTAGGGCAAGGTAGTCACATAGGAGGAATAGCTGTTCCTGAATAACTGCATAGAGATGTTTACTTGGGAATAAGTATTCAGGCATGAAATAGATTCATAGATTCATAGATGCATTAGGTTGGAAAGGACCTACAAGATCATCTAGTCCAACCATCCTCCTATCACCATCCCTACCCACTAAACTACTAAATCAAATCCCTTAGCACCTCATCTAAACGCTTCTTGAACAGCGCTAGGGATGGTGCCTCAACCACCTCCCTAGGCAGGCCATTCCAGTGCCTGACCACTCTTTCAGAGAAAAAGTTTCTCCTCAAATCTAATCTAAATCTTCCTTGGCGCAACTTGTGGCCATTCCCTCTCGTCCTGTCACTAGTAATCTGGGAGAAGAGGCTGACCCCCTCCGCACCACAATCCCCCTTCAGGAAGTGGTAGAGTGCAATAGCTACGGTTCTTTTCATTCATAGCATATATATTAATCTGACTTAACTGCTAGATGTAGGTGCATGAATTACAGAAATCTCATTTCTCATCCAAAGATTGAATATAAGTTAGAGAGACAGGAAAGGATTTAGAAAATCAAAGCTTTCTTTTAAAGCAAACTAAAGCATCAGGTATATCCCACGGCTCATCATTAGATCAAATGTATGGTGGTAAGTAAACTTTTGAAGTCACAGGATCACGGAATCACAGAACTGTAGGTGTTGGAAGGGACCTCCAGAGATCATCAAGTCCAACCCCCCTGACACAGCAGCTCCCTAGCCCAGGTTGCACTGGTAGGCATCCAGGTGGCTCTTGAACGTCTCCAGAGAAGGAGACTCCACCACCTCTCTGTGCAGCCTGTGCCAGTGCTCCGTCACTGCACTGTGAAGAAGTTCCCGCACACATTTGTGCAGAATTTCCTGTGCTTCTGTTTGTGGCCATTTCCCCTCCTCCTATCGCCACACACTGCTGAGAAGAGTATGGTCTCATCCTTGCAGAATCTCACCTATGTATTTATTTACTGTAAGTTTCTGGCCGTTTCTGCTTTGAAATGGTGATCTGATCAACAGTATCATCCACTCTCCAAGTTTTGTGCTGTAGTCTTAGGGTAGTGCTCCAAAGCATTTTTGCACAGCTCCAGAGTTCCCAAGGAAAGAGTGTTTTCCTTTGCTATGTTTCAATCCCAAATGGGATCATAGCATAGTTTCTCCTGTTCCCTTTATAAATTTGCTGGCCCAACATGGAAGTAAAGGGAATTTTGCTTTTATGGGTACATCATGAATGGGAGGGGTTTGAAGTTAGTAGAAACACTTAATTTAATCCCTAGAATATTTAATAATCTTTCTTCAAGGGTTTTCCATGTTTCCTAGACTATAGTTGAGCTGCTCCTGCTGCTGCACATGGCTCATTGCTTTTTAGCTCAAGAAATGAAATGGGCAACATTAGTAGAAAGCAGTATTAATTTCATTAAATTGTTATTCAGGAGCATTAGAAAATACTAATGTATTTTTATGGCTCTAGATTTTTCATATGCTTTTTATTTTATGTAATAAGGATCATTAGCACTGATAGAAGGGTTCTGTTTCCTTACAAAGGCTTCAAATGAGTCTTAATATTTCAGGTATATTGCACAGAACACGCTGAAATGAAAGACCAACCCCACTTATGAAAGCTTACAGTACCCTCATCATTATAAAAGTCAAAATTTTGATATTCTTACAATAAATACAAGTGTATTATTCTGTAAGCTACACCATTAAGAGGAATGGAATAGTTTACATAGTGAAGTACTGCTTACCAGTCATAAGGATAGCTGCACTGATCTCTGTATGTAGATGATAAAATAAAATAGAACAGTAATATTAACAGGCCTATGCTGAAACAACAAAATGCTATCAGACATTATGCCTCATGGCAGATATGTTCGCTTTCAACTTTTTCATTCAGTTGTTAACTTCATCTTCTGGGACTAACACCTTCATCCTCAAGTTTTCTTGCATTTACCATGGAGAGGTCACGCTCCACTGTACTGCTCATTGGAGCAAGAGTGGTAGAAATCAGCCTAGTGTGTAGAGCTGTGATGGAATCTAAACAGAGATAAATGGATGCTTTATGAGGAGAGGCATCCTGCTCTGGGTACATAGATACCATCCTAGCACTTGTGTGTGTGCAGAAAAGACCAGAGCTGACAGCACTATATATGATGGGCTGCTTTCCATTTCTTCCTAACCCCACAATGATGTGTGAGGCCTTTGTGCTCAGGTGACACTGAAGCACATCAGAGGCCAGGGACTCAAGGGAGAGAATTACCTCTCTTTCCATGCCTTTTTGAAGCATCCAGAAACTGTGTGCATATTATTGCTGTCCTTTTGTTCCCTCCCCAGCACTGGTTTCCTTCCATACTGCCTTCAAGTTCATGCCAGCACAGGTCTTTCATCACAAGGAGACTCAACTTTCCTTTGGTTGGAAAGGACTGTGCATTAGTAAACACCAAAAGAATAATGTGGTTTTTTTTTCTTTTTTTTCAAATAGTACCCCAGGAACCTGTAAGAGGTCTTTGGGTGGCTCTCAAACTTCAGAAAAGCAAAAAAGCAGGAGGTTAGAGAGCAACATTAATGGGGCAGCCTGTCTCTCAGTGAAAATAAAGGCCAGAAAGGAATTGCAGTGGGAAATCTGAGCTAATACCATAGGTAACTCTTAGCCCTTCCTCTAGTCAAGATAAAAATTACTGTTTGATTCATTTTTCCCCTGGTTCACTATCTTGGTTGAATTCAACATTGGAAGCTTAAACTATACAGTTTCTCATCACTCATTTCCTACCCCTTGCTCAGTGAAGTTATCTCACTTAGGTAGTCCCAGGTAGCAAGCATAGAAGTCCAGTACCCAATATGTGTGACTTGCAATTGAAAAAGTTTCAGGGAAAAATTCCCTGTTTAGAAGTTCAGATTCGTTCTGAACTTGTTTAATAATGTACCTGAGACTTTTAAGTGTATATGTGTGCACAGTTGCTACCTTCCATCTAAGTGAGTGGATTTTCATCCATGGTCAGGATGTTACTTGATCTTTGATGAAGAGGTGTGAGTGCTTTGCTTACCATCAGGTCACAGAGATACACAGTCTCTTTAGGTGGTGCTATGCTTAGTTTCACTCTGGACATTGGTACATAGAATGGATTTGATTCATTTCCTTGAGTACTCTTTTCAAACAGAGTTCTCCAAGGTAGATTAGCATTAAAACAAACAAACAAAACCCATATTTGCTGTCTCTTACTGTTATATGTACCTCTGTGTCTACATTGTCCTCATTTCCAAACTCCTTAGCTGTTGAGTCACAGTCAGTTCATGTAGGAGCTGGCATCAGACCCAGGCTTTCATTCATCACTAGTGGATAGCTTTGTGAAACCACCAGAAGATTCCCATGGTTTGCCATTTTTGCATTATGGTTTTTTTAGGTGCTGGAAACAACTTCAGCTTCTGCATGCTGAACAGATCAACAGACTTGCTAAGATTTTGATAAATATTGCCATAAGAGAAAACACTCAAACACCCAAACAGAAATCTGGGCCACACTTTGTAAATGGTAATGCTCCTTTTCAGCAAAGAGTGCAGAAGTCAGGAGTCAGAAGTCAGTCAATCATCCAGTGCAGCTGGATTCCAGAAGGGATTCTGAGAAACTGTAGAACTGTAGAACTATTTATGTTGGAAAAGACCCCTAAGATCATCAGGTCCAGTTATCAACATAACACTACCAATTCCACCACTAAATCATGTCCCTAAGTGCCATGTCCACACATCTTTTAAAGAGTGAAGCCATCACCTCCTTGGGCAGCCTCTTCCATGCCTAACCACCATTTTTGTTAACAAATTCTCCCTAATATGCAACCTACACCACTCCAGGCACAACTTGAGTCCATTTAATCTTATTCATGTTGTGAAGTGCAATACAGAATGTATACAACTGAACAAGCACCCCAGATACAGAATATCCTATATGCTGATGGACACTTCCATATCTCAGACCCAAAAGTTTAACACAGAATCAGTGTTAAAGAAGAAGGTAAAGAAAGTGGAGGATTGGACACAAGGAGAAGAAAAAGAATGTGACCCTTAAAAGGAGGGAAAGTGTAGAGAAAAGGAAGGAAGTCCCATTATTTCTCCATCTCCTCCATCCTATACTTTGTCTCTTCCCAAACTTTAGCTCTTGCAAATGAGCTGAAAAGATCTAGTTAGGAGATTAGCAAAATCATTGTGAATCCACTAGTTCAAGCCTGGTTTTCTCTGCACCTTTTTCACTCTTTTTTGTATCAAAAGAAAACCCGTTCCAGAGGACAGGAGTCCTAGTTTATGATGACAGATAAAGGAGCTCCCACTGGAAAATGATAGTTGATAAGGAATTGGTACTCAAATAAGTTGGTGAGCTGCTAACAGCAGCATTGTTTGGGCACTTCAACAAAGTATGAACTGGGCTCAACAGACAAAATCAGCAGATAAAATACACTCTTGGTAGATGAGCTGGGCATTACAAATCTAATTCAGAAAGATGGGCTGCTATGACTTTGCATTTAAAAATGACTGCAATTATTCACTTCTCAAATGAGTGTGAAAATAAAAAAGCAGGACAAAAAGTACCCTTAAGTACCCTCCTGTTAAGGGTTCCCTCAGTAGTGATCCCTGTGCTTGGGAGCTCAGCCATGGAGCTGACAGGATCTCTTTCTTAGTTCTTCATGCAAATGACATGAGGCTGGAGCAAAGATATGCCAGCCTTACATAGGCAGGGGAAAACCTAACATTTACCTTTTCACACTGGGAGATGTGCCTCTGATTCTTTTACATCCTACTCATCCTACTCATCCTCAGCCTGTGCAGACATGCTGATCTTGCATGTCTTTATTTACATCTTGTTTTTGCAGAAAGTCTTGGGAATACATGTGCATAACAAAACATCTCCGTTCTGTGACATGAATTAGGATCTAGCAGTTCCTGTGACATTCACATCTGTTATATAGAATTCAGGATTGACAGACAGATGTAGAAAGGACCTCATGATGACTAATTCATTTACCTGTCTCAGATCAGACTCATCATTATGATGCTATCTGCCATGTGTTAACACAGATTGTTTTGGCAAAGGTTGCAGTGATGGAGATCCACTGCTTTGCTGTCCTTTCTCTGCTGAAGGATTTTCTAATATTTAACTCAAAATCTTTTGCGAACTTTAAATCTATGAGTCTTGTTTAGAACACAGCCTTCTGGTGTGTTCTGGTGGAAAGAAGAGATATTACTGTAGGCAAAACAAAAATACACAAATGAAGATACAAAACCTGAAGCACAGAGTACTATGATAGGTAGGAGCCTCCAGAAACTGTGTCATAAGTGATGTATTTTTCTTTTTTGAGGTGGAAGGAGTAAAGTTCTCATTGTTTTACATTCCCCCAAAAAGAGGAAAAGACTAATGGAATTTATGACAAGAATCAGAATTTCACCCTGGATCCATATAAATGTTCGTGTTGTTTTCTTTTTTTTTTTTCTTGGAGAAGTCATTTCATCCTGGCAGAGTCTCTAAGCTGTTTTTCTGTGAGATCTTTCATTTGTCATTCATAATCAGCATTGAACTACACACGTGTACGTCTTTCTGTCTGTAGCAAGTACTCCTGACATTATGCACATCAGTGTAGTGTTATATCTTGAACTAACTGCCACTTAGAAGATCTCTGGAGGAAGATTTTTTCTATTCAAGAATGTCATTGTGTCATTGCTGTGAATTTATTTTGTCTTCCTCTGTGTTCTCTAATAGATCTTCAGCAATTCTAACAGCCGGGATTTACCATTTGGCTGCCCATGCTCTGGTGATTAAGATGTGTTTAAATGTCCATTTGCAAGGAAAGTACATAAAGTCATCCCAAACAAGTTGAAATTTTCTCTCTGGAAGTGACGTAGCTGGAGATACTGTGCTAGTAGAAACATTTTGCTGCTTTCCCTTCAAGTGGTCACTTAAATAACCTCCAATAATTTCTGATTCCCATGAGAGTGAATCTTGGTGCACCAACAAGAATTTGTGCACTTTGCTGTGAAAATAACGTCTAGTTTTCTTTTTCCTCTAGACCTGCCGGCAACGCCAATTCATTGGAAGGTATTTACTACGGAGGCAACACAAATGTTTTTGACCTTATCTTTGCTTCTTTTAACAGGTCAAGACATGCATTCTATCCCACTTTCTAAGGGAACAAAAACTTGTATCCTGATTGCAATGACATCTCCTCAGTAGTGCAATCTGTGCTGGGTTAATGTCACCGATTCCCTGCAATGTCAAGTGGCTATGTGAGATAAAATGATGGTGTGTGTCCTGCCTTCTCATCTAGTAGAGCCTTCTTGGGATCTCCAAGAATTCTGGAAGTTATTTTCATAGAATCATAGAATTGTTTGAGTTGGAAGGGGCCCTTAAAGGTCAGGTAGTCTATCTTCAATGCAATTAACAGCTGGATCAGGTTGCTCAGAGTTTGGTCCAGCCTTTTATGATTATCCAAGTGAAATTATTGGAGTTAGAGATGCTTTCCCTGGAAAGCAGGTGAGATCACAGATCCCAGGAGAAAAGATCAGCACTGTTTTGGTGTTAGAATTCAGGAATCCTTTGTGATTCAGGACATGGATGCCCATCTCATGACTTAGTATTGATACTAATTCACTATTGAACATTTTTCATTTGGACTCCTTATTTTTTAAAAATGAGCAATTGCTGAACCTGATCTGTTTGTGATTAGAGAAGGAGGGTGAGATATGTCAAGAAACTCCATATTAACTTCACATGAACTACCCTGAAAAAGAAAGATTCTGTTGTTCTGTTTAATTTTTAAAACAAGCAGAATCCACTGATGCAAACTCTCCAAGCATTCTTGCATTTTAAAATATAGTGTACTGCCAAGAGAAAAAAAAATCAAAGTGTACCTCTGCCTCCCGATACCCACTTCATCTAATGAGTCATCTAATCAAATGTCAAAACAAATACTTGAAATCAGACTATAGCTGAATGCAGAGTGGCCTTCTTGAACTACTCACTATTGTCACAGTGACTTAATACTGGTGATGAAATGTGATGAACTCACATATTTCGGACAAGCTTAAAGTAAAACTATGGAAAACTGGCTCCATAAGTCATTGTTTCGTGTTTTATTTGATTACTTTTTTTAAAGAAAGCTTTGTGTTTCTAGTAAATTTATATTCTTCTTATTTCAAGGCTGTAGGAACTTGGTACTACTATCACATATATGAAAGGTATGACCAGATGTGAGGTTGCAGTTCAGTTTTATCCTCTTAACAGTAACATAGTTCTCCGCAAATAGCACTTACTTAGCTGTAGAATTGAAACTATCAGTCGTACTCATTATGGAGCATAAACTTTTAAGCCAATTGTAATGTTTTACATGAAAACTTTTGTTCTTTGAGATGAAAAAAGCTTTTACTTGCCATTACAAGAAGTTGTAGGTAAGAGATAGGAATTGCCTCAATATTTTAGGAGAAGAGCTAATGGAAATGAAGCTTGTTCTCACTGGAAATAAAGTGATATGTCCAAGTTTATGTGGCTCTTACTTTTCTAAATCTCCAAGTATTTGTATTTTAAAACTAAAGTTTTCTGTTGAAGCTGGAACAGACTTTATAAATTAAGGCTCTCTTCTCACTGCAGCTGCCAAGTCATCTTATTTCATACAGTTCTCTGCATACCTAAAGTAAAATTCCAAAAAAATTGTTGTAGTAGAAATGTCCGTGGACTTTACAAAACTGTGATTAAAGAAGTTTTCAGGAAACAACTGATTGGAATCTAGCCATTCTCTGAAGGACTGATGCCATAAGATTTCTGAATCAAACCTGGAGGACTCTAAAACTCCAGGAGTTTCACCTCTGTAGTTCACTATAGCCAATGTTGGTCAGGCTTAAGCCCACTGAGATATCTCCAGTCCCTACTCAATAGTTGCAGCTACTGAAATGCTGGCACTCACAGAAAAAGAAACAAAAAACTTCACTACATAAGCATGGACAACAGAGATGTCTTGATCCTCCTTCTCCCTTTTACTACTGAGGGTATGCATTTGGTAGTGGTACATCTCTATTTGAAACACACACTCATCCTTCCCTCCAGGAGCTGGCTCTAGACACTCATCTCATTCAGTGGCTGCCCCTCTGTAAGCCTTACAGTTGCTAGACTCTATAACTGTATGTACTATAATTTGTGGCCTTCTTTTCAGTTGCTGGGCCTCAGACCTCTCATCCTGCTTACTGGATAGTCCACCTTAAAGTTCACAGATAGCTACATACACCTTCACACATTCACAGACTACAGAGTGTTCTCATACAGAAAATAAAGTCACAAATGGGGTTTAGTAAGAAAGGAGAACCTGCAGATCTTGGCCAAATAAATATAAATACCAGCAGCTTTCTTTATTCCTCCTCCTCTCAGTTTTCCAGCAATTGTTCATTTCTGAGCCAGCTTTAATTCTCCTTTTTTCCTTTGCCCCTTGCCCTGAATGTTCTATAATACATCTCACAGTCCCATTAAAACATTCCATAATTAATTTTACATAATCACCAGGATATCCCATAGGACGTTTGGTTTTACAAATGAGACCTATGTTAATCTTATTCCACCCACTCTTTCTTATCTATCCTGGTTGAACCACCTCAAGGCATGCCTTGAGTAGTTCCTTCAAGAACACATAAATGAGGGATGTGAGGGTTCAGATCTATGAGACTGTCTGTTATCTATACTTTTGTTGGGCTTGTGTAGCTAGACTTTTAAGTTGTTACTTTACTTTTTTGCTGTCTTTGTCCCCCATGTTAAGTAGCTATCTAGCAGATACTCTTGCACCCAGATGAGAGAATATATATGTGATATATTTCATGTGTCCTCGCATGCACCCACACTCCAATATATGCTGGAGGGCACACAGATGGATGGCAGTTTGGCAGAAAAGGGCGAGACCTCATAGACAGCAAATTGAATAGAAGCCAGCAGTATGCTCTTGCAAGATAAAAGGCTAATGGTGTCCTAGGCTTTATTAGACAAATTGTTGATATCAGCAGATCAAAAGAATTGAACCCTTCTATCTACTCAGCACTGGTGAGTCTGCACATGGAGTGCTGTGCTCAGTTCTGGCTACTCCAGTACAAGAGAGACCTGGACATACTGCAGAGAGCTCAATGAAGGACCACAAAGCTGCTTAAGAGACAGGAGTGTCTCCCCTGTGAGGGGAGCCTGAGGAAGTTGGGTTCTTGAACCTAGAGAAGTGGATGTGATCTTATCAGTGTTGATAAATACCCAAAGGTTGGCAGTCAAACTCCTTCCACTGGTGCCCAAGGTAATGGGCACAAACTGGAAAACAGGAGGTTCTTTATGTACAAGACGCTGTGTGTGTCTTTACTGTGTGGGTAACAGGATATTGGAACATGTCGTCCAGAGGGGCTGTGAAATATCAGTCCTTGAAGATCTTCCAAAGCGTCTGGATGTGACCCTGTTCACCCCACTCTGGATGTACCTGCTGGAGCAGGAGTTGGACCAGTTGACCATCCAAGGTCCCTGTCAACATCAGCCATTCTATGGTTCTGTGATAAAGCAGACATGCTGGGAAATGGGATTTTGTCTACCTAAATGTAGTTCTGCTTTCCTCACAGGTTTCCACAGGGAAGGTTAAGGATAATTGTCTTAGTAGGTAAAGTATCTGTGGTTAAAACAAGTATTTGGAGAGGAATTATGATGCATCACATTTTTAACAGTGAGATTAAGAACTCAGCAGATGCTTTTTAGCACTTGAAAACTAATAGATGTTCATGCTTCATCTTATGTAAAGCCTACAGCAAAGAGAATTTCACTTTGTTTAGAAATATCTAAACAGTATTTGAGGTCCTCATCGCCAATAAAGGATTCCATCACCACAAAAATTCCTCTTATTGTCCCAGTTTTAGTGAGAAGAAATTGATCAAACCAGTGTAATCAGACAATGGCACCCTGATTTGTGAGCCCTAGACCTGCCTGCTCTCTATGGACAATTCTTCCTGCACTGCTTTTTAGGCACTGTAAATCTGCTCCAGTAAATAACATCAGCAAGAACTAGTTCTTCAGCCTGAAGAATATGTGACATGGCACAAATTGACCTACTGAGAAAAGTTCCTGGCTCGTGCTGTCCCGATACATGGGTATTGCTTGGTGAAATGGCAATTGGCATGGGCCAAAATCACGATGCTTCTTTGCAATAGCTCCCTGGTGCCATGCTGAGACCCTCCAGAGGGGTACAATTGCCAGAGAAGTCAGAAAGGTCCTTTCAGAGGTTGAACTTGATTTATCTGTGCATTTCGTGTCCAGACATCATTCTGATAGATGGTCATTTGTATGTATTTCTCTATGTACTTTAAAAAAGGTCACATGAGACCTGGTTGTCAACAGCTCCTGGTACTTTTACTAGCATTTGCTGTGTATGAAGCACAAAGTTCCTACTCCATATAGAAATACAACCTGTTCTTAGAAATTAAGAGTGCCACTCACAGCATAAAGGCCAGAATCATAAAATAAATGCCAAAAATGTATTCACAGTTTTTCTTATTTTTTTTTTTTTGGTCACAGCTACGAATTATGAATATATGTTATTTATTGCTTCCAGACTAGTATGCTAACAAGCAAGTACAGTTTCTCTCATTCATTTGCTGTAGGTGTTAATATAGAAAGACCTTTTTACACATTTAGCTACAAATACAGAGCTTTGAATCCATAAGCAAAAAGCTTTAAAGTTCCTTACTATGTTTTAAGTGCTATTATGATGGCTTTAGTTTCAAAGAGAGTCATCATGCTGATGGTGTTTTAGGTTGTCTCAGTGTAAGTCCAATTTTCTCAGATCTCAGTGTGGGCTGTAAGTCTTTGTAACCACACTGTCTCTCAGATAAAGCTTCAGAAAGCCTGAACACCACATGCACTTACCTTTCTCCAGCTATACAAATGGGTGATGGCTGCATACAACCCACTGGCTCAGCCACAAAGCTTGACTTTTTACATTTATGCTTCTTGCATTCCATTTTGAAGAGTGTTCTCTAGAAGAATACACAATTCCAAATCTAGATGTGTGTGTGTGCATGTATATGTGTGTGTGTTGATGTTGATAGCACCTGCAGGCCACGTTCAAAGTAGGGATCCCATTTTGCAACTCGTTATATACAAAAATTATTACAAGGAATGTTTTTCTTCCAATTTACTGCATAGGACAGGGATTTTGGAATAAAAAAAATAAGAGTTGTTGAATATCTAAATATTTTGCATTGAATGCTCTCCTGATCTTCACGGCTTGTTTTTTTTTTTTTTTTCCCCCAACTGAAGTATTTTCAGTGCTAGAAAACAGGGCTTGAGGGAACAGCATGAAGCTGTATCGGGGAGGGTAAGGTGAGGGCTAGGGAAAGGTTTTTCATCAGAGGGTGGTGGGCATGGAGCAGGCTGCCCAGGGCAGTGGGCATGGCCCCAAGGCGTTCATTGAGTTTTTGCACAATGCTCTCAGACATTGAGATTGTATTTTGGCCCTGTGTGGAGCCAGGGGTTGGACTTGGTGATTCCTGTGGGTCCCTTCCAACTTGGGACACTGTTCTTGTTACTTTCGAGAGGCTCCTGATTGCCTCTTTTCAGAATATTGTGCATACTACTGCATGACTCACTAAGAGAAAATGGGCTTTTTGGGCAATTTAGGGAATGTTTCTGCAAGTGGATCTAAAACATTTCAGAAATAGTTGTGCTTACATTAATGACACTTCCTCTGTCCATCTTGTTCAGTACTGTGGTCATGTGAATCAGAAGACTGGTCAGGTGGTAAGCTTGCTCACATTCATGATGTATTGGAGGAAATGAAACTGCATTTGCTATACTGTGGCAAACTGGGGGATCAGGACAACTTTACTAAATTCAGCCTAGAATGAACTAGTCCACACTAACAGTATAAAAAATAAATAGGACAAGTCTTGAAAAGACAAGGTAATATGAATTTATGGGTGTGGTTTATCTTATCCAAATGAAGACATCTAAAATAATTTGCATACTTTATACCCTCAAAGTGCTTATTTCTCTCTTCTGAATTAAAAAAGGGAATTTGACAGTATAGAACTTAGATGGAAACATACATCCACATGACATTCTTGAAGAGAAATTGATAGAAATTAGGTTAGTACAGCCACCTCACATTATAAAAGATCGTTGCGTTTTGTGCTCCATAGCATGTTAAAATATGAACATATGACACTGAATCAAACTAACAACCCATATGTCCCATCTACATTGGTGGCTAGTACAAGATGCTCCGAGAAAGAATATAAGAAACAGGATAACTCCCAGTATATAGTGATTCTTACTACTGGAGATTGCAGAGGAAGTCTCTTAGGAAGTACCCAAGCAGAGTTTTCATTCAAACCACTTCATTTAATAACCATCAGGGGATTCATGAAACGTTCCTTTTTTAAGCATCATTAGATTCTGTTCCTATTTTAAGTTTTAGACTTCATAACTATTTTGGAAAAGAGTTTCACAAGTTAATTATTCATAAAAAAATTACTGCCTTCATTTTGATTCAAACCCACTGCCTAATAATTTCATTGAGTTCCTTTAATTCTGTGTAAAGAGCTGTGAATTATCATTTCCTAGGCATGTTGTCTAAAAATACACTCAATATATTTCAGATGTTTGTAAATCCTTATCATAGAATCTTTTATTATTTCTTTATAAAACAAATTATCTTGAAGTACAGTATATTACTGTGTGGAAGATACCATTATTGCTGTTCATTCCTGCAACTTCTACAGTTCAACCATGTCTGGTGTGAGATGGGATATCATAACAATACACAGAAATAAATATAAGGGTGCATTGTGTATTTTGATAGAAGTAAAATTGTGTTTTTTGCTTGTATTTTTAATTGCTTTCCTTATGATTCCTCACAGGTTTTCTTTTAAACAACTTCTAATTTTTAAGTTAATGTTTACAGAAGAAACTTCTTTTTCACAATAATTACTCATGATGATTTTTAATGTATTTTCTGAATAAAGTTACATAATAAGCTAGTTACAGCAATTTTTCTGTGATGTGCATTGCCTGACATTTATCAACATAAAACCTCAACTGACATTTTACTGTGCAGTTATCCAGTATTTTGACAACCTTCTGCAATTGTTTGCCATAAGCTTCAATTTTGACTATCCTGAAAATTTTCTTATTATTTGCAAACTTGGGTACAGCACCAATAATTACAAATAATTTATGAATATGCAGAACTGCTCAGTTTCTTGCACAGATTATTTGGAAATTGGTTTTGCATCTTCTTTGTAATATTAAAACTCATTATCTGTTCTGAACTTTTTTTTTCTGATGTTTTAATCATTTTTCCCAAGATGGATTTCCACCTTTACCCATAAGCTTAATTTCTCTGTGGGAACTTCTGTTGAGTGACCATACTGAAAGGTTCTTAAATGTCCAGGTAAAGCATATTAACCAGACACCATCACAACATCCTTAGTGATGTCTCCAATGAACTTAAATATACTTGTGGTGATTACTTTTCTACACCAAATCAGTGCTAGCTATCTTATGATATGTTTCTTTACATGTGGACTCATTCAGTTCTCTGTCATAGCATCTGACTACTTTCTTACTGTGGCAGTCGGTTTTATTAGCCTGTGGTTTCCTGGGGCTAATTAGGAAAGCTGGCTTCACAGTTGCTGTCTTTCATTCCCCTGGCACAATAATAAACTACACCAGTAAGTTTATCAGTTACAAATGCAGAAATATTTTATCTCTTATAACTCTTGTCTAAGTCATTGCAATATTGTCTAACATATTGAATATCCAACAATAGTTGGGATCAGGGAGGTTAGGGGAATAAGAGAAAACAATGTTTGAATTTTATTTTTATTTTAGCATGTTTTATAGTGCTGGACTTGTCAGTGCTGGATTCTGTTCCCAGTTTAACTACAGACTTCTACTGTAACCAAGTTCCTAAATTCCTGCTGTAAATAGATTGATTTGATTCACTGAGAGTTAAGTATTTCCATACTGAACAGAATTCTAGTTTTCCTTTACACTGTAAGTACTCAGTTTATTTTGGGAGACAATAGTATGCAACTTAGCAAAAGGGCAGCAAAATTATTGCAATATTAATAAAAATGCATCACAACAGTCATGGAATAAACTATAGGACTTTAAATCAGAGAAGTAATTACAGGCCTATTATCCAATATGGCAACAGCTGCTCTGTGTATTTTTACATGAAATTGCTTTCACATACACACCAGGAGGATTAGAATGAAATAAAACCCATGAAAGTAAGTATTCATCCAGGGAGTTAGAGCAGAAGCAAAGACCTCCCTTCTGCACCAAGTAAAACACAGCCAAGCAGCTGCTCAGTTATTTTGGATTCTTTTCTTGCTTGACAATGAATAAAAAGTGTTAAGAGCACCAAAATGACACATTGAGATAATAAATGAGGTTTCCTTTGTGATCAGCGTGTGTCATCAGAATTTCTATTTGTCTCAGCAGTATTTGGCAACGTATAAGAAATTCCTCCTTCCAATAAAGATTACTCTGTGTTTACTGTTTCGAAGAATCTATCTGATCTTTTCTTTTTTCTTTTTCCTGAATATTAGTATTTTTTTCATCTTAAAACTCTAGTGATCCAAAGAGGGAAATGAGGAACTCAGCTACTAATAAGGGGTCTCACTAATTGTCCTTTATAACAGAGAAAATATAAAGCCTAAATAGACAAAATGTTCATGAGTTTTGGGATAGGGGAAATCACTAATGTTACGGCTACAAAGTTCATTGCTCTGGCATCCAGTTTCTTGCATTTCTGTTATGATCATCGTGAATATTTCCACCATGCTCCTTTTCTCAAATGTCTTTAGTTCCACTCTGACCTAATTCACAAATCATGTTTCTGAATGCTTTAGAATCATAGAATCATTTCAGTTGGAAGGAACCCTTAAAAGCCACCTAGTCCAAATCCCCTGCAATGAACATGATCTCCTACAGCTAGATCAGGATGCTCAGAGCTCAGTGGTGTAGTTTTTTGTAGGTACAGAAGATTGTTTTGTAACCTCTAACCTGCTTTCAGAGAAAGAAAAATCAGAAAAAATACAGCTTTTTTGAGGAGCAAAGTATTTGTGTTGTAGTCAGGAACTGAGAGAGGGTAAAAGATGAAAAAACGAAATTAGACTGTATATTTGGCAGTTTCATAACCAACTCTGCTACAGAGCTACCTAGCTTTTGCTTGCACTGTATTTACAGGACAGATGCATCACCACCATGTGCCTCAAAAATCAATGAAATACATATGCCTAGAATAACAAACCATGGAATCTCATCAGATGGAAAGAGCACAGGGAGGAGGAATACCTCTGCTTATCATAGCCACTGCACGCATGCTGGCTCCTGACAGCACCATCTTATCATGTCCAGAACAGCAGCACTCAGGGAATTGGCTCCTCTCTGTCCTAGGCAATCAAAGAAGCTTAGCTTTGAATGCAGTTTGTAGGACAAAAGCAGGTGTCCTGGGACTCTGTTGTAATTGACACTATGAGCCCAGTCTGAGGACAAGGAGAACAAAAAGGCTGTGAGGAGCAGAAGTGATAAGCAATGGTGAGTGATGGTGGGGAGGAGGTTACTTGTTAGGGGGAAAGCTGTACAGATGCAGTGTGTATGGGAGGGAGCCAGGCACTGAATGTGAAGGAAAGGGCATATACAAGCAGTTGGCTGGTGAGCCTCCTTGCTTCTGTGCACTGGGACCACACCAATGCCATCATCATTGCTGTGGTTTGTACATAGTGGTCCCACTGCTATGACTCATCCAATCACGACCAGGATCCTCACCTGAATAAGCTGCTGTAGAACTCCTTCAGCTTGCTATCGTATTCTCCTTAAGCCTTGTTTTTGTTACAGTGATAGTACAAGGGGAAATGTTTATAAACTAAAAAAGGAGAGATTTAAATTAGATGCTAGGTAGAAATTCTTTACTCAGAGAGTGGTGAGGCCTTGGTATAGCTGACCAGAAAGCTGTGATGGCCCATTCCTGGAGGTGCTCAAGACCAGGTTGGATGGGCCCATGACTGGATGAACCCTGAAGTCCCTTCCAACCCAAGACATTCTATGGTTTTATTACATGATTTAAAGATGATTAAGGCAACCTATTCATTTAGTCTCAATACTGTTCTGCTCGGATATTCTATCCCATCATCTCACTCCACATTTTTGTTTATACACTCTCTGCATCTTTAACCAGACAGGAAAGCAAAGTTTAGAAAGAGGGTAAGAATTTAAGCAGGGACGTATCCAAGGTCCAACCTTTTAGTAGAAAAGAAAAAAAATATACTGAGATGGGAACAAAAAAATGACCCAAGTAAGCATGAAGATGTCTCAGTTCTGGACAAAACTGAAAGCCTTTGCCTCCTTAGTGGAAGCTTGCTGTTTGCCTGTCAGGTCATTCAGTGCTCTGGGCTGGAGGGCAGAAAATATAGCAGAGAAAAACAGAAGTACAGCTCAATGATTTGCACCTTTCCTGGCAAATAAAGTAAAAAGGTCAAGGAGTTTCACTGTCTCTGGCCTTTGACATGATTCCAAGATGTGATGGAGAATTTAGAACAGCCCTAAATCAACAGGAGGAAACTCGATCACCGATGGATCTTGCTGACAGAATGGAGCTTTGTGGGAGACATTGTTGGGATTAGGTAACCTTTGAGATAAGTCAGTGTAAATTATTTCAGTGCTGTCTATCACACCGCTAGGTTTGCAACTGTACATTCACAAGAGTTTTAAATTATTGCATATTATATCACAGGAGGCTGTTGACAGCGTTCTCACAGACAGTTCAGCTGGGACAATATAATTTTATATGGCACTTTGACTTGGTTAGAATCAATTATGTGGCCATAACTCAAAATACACAGCTTGGATTTTGTAATATTTCTCTAGGGTAACCAAGGAACCTGAATGTTTAACTGTACTGCTTATCTGCAAGCCTATAAATTCTTATCAACCCAGGCCTGCTAAATGGGTAGTTGATCTTCCAGATCCTGAAAACCCATGTTAATACTGAGTTTTTCAACATGGCCTACCATGAAATTCAGTGAGAAATATGCATTCCACTTGATTCCAAACGGAACAAAAAGCAATAACTGAATTCTGCTGTTGAGGAAAACTAGACTGCAGCAGTCTTTGTGAGTGCTTACACAGCAGGTAGCACAATAGTTCTGAGAGAGGCAGCAGTAACACCTGACACAACAGTTTTACCTATAATAAATCTCAAGATACCATTTGTCCTATCACCCTGACACATATTCTAATTGAGGGCCTAGCTGAAAGCTCCTATGCTGTCATATTCTGTACTGCCAACAGTGTAGCTGTTATCTTTCCTTTCCTATCCATGTGTGGGAACATGCCAGAGCATTTTTGTTACCTAAAGCATTCAAAGTCAGAGCATCTATTGAGTGCTTTGGACAATGTGAAGTTCTTAATTCTTCCTTAGCTCTTGTAAGCGATGAGTAATTCTCCTCCACATGATAAACTCAGTTGCCCCCAAAATTAATCTTCTGTGAATAAACTACGTCAAAGGAGTGATCTAATGCTGAAAACATCTCTGGCTAAAAATCCAGAGCAAACAGGAGAGAGAAAATAAAAAGAAAAAAAACCACCTTCTCTGGCAATTTAGAGAAAAATTTCTTCCTAAGGAGTAGGTGATGAGTAATTTGTTTGCTGATGATAAATCCCTTCAGAAAGTGTTTTGGAATAATATTGTTGAGGTCTTCTGATTTCCATACTGCAGTCAGTATGATGAAACATCCCTTCTGTTTTAAAAATATGATTTTAGGAAGAAAAAAAAATAACAAAAAAGGGGAAGGGGGAGGGGAGGAAGAGGGGGCTGTGAATTAAGAAATGCTGCAAGTGATAAATTAGAGCTAATAAATCAATGATGTCCCCCTCAATGGCTGCTTGCAAAGCCCAGGGTAGGAGTGCTGCAGTGGGGCCTACCAGGCCTACAGGCCCCAGGGCACTGGGTGGGTTGGGGGTTTAATATCTCACAGACTTTTCATTTACTCCCCATGTTAAATGATTTATTTTATTTTAATTTAATTTTCTTTTAACAGTACTGGGAGGGATTGATTTTGATCACATTGACTGCAGCTCTTCTATCACAAGGAGATACAGATTAGTTCAAGATCAGGCAGACTGAAGATTGGAGTGATTTAAAGACGTCCAGATAGATTTTTTTTTGTTTTGTTTTCTGTGATAATTTTTAGCCATCTTTTGTTAACTAAACAAATACATCTCCCAAACTTTTATTTTGACACTGTAAACTCTGGATTCCAAATCTCAGATTGATTCTGTGGCTTTTCTAAATGCTTTTCAACTTTCCAACATCCTTTTCTGAACTGTGAAGATCTGAATGAGTCTTAGTGAAGATGGAAATATCATCTTTATTACTTTGTGGTATCATCATTACCACTTGGTGTTGCCAGTTTTGTGGAGCCAAAGATTGCTTCTCAGACACAGATCAAGCTCCTACCATCATACTTAAATAACTTATTCAATAATTATCTACTATACTATTTCTGAGAGTTGTTTACTGGGATGCTGAATTGTCCCAGTTCCTAAACTCTGAAAGAAATGTATGTTCACTTCTTTGAGATATATGACTGCCTGTATTTTGAAAAGTGCATCCTTCTCAACTGGTCCTGGCTCACCACATGCTTCAGTCTGCTTTGTATAATCAATCAGTTTCCATAATTATTTACCATTTAAACAACAGTTCTGTGTCATTGCACCATTAATTACACAAAGACTTCCACAAATTTCCAGATTGTTCTGATAAGACTGAGGTAAAACTGGTCCCAGAATTGATCTTTTCTATGCTGTTATGAAAACTAGTGTACAATACTGTGATTCACAGTCATTTTAACACTGCCAGTCTGATATTTAAGCTATTTAAGGTTACCTCAGTGACCTTTTTTCCTTATAATGATAATACTTTTTCACCAAGTTATATCAGCCATTGTGACCTGATTACTTTCTAATACTGTACGTCTGCCCAACTCTGTCTTTTAGTTGAGGCCTCAGTCAGGCTGTGTTCTAGCTTTGCTTAAGTTAACTGCTGTAGAGTCATTCAACTCCAAGTAAGTCTGATACATAGGAGCCCTATCTTCGAAAATTATCATACTGAAGAGTGTCACAACAACAGTACACACAGCAAGAAATGTCAGACACTGTGTGCTGTGGGGTTTGGAGCTCAGCCACACAACTGAATGAACAGTCTCTGCTTTCTGGTTGGACAAAGATGAGTCCATGCAAATTATGAAATTGCAGAGAAGACAGAAAGCAAAATGTTGATTGGAGTCTTTGATACCATGCCCCTGCAACCGAAGCTCAGCAGCACTGCCATTTAAACAATGACTATCATTCAATTCCTCTTCAAGGAGGGAAGTAGAAGAGATCTGGGAAAGAAGATTGTTCAAGGAGTTGGGCTGGATCTGTTGCCTAAATACGGGCATTTAGACATGCACTCTTCTAAGTCTAACACAAATGTATGGGAATGGCAAATTTGGCATAGAATCTGTAGACGTCTATCCTTCTGTGACAGAGACTGCATGGGATAACTGCCATCTGCAGTGACATATGTAAACAATTGAATCCCACCATCCTTTTAACAGATGTTGGTGGCTATGGGTCAGTCAGGTGTCTAATCTCTCACTACAGTTAGTGGTGATCTAGTCATGTCAATGATTCTAGATGGAGAGTGAACCCCCCAGCTCATAAGGCAAAAGTAGTTAAAGAGCATTAAGTGAGTTTGCTTCTCTTCCTTTTAGTTGAAACATACAGTGCAACTACAGTTAGAATCAGTAAAACTGCACGGGTTTATAGACTACTCTTCAAAGAACTATGCATTCTTTAAGTTTATTCTACTATCTTCTGAATAGAAAGACTAATGGTAATTCAATATAGCATCTTGGGTTGGAATAAATCTGTACAGTTATAGACGATGCAATTCTCAGGGAAGAAGTACAGTACTAGCCAAAAAACAAAACAAAACAAAACAAAACAACAAACACACACACACAAAAAAAAAAAACAACAAAAAGCAATTTCCTTTAAGGATTTACCAGACAGATGTGGGATGACATGGCTTGGGCTTATCAGAACCATGCACAGCATGACAACACCAATCACAGCGGTTCAGGGAGGGTTTAAGCCCAGCCAGAAGAAAAGAGATGCTGGCATCAGCGGTACTAACTTACTTACCAGACCAGTGCGTCTTCAGAAATCTTGTTCAGAAGCACCACAGCACTCTTTAGGGCAATTAAAGCTGTGGTAAACTGTGGCAAGTGATACCTGTCAGTTACCCAGGTATTTCAGACAATATGTAATGCAATTTTTGCAGGAGATAGTGAGAATCTTTCTTATCATGATAGAAAGTAGAACACAGCAAGATTTCAGGGATGGGAGCATGAAGAACTGCTCAGGATTTGTCCTGCAACTAATACAGTATCTAAGGGTGCAAGAGAGTACACAAAGAAACGAGGTCACTCAGTTGGTCATAAATTGCAGGGTTCTGATGGCATGGAGGTTTGGGGTTGATCTGTGTGTGAGGAGTTCAGGGGGTGCTCTGTGCTGCTCATAGCCATTACATTCAGTTCCAAGAATTCTGCAAGGCACTCACTGACTACCAAAACATTGGACTCAAACATATTGAAGGAAAAGGGCTAGCTGCAAGGGTTAAGCAACATGCGGAGACTCATGAGGAAACGTGGATGGAGACACTATTGGGGATATGGTTGAAGATGCTTCTGGAAAGAAGATCTCTGTGCCAGAGAAGATCCCTCTGAAGGAACTGCAGCTGTGGGTTTATTCTGAGTATAGACACCCCCAAGAGACCTTCCTCACAGAATTTTTGTTTTTTGCTCTAGGAATATATATTTTCTCCATACAGTAATTTGATTTTGAAGATTGTATTAGTTAGTACTACTAGAACTGAACAGTAAGCAGAGGCATTAAATTTTTTTCCAAAGACCTAATAAATAAGATTTAGGTTTACGGTAATTTATAAAAGGCATTTTATATTATATATTATATACTGATATAATTTATATATTTTATATTTACGAATTCATAAAATATTTTGTACAGGGCAATGGATTAATTTCAGTAGGACAGAAAACATTCTACTTTTTTAGGGCAGAAAGCACAGAAACAGAATCACAGAACCAAGTAAGTTGGGTTCCCTATATCCTCTCTATATGCCATGCACTCCAATTCCTGGACATCTTAATGGCTCTTCTGACTTCTCTCTAGTTTGCTAATCTCTCTCACTCATATGAGTAAAGATGCTTAAAACAATTACATGAAACAGTAATTTCCAATAGCAAAGCATGCACCGAAAGTGGAATCCATAGGATCCAAGATAAAAATTCATGCCTGAGATCAAGAACCAAAGGTTATCAGGAGTAGTCAACATGGGTTCACCAAGGAGAAGATATGTTTGACCCATCTGGTGGCCTTCCATGATGTCATGACTGACTGGATAGATGAGGGGAGAGCAATAAATGTGCACTTCGATTTCAGCAAGGCTTTTAACACTGTCTCCCATAACATCCTCATAGATAAACTTAGAAAGGGTGGGATACATGAAAGGACAGTGAGAAGAGTTAAGAACTGCTGACTGGCAGAACTCAGAGGGTTGTGATCAGTGGCACAGAGTCTGCCTGAAGGTCTGCAACTGGAGGTATTCCCCAGGGGTCAGTGTTGGGTCTGGTCTTGTTCAACATCTTCACGTGGGTGAAGGAAGAGAATCCACCCTCAGCAAGTTTGCTGATGATACAAAAGTGGGAAGAGTGACTGACACACCAAAAGTCTGTGTTGCCATTCATTAGGATCTGGACAAACTAGATACCTGGGCAGTGAAGAATCTCATGAGGTTTAACAAATGCAAGTGTAGAGTTCTACACCTTGGGATGAATAACCGCATGCAGCAGTACAGGTTAAGGCTGACCTGCTGGAGAGGAGCTCTGAGGAGATGGACCTGGGTGTCCTGGTGGATGACAGGCTGACCATGAGCCAGCAGTGTGCCCTGGTGGCCAAGAAAGCCAATGGTATCTTGGGGTACATTAAAAGGAGTGTGGCCAACAGGACAAGGGAGGTGATCCTCCCCCTCTACTCCGCTCTGGTGAGGTCTCATTTGTAATTCTGTGTCCAATTCTGGGTTCCCCAGTTCAAGAAAGACAGAGATCTTCTACAGAGAGTCCAGTGGAGAGGCACAAAGATGAGAAGCCTGGAGCAACTCCTGTACAAGGAAAGGCTGAGATACCTGGAGCTGTTCAGACTGGAAAAGACTAGGGGGATCTGCAGACCCAGCACTCAGTGTGTTCATTATCTTTGATGAAAAGATTAACAGAAACTGCTAGCCTTGCTTTGCCCAAAGTAGGATGAGAAAAGGCAGCTATTTTGTCTCCTTGCAACTTATCAATTCACACATAACTCAAACAAGGCTGTTTAGGTTTCCTTAATAAACAATTTCCAGGGGAAATTATTCCTGGGTTGCAAAGATCCCATTCTCAGGGAGACCCAGCAGAGTCACAGACATACTGAAGACAAGTTGAGAGATGTGGTGGGCTTAATAAAATCAGCACATCACTTTTTAACTGTATTAAGGCTGAACTACTAGTGCTGCCTTAATGCTCCTGGTTGTTGCTGGTGGTATTTTTTTTAAAGATGTGATCACTTTATAACATTGTGTTTAATTAATGTATTTAATTTTCTATTTTTATTTTTTTAATAAAATACATCACTTGACCTAAATAGTGACCAAAAAATAGTTTGTGTTCCCCATTTCTATTCTTTTTCGACCCTGTAAATGTTCCTGCAAACACTCTCACATAACAGACCAATAGGTTGTAGCAGACAACTGTTTTCTCTGCTTGGCCAATTTACAGCAGCATTTTTCCTCTGAGAGCAATTCATGACACGTCCAAGTAAGCCAAGAACCAGCCAAGTGGGACAGCAGGAATGATGTCTTCCCTGCAGCTTCTTTGTACCTTTCCCCTTCCCTAAGGCAATAGTTTCAGTTTAGCTGCCTCCCCAGGGCTGTGATTTATCCTAGCTTGTACTTGAGTACACCTCATGCCACGTGGGAGGTGCCTGATACTGTCCACAAGCTCCAGCAGGAGCTCAGCTGAGGTGCGTTGTAGGCAGTTATTTCAAAGATAGATGGATATTAAAGCTCCTGTCAAACTGGCAACTGCCTGAAAATTCTCATGCCTATGAATAAAGACTCCCTTACCTGGGTTGCATTTCATTTGATAGTTCCTGGATGACCTTTAAGCAATATTCCATTAACCTCAAACACACTGCAGGGTCTTCCCCACCCAGGCTGGTTGCTACATCTCTATATATGGCTCACTAGGTCCTGCACGAAGTCTTCTGATATGACTTCTCCAATCCAGAACCAGAGGCATGAGGGTTTCATGTGCTGAATGGAAGACATTTGACTACTCTTTTTAAGTTAGAAAAGTGAATTTTACCAGGGATATGAGGTAACTATATGTGCAGAGAGATCCCTGCACTGCTGGGGAGAACATGGTCCTGAAAGTTAAACTGAAAGAAGAAAAACTGCTGCTACATTTTGCTTGCCTCCTTTTGTATGAAACCATGTATGTTTCTACCACCAGGAAGCTGATGTGCATTTTGGGAAAGGCTTTCTTCCTTGAGGCATGCATGTGGCTGCTTGCTGAACAGAGGTAGGGGCTTCTAAATTGCTTTCTCTGAACTTGAGATAAAGTCACAGTCACTGCCATGATTTTCCCCCATTGCGTAAGAGTGGAGGCAAGTAGGATGAAAACGGGAAGCAGAAGGGCTGTTACCAGCAGCAAAGGTCTTTGATCTGAAAATGGAGTTGCTCAGTGAGTTTATAGATAGATGGGACTCTCTCCTTCTCTTCCAGGTGATCAATTCCTATCGTACTGTGATTAACCTCCAACTGCTTCTGAAGGGCTGGAAATGCCATAGTTGGGCCACGCAGCCCTGCTTTCCATGTTGTTTCCATTATAGATGTCTCTGTGGTGATGAAAGAACATATTCTCTGTGAAAGAACTCAAGGCCCACAGAAATAATCAGAAACACGGTTTTAGTGGGAAGGAAGTTGATTCCACAGTGTTGGCCTGGATACACTGCAAGGTTGTACAACCTGATTATAACACATGGAAGGAAGAAATAACTCATTGTTATCCCAAGTGAAGAGGACAGCCAGTGGTGACACTTCCCCTTAGACAGGACACCTCAGTTTTGATCTGTTGCTGTCACAATCTTGTCTTTTCCCTTATTCTAGCTCAGGACATTAAACAGAGGCAGGAATTTTAAGTCATTTAGTCTTGAATGTTCTCCAAAGTAGCCTTAAATCTTTGTTTACTGCTCTTCCCACTACATTGCTGAGCCTTGGTGATCCGTGGTGCCACTTTCACTGTCAGGAAAATTTCAGGTTGAATTGAAAGCTGCTGGGAAAGCTGGTGAAGCAAAGAAGCTTCTCTATAAGCAGGGAAAATAGAGTAAAACAAAGAGGGAAGTGGCTTTCTTGTCTATTCTAGGACAAAAAATGAGTATTCTTGGAGAAAGAGAGATGTTTAACGTTGACTTGGCATTTTATTTTAACACACTTTAAATCCTGTTTCAAGAATGCTAAAAAAGGGTATTTGTGTCCCAGATGGTAGGCTTGGTTCAAACACTGCACTGGGAAGATGGTGGGCTTGGTTCAAACACTGCTCTGAGACTTTATCACATGACACTACACTGCAAGCAGCATCCCTCCACCCAGGCAGCACAAGGTGTGCTCCTGGAAGGGCGTTCTAGGAGCTCTGCAAGGGATGTCTTCCCGTCTTACTATACTACAACTGGGGCAGCTTGGGCTGTGCAGTGAAACATATGTGTTGCAGGAGAAGATAAGCTGTTCCTGCAGCGCTGGCACAGCTGCCCAAAGAATCGTGGATGCCCCATCCCTGGAGGTGCTCAAGACCAGGTTGGATGGGGCTCTGGGCAGCCTGACCTAGTGGTGGGCAACCGGCCCATGGCAGGGGATTGGAGCTCAGGACAGTTATGGTCCTTTCCAATCCAAGCTGTTTTATGATTCTATAATCCCTGAATGTAACCTCTAAGCAGGCAGTGTATTGTGTCTAATTACAGCTCTGCCTGGGGTAGTGTGTATACACCTGAGAATTCTCACCTGAATTTGTCCTAGCTGGTCCCAGCTGTTGGCACCATGCTAGTGAAGGATGGAGGTGCCCATGGCAGGAAGGAAATCTGCCCTACTGCACTACAGAGAGTGCTTCTGCTTCCTCCTCTGAGCACCCATCCCTCACACCCTGCTCAGCACCTAACCAGAACAACCGAGCTGTCCTCTGAAATGAGTGCAGCTGGTGGAGCTCAACACCTAGATGGTTACGTGATGTATTGACATTCTCTCCTTCATATAAGGTTGTGATTTTAATTAGGTAACCACATTAGTGCGCACACACCAGCCAAAGAACTCTTAACAAGAGCTCTGTGGTATGAGTAAGGGCCCCTATGGAGGAAATACCATGTAATATCGAAATGAATTTGCAGCCCAAAAGAACAGCATTTTCTGCAATGCTGTACACAGCGAGGTAATGAAAAACTATATTCCTTGCAGAAATGATGTCTTGTCTTTGGAAATAGGAGAAAAATCAAGAAATAGTCAACACAGCTAGGCTTTTCTTTTTGTTTACTTGGAAAATTTGTTTTAACCATCAAGTTTAGCAAATTTTGGCAGTTACAAACCTGTACACTTCTTTTTTTTTTTGTTGTTGTTGTTTTGTTTTTATAGCAAAAGAACACAAGACAATACTGCCAACAGCAATTATGAAGGAACAATTAGTTTTTGGATGAGGGACTATACCCACTCGAAGTGATAAACCTTCCCTTTTGCATAAGGTTGAATTTGTTGTCATTGGAGAAATGACTTCTCTTAATACCTACTTGAAATGGCGTAAAAATCATATCTGCAGAGCATTTCTGTGCAAAACACATTTCATTTAAAAAAAGTCAATAAAAAACGTCTTCTTAAAAACAGAAAAAGTTAAACAAAAAAGAGCTGAACCAAAAGAAAAGTTACAGTACATTTTGAAACGATTAAGAAGTACCAGTTTGTAAAATCTAAAACTTTCTTCTTTCAGTTACCTCAAGAGTTCAAACCAACTTTGATGACTCTTCAGAATGATATCAAACAAACGAACAAACGAACAAAAATTAAAGCGACCTGACTGGCATAAAATATCTACAAAAGCCTGGTAATTTGAAACCGTTATATACATTATTTTATAAATTTCTTTTTAAACACCAAAACATACATCTTTTACAAACCAGCCTGCTTGCAACAGGTAAAATTTACAAGACAATCTTTTCCGATACAGTGCTTTAAAGAGAACTGCTTTCATTCATAAACATCTTTGTCACCTCCTGAAAAGTGGCAGTATGGGCTCATTGCATTGTTAAATAACAGCCATTCAGGTATTCCTATGACAGAAGAATGTTACAGTTCCGAGGGCTCCAATCTCTTTCCATAATACAGTTCAAGTGCACTCTTAACACTGGTAAAGATTACTTATGGCCTTTGTGTAATACGACACATTTGTAGTTATTGCTTTTCATTATTACAGAATGAAATGAATTTAATATCATTTCTTCCCCATCCACCCATCCCTTGGATGATGCAGCAAATTTACTAACTGAATGCCCCTTCTGGTAATGGAGATGTTAAATGTCAAGTTTATGAAGCACAGGTTAATGGCCATGGACAATGGGCAACGCTCTAAATTGCTAAGGCTCAGTTCACAGTTTGGTGTATTGATGTAAAGAGGCAAAAAGCAGTTCTACTGCACGGTGAATGGTGGTAAACCATCAGAGAATGAACCTGAAAATGTAACTCTCTCTTTGGAAACCTATGAA
This sequence comes from Odontophorus gujanensis, assembly GCA_013399175.1. Classification (NCBI taxonomy): domain Eukaryota; kingdom Metazoa; phylum Chordata; class Aves; order Galliformes; family Odontophoridae; genus Odontophorus; species Odontophorus gujanensis. The sequence continues at coordinate 503,504 of VXAB01004610.1, read as the reverse complement.
ACGTCCATTATTACTCAGTTAATAGCTCCAAAAAACACCAATAGAGCACTGATGTACATTCACTATTGGCTTTAAATAGCCGTTTTTCTCCATTATTAAGCACACTACATTTTCAAATGAAGCTTAGAAGAACTGGTCCAGGGCCTCTTCAGCTCTCCTGTGTTAGCAGTTATTAAGGACACACTATAGCATTCCTTTTGCTTTTCTAACAGGAGCTTGATAAGGAGTAAATTCATGTTTTTAACCATTTTCCTGTCTTGTCCACATTTCTTTTTATAATGGATGTTTAATTGAGCCAACAACAGCAACATTTTTATGCCACATTCTAGAACCTTCCCACTCACCCGCCTCCTAGAGCCAACAAGCTGCTGCCACTCTATTAATCAGCATTTCAGTGACATGTATTGCCTCCCTGTGCTGCATCCGGGCTCAGTTTCTGAGGGTACCGATGCATGAAAGCAAGCACTACTTCAGACTCCGCTAGAGAAATCACAGAAAAGAATAAAAAATATTCTGAGGACCTAAACTGAACCTGTCTGCAGGACATGGAGAGTGGGAGAGCCTGTGCTGTTGTACACAACCTTCTGCCATCTGGAAGACAGAGGCAGTGAGTGAGAAGCCTTTGGCTCCTTCCAGCCTTGAGTTGCTCTATTTCCTAAACACAAACACAAGGGACATCATTAAGTTTTAGGAAAATTTCTGGACTGCTTAGAAATTACAGTACTGTAATGAATCTGTGTTACATCGCCTTCTTTGTTGCCTTTATCCACTTTGTTGCCTTTATTCACTGTAGGAGTTTTCTACAGGATCTGCTGCACGTGGCCCTTTGGGAGGGAGGTGATGCCGAGGCTCCTTGGTGTCACCGCTCCTCTGTGCATAAATTGTCAGTCATTTTAAGACTCTTCTCAGAGTTATCAAAAGGCTCTCCATGTATTCTGACCAAAATTTAGGGAACGTACACTCTTTTCCTCAGATACACACCGACTTGCAAAGTCTTGTATTTTTGATACAAGTAATTTTTGAATTTTAGCAAGTTATTTGTTTTGCATTTTTACAAAAAGCAAATACTATCTCGATTCTAAGGGTTGCAAGCCTCTGATACTGAAAAGCATTTAAGTCTACGAAATCTCTCCTCATAGCTGATCCTGAAAGAAAATTATGTGTAGTGGAGCCATCTACAGGAATGCGAACTGAAATACAGACATAGGACCGAGGCCAATCAGATCAGCAGGGATGGTAAAGGAAGCTGTAACAAAACTAGGGAGTTGGGAGTGACACAATAGCAACGTAAATCTGCTGCATACGGCAGAAAAAAATAAATAGATATTGGATGGAACAATGTGAAGACTAATTCTTACATTAGGTCGTGTATATGTTGTTATCATTAGGGCTTCTTAAAAGGACAATAAAATGGTTTGGATTAATGAGAGAGATGTTAATGCAGTAGTCTTACTCCTTAAGAAGTATTTAACTTTGACCTCTGCATTCAGGTCTTATCACCACCAAAAAGAGCCAGAACAGAACCAGAAAGGCCACCGAAGTACCAGTATCCACAGAGGGACATTTGTTTGAAGATGGAACAATCAGGCTGGGACTACTTCATTCGGAGGGGAGGAGATACTGAGGTATAGAAATCATGAGTGGGACAGAGAAGGACGAATGGATGATCCTTGGCACCTTCCCCACTGCACTTTAAGAAGTAGATGTTCAGTGAAATGAAATGGCAACAACATCAAAACAGAAAAAGTACTATACATTGTATTTATGCATATTTTACTAGTAAAATTCACTACCAACAAGATATTACTGAGGCAACAAGCTTGGTAAGAAACATTAATCTTTTCTGTATGGCAGTTGCTAAGCTTCTGTGGTGCTCTCCCTTGTGACACTTTTGATATGTTCCAGGACAGTTTTGATATCAGTGTCTCGGGCTCACTCACGATTTCCCACTAGAGAAAAATGATGACAAGAACATTTCATAACGAGCTGGGGGCTAAAAGAGAACGAACTGTGTAACAGACAGAAATGTCTCACACCAAACCTGAGTAGGAACAAAACCTCATGTAAGTTACAAGCAGATGCTAAAAGAGTACCACGCTCTCAGAAGTTTATGCCAGCTTCAGAGTTACCTCACAGCAGATAAACTTGCAGCTTTGTTCTTCCAACTCAGTTGTTCCTAACGTTGAAGAGGTATCAAATTCTTGCATCTGCTTTCCTGCAACACCAGCTTCATGAACAATGCGCACCATCCTATGTCTGCACTTCAAGGCTTGCCAAACCACTTCATAGCTCATTGGCAAATCCCTCAGTTCCTTGCAATTGTGATACAAATTTCCATTATTTTTTTTCCTCAAAAACGAGGGGAGAGGAACAGGGAAAGGGAACTGAACCATACCGTGAGCACATTCAGAATGTATCACTGCTACAGAAGTATGTTTGCTTTGAGAAGACCAAGTGACATTCATAAACTCCATGGACACGAACTATTGGCAGATAAGTACTTGATAGTACTCGTATGTGCAGTACGTAGCCTTCCCAAAAGCTCACTTGGTTTATTCATGTACCTGTATAATGAAGAATTACTGCATATCATACCTGCTTCTGAGAATTTTAGAAATCCCGTTTTATTAAAAGTGTTACAAGCTGTAATTACTTCCATTATATTCTGTTAATAATTCCTTTTTGCTAAAGGTGATTTGTGAAGAAGTTCCTGTATGACAATAAATGACCCACAACTTAATTCTGTGTGAAACTCCACTCGGTCAAGAACACAAGCAACTGCTGAAACTATTCCATTAACATGCTTCACTAAGAGACAGGGCATGGAAAGTAGCACAGAAAATCTGTTAATGAATCTGTTCATTAATAACAATGTCATGTATTCAACAGCTTTCCAAAATGACTGAATGATGCCATGGCAGGAATGGATGAAATTCAGGCAGTAATGCAGACAACAGACTCACATTCATTGTAAAAGGTCTAGAGATGATGTAAAAAGCAGTGGCAAAACATTTTCTTATCACTGAGCAATGGGTATGTATACACTGAGTGCAAATCCCACATTTCCATATTGCACTGAGCTGTTCGGGCCCATCATTGCGAAGGCCTTTTACTCCAACCAGGGTGAGGGAAGCTTAAGATCACAGTAATGCTGCCACTGTCTTCATTCCACAACATCCTGCAGTCTACAAACAACCTTTGGAAGTCCTCAAATCCTGTGAAATCACACGCACATCCAGTAGAAAATCTAAAACCAGATCCCTTGCCACGACCCATCCGTGCAGTTCACCAGCGGAGTCAGTCTGCAGCAGCTGAGAGCTCTTCCCACAAACACTGAGAATGGACATTTGCCAAATGATGTCAACTAACAATCTGAGATGTTAGCAATGTCTTATGCAACTTAATTGCAACTAATTTTACTACAATAATTGCAGCATCATGACTGCTGTCAAAGAGGAGATTGCCCAAGCAAGGAATTAAAAAAAACCCACAGCTGTGTTACATAGATACCTTATGTTTTCCAAATGTTTTTAGATCTGTGTTCACATTTCATACTGAAGTCAAAGGAAGCTATAGGTACACAGCTGGGGCAGAACTGGGCTGATAGAGACAAGGTGGAACATTTCTAGAAGTTCTCACCTGTGAAGTTGTACACATTGTGCTGAAAAATGGCAACCAAAGTGGGCTGATTTAGAGTAAATAAATGCTCTGTATGCATTGCTGTATGTGTACATGAAGTAGAATGAAATGTTATGTCACAAACAAAACCATTCATAGGCAGATGACTGTCTTTCATAGGTCAATTTGTAAATGCTGTTTTTTAAGCATCTGATGTGATGTACATAGCAGCCACAGTGATCAATTCCTTTCACTCTTTCACTGACAATATTTCATGCAACACTGCCTCTTGGAATGATCCATACCAGTTCTTTAATACTGTAGGAAGATCGTAACACTGTAACACTTTTAATAATACAATAACAAAAAAACAACCCCAAACCCTATGTGGAGGTGGGAGGGAGAAAAAGAATTTTATTCAGCAATGAGATCATTTTCCCCTTCCTCTCAAGTTTAACTCTTGGTAATAAATAGAAGGTACACATTCTCCAGATTGTCTGTAACAATTTTGCAATGTGTGATACTTTACACAATTGGTCTCTTCGTGTCTGCACATACAATATCATTTCTGAACAAGTTAATAATGGGTTATACTGTATTTTTGCATTGCCCAATATATATAGATACACCTTCAACAAAATTTCTTCTCAATATTTATACTATTAATTGGACCAAATGACAAAGGAAAAAAAAAATAAAGAGGAAGAAGAGAAAGAAGAAGGGAGCTTCCTTTACACTTGTGTCTGATGCTGGGTCTCCACAAATGGAATGTGAACACTTTCTAGTTTGAGTTCCTCCACGCTTTCAAAGTCACTCATGGCTACTTCAGAGTCATCAAAGCCGCAGCTGGCTGAGACGTCAGAGGAGGAGGCATCTAGAGAGTTGTGCAAGGATAAGGGCATCTTACCTGCACTAACGTTTTCTGTGTTCTGACTTGGGCCAACAGCAAACGTACTAAATTCGTTCCCAGTCTGAGCCCCTGCGGTGTCTGTCTCGTGGGGAAACTGGTGAGGAGGGAGGTATTGGCTGGGGTGGAAGTGCGGCCGCCGCCGGCAGTCGGGGCTGAGCGTATTTGCCATGGAGACCGGCTGCGAGGGCGGAAGGGTTTCATACTGGTCTGGGTAATCCTCTGGAAGAGGAGGTGGTAACTGGTCCTGGCTCAGAAACTCCTCTTCGTGAGGGGGTGGGTAGTCGCTGTCGATGTCATAGCCACCAAGGTAGTAATCTGTCTCCAGCTCTCTGGTGCTGCCGTGATGAGCCGAGCCTCCGTCCGCTGTTTCAAAATTGGGCACTTCCTCAATGTCAGATAAACGCGTGCTTGGCATCCAGTCCGAGGTATCCCAATGGTACGCTGGAAAGAGAATCACAGCGGTGAGGATGGGGCCACAAATGACCAGGGGATGTCTGGCATGCACTTGCTAGCGAGCAAACTCTTAATCCTAAAAACACATTTAGATCACAGCATGCGTCAGAGGCTTTCTGCATGGGTCAGCCATGCTCTGACCCAAGGGATAGGACACAGGGACAGTGTGGTATGATGATGCAATTGCAAACAAGCAAAGAAACCACCCACAGCCACTCAAAGGCTGTTCACATTTTAGGATGTTACTAGGTTATATTAGAAACTATGAAGCTGAGAAACCAAAATTACAAAAATCTCCGAAACAATGCTTTTCAAAGTCAATTAAAAAAATACATAAAGGAAGCCAGCATGCTTATGATATCATTTCTAAACTACCCTTCCACCTCCAATGGCTTTGTTTCAAGAAAGTGTGCAAGCAAACAATCTGATCGACTGAGAGACTAAGACCTGGATCCTGGAATGAAAAAGTGGTTGGCCATTCTCATGCAGCATTTGCAACCCAATAGAATTCAAAGAAAAGAGGATACATGAAGCAGTAACAGAAAAACAGGCCAAGTCAGTGCCCTCCCACCCTAGCACAGTCCAACAGGCAGAAAAGGCCCCAGAAATATCACCTCTGTTGTAGTTCTGTCCTTGATCCATGACAGACACTGCCAGACACAAAGTGAAAAGTAAAAACTGGTAACTAGGAGCTTGTTACCAGCATGGACTTACATGTGAAAATACAATGCTCTGCATGCATATTTCTAAAGTACAGCTGGCTCAGTGTTGTTTAATAGGATTTTAAATTATCCCTTATTTTAACATACAAGATAAGCTTGCCCAGTCAAATGCAGACATACATAAAGAAATGATATGTCATGTGCATTATATTCCTTTTCTATCATATCTTAACTATTTACTCTCACTGAAAAGATATGAAATTACATTAGAGCTGGAATTCTTAATACAAAAATGGCTATCCACCATCTACATGGTTTATAATTGCAAAATACATTTCTCTCTCACTTGTTCACTTTGAAACAGAAAAATAAGAATCTACCATTCTCAGGGCCGGTTCAAACAAATCTGGGCCCACCTGGGCTCAGATACCATGGTGATGGGCACGGTATAAGAACCTGAATAGAATAGAATACAAAGCCATTTAATGGGGCCACCAACTACAATGCCCCGCAACACCATACCCACCTCCCACCTGCACTGCCATGCTAGCTGGTGGGGAGGGAGGCATTCCAGTATGGAGAGGGTGCAGGGGTTGGGGAGAGAGCAGGGGAAGAGGTTTTGTGTGAGAAAAGAGCGGGGAAAAAGCTGCAGCACTTTCTAGATGGGATGCTCTTGTTCAACCACATTACTGGGCTTCATGCAGGAACTGACTGGACAAAATCTCTGGACTGCATTGCTGGAGGAGGCCTGGTCAGATGAACAGGGTTTCCTGGCATGACAGGGTTTCCTCTCTTGGGCTCAGCCACAAATGAGGGCAGAGCAGACCGTTCTCCAGGCCTCCATGTATTAACACCACTCATGGCCTTGATTATCATCACATGAGCCACGTGACAACGGTGATTTACTTATTAGCTCACTAGCCAGATACTGGCATTCTACCTGTTCTGTATTAGCCTGGACTGAGAAGGGCTCCGGCTACTGCAACTTTAGCAGCACTGTCTGAACCGGCCCTAACCACTCTTCTCCTTCATTTCTCTCTTTTTTCAAAGCTGATGTTGCTATCTTTCAGCAAAATGACATTGCACCCGAGATGCGCCTGATCCCTCCGAGCTGCATGGCTTCAGGATCCAGGAGAACCTCACTAATGCTGACCCGCAGTACCCGCAGAGCTCCATGGGGAAGGAGCTCTGTCCCCTCCCGTGGCATCCATTCTGCACCCACGACTTCTGTGCAACTAAAAGTGCACTGCTGTCACCAGCACCCTGCACAGCTTGTGAGAACAACTCTCAGAGAAGGAACTGGAAAGTGGGCAAAGGTCTTTGAGTGGCAGCCTTCAGAGATCGCTGCCAGGCTGGCTTTTTCTGACCTGTTAAGCATGACATGAATCCAGTACGGTTGCTTATGCCTTCCCTTAGGAAGGCAGAGCCAATTACAGTGACCATGCTTNTTTTTCTTTTCTTTTCTCCTTTTGTAGAACTTTCTGAATTTCTGGGTAGTTCTTTTTACGCTGCAGCAGCCAGTAGAATGGCAATCTTACACTTCAGATAATCAGTAAATATACTATATTTACTACGTTTTGGACTTGATGCTTAACTAGACTCAAGTCAACATTTTCCCAAAGTTAGGATAGATGTTGGATAAATAAATAAAACAAATATTTATCTTAGCTATATCACATTTCCTCAGTGCTTTATTGGAGAACCAAACTGTAATGTTCCTGTTTGACAGGCAAGGGAACTAGTTCACTTGTAGTAAAATGGCTCTAAGATTACCCAGAGGTCAATGGCAGAGCTGAATAACGGGTCCTTGGATCCAAGTGCTACACTCTATTCACTACGCACATGAACCCCAAGGTAAAAGTGGTGGTGGCCAGGCCGCCTCACTACGTGGCATCAAGGGAGTTGTGTCTATACATCTTCCATTGGACTTTATTACCTGGGAGAAACCAGCTACCTGCCCACGACCACTATGTTTCTCTCCATGGAGTGCATAACTCAGCTAAACCACAGCTTGGGATACTTTACAGATACCTTCTGGCACCTTCTGCTTCCCATCCTCTGCAGATAGGACAACCTCAATGATTTGGTTCCATTGTCAACCTCATCCTATTCTCTCTGAAGGCAATGGCAATAAGCAAGCAAAAACATTGACTGGACCAAAATATGATGACGGCCTTGATACCTTTTCTACCACTTCCAGTTACCTAAAGATACCTTGTAGGACATCACTTTTGGGTTTGCTGGTGAACATGCTGATTTTCGAATCCCAATCCCCACCTCAGGTTTGCTGGTCAGTTTGTATTAGTGAGGTTCTGCTGGAACGTTTCACAATGAAAACAAGAAGCATTGTTGCATAACAAGAAAGAAAAAAAATTAAATACCTTCATTTTCTATAGTGTCAACTACATTGTTGACAAGCTGTATGACAGTCACTATGGAAGCTTGCAGGGGAGGGAAAGCAGAAAATAAAGGGAGGGGAAGGACAGCTTCAGGTTAGTATTTAAAACATATGTCATACGTTACCACAATAAATTCTCTCAAACAGAACTGACATTGAAAAAAAAGGCTGCCGACCAATGCATGATTTATGCAGTGGATTGCAGGACACCTCATTTCAGATAATCCCATACATTTTCAGAGCGGTGATAAATTCCAAACCAACATTTCCAAAAAGGTGTATGGTATGATGTGTATAGCCTCATAAATTCAAACAGACTGGCCAGCTGATTCAATTAACCACAGCGGTATCTTGTCTACCTGACACTAATTTCTAATTCATTCTTGCTTAAAGGTCTCCAGAGACCATGATATGTGCTCCAAGGAATCATTATCTTCATACTACTGCACCATCTGAAACAGCACTAGGCTTAATCTATTTCCTAAGAGGAATGTTCTACTTATTTACTGCTTGCACTGTGCAATGCAGTATCTCTGGGACATTAAGCAGTACTGCTGTAATTAGAAGGGTGTAGGCAAGTAGGTTTGGTTCAAATTTTGATTTTTGCTTAACAGAATATTTTCACAAATACCTTGTGCATTCTCTGCAGCTGTTTTACCAAAATATACTTTTCCCTCGAAATAACTGGTATTGACCAAACAATCTTTTAACGAGGAGTAAGACAGCAGTACAGTGTGTGATCTTGTAGGTGATTTTGGACAAAGTAACACCCTCGCCTTTGACTATTTGAGACAAAACTCGGTGAAAACAAAGGGAGAGCTCCCTTTACAATCAGTTGGTACTGGGTTTTCTGCTGTCTTAATTACAAGAAAACTGATTGCTTTGGAGCAGGCTAAGAAGGCAAACAGAAATGTTGGTCAGGAAATACATTTTTGTTTCACACAGCCAATAGACTTAGAGGTCACAAGAAGCATGTTAACACTAATAGCACTTTTCACCCTATGTTGAACATTCAGAGGGCCCTTCAATTTTGGCCATAGGATCAAGAATCACATCCAATTTCCTCAGTCCTTGTGAAAGCTTGGCAAAACGTCTTGATGAACCAAAGAAACCATGTTCTGTCTGACTATATTTATGGCATCAGTGGCACTGGTGATTGTATAAACAAGGGAGGTTCATATTGGCTAATGCATAACAGACATTACGGAAAATTAAGTGGCACCATGAAATTACTTTCTGTGTGGGTAGAAAAGGAGGTAGAGGGTGGCTGAAAAAGGCAAGAGGAGCCTCATCAGAGCTAGGGGGAAGCCCTGCCTTGGCAGTAGGGTTGCAGCTCCATACTACTCACGGCTTCCTCATGTGTTGCTGGTGTGAGCAAGACATGGCAGGGAAGGACTGGAAACAAAAAGAACCCCCAAGGAAGATCTGTCGGTCCCTGCACTACTGACAATGCCACCCAGATGGGGGTGGGTAATGAGAGAAGGAAAAGTGGTGCTTCTGCCAGAGATCTGGGAGCTATGGACAACAGGGAGTGAGAACATGAGGTCAGAAACAGGGCCAGAATAAGTTTTCATGGCAGATATGGGCTGTCTGTGGTGAGAGCTGTGCAGAGCATTCCCACAGAAGGGAGGGAAACTCTACCCCAGCAATTCAGTGAGAATTCAAATCAAGAGAACATTTCTTTATAATCACAAAAAATTGGGGGCTTTTTGATCACAAGGAATACCATGAACTACTTTTTATGGCTTCAGGAAGGATATCTATTATCCCCAGTGTGCAAGTAGGTGTGCATGCAAATACCACCTATGCTTGTATTTGTATTTTAGGCTCTGCTACTGCAAACCCACCCTGCTGTTGCAGGAAAATCAGAGCATGCAGTCTTGCATTGACCTCTGCAGAATGACTCAGATGATTTTAGCTACTCCCCTCATTCTCTCTGTAGTTACTGATTTGTTTAGACCCTGAACTAGAATTGTTATCTTTAAATGTCATATTTTAAGTGTAGCTTTCACAAAAAATGAGTGGGCAGATCCAGCTTCAGTGGATATTGTGCCAGTGACTGGAATGAGATGAAAAGCCTAATTAGAATTTGAGGGATATAAAAAGGAACCATGTGCCACAGATGAACACATGAATAATTACTGAAGTAACAGTAATATCAGAAAAGTGTTTTCCTTTTTTTTAATTTTTTTTTGAAGGGGAACACAGAAAAGCCCTGAGAAGTGTGACAAAAATACTCATGGTGCTTCAGTCACAGCTGAACCAAAAGCATCTGTGAGTGCCCTTCCCTTTAAGTGCTTTTTCCAACATTCAGGAGTACCTAAGGGAAAGCTGCGTGACATGACTGAGAAACTGAGCCTCCTGACAGTTCATTAACTGGTGTGTGAGGAACCTAAGAGCAATCTCTTTGTGCTAATCTTTTATGTGTATCTCAATGAGGCTTCCCTGACAACCATCATCCCTACCTGGCAGAAACATCTTGGCTTTTCTCAGCACCACTGCTCCACATGCATGGGCCTTGGAACAAGGGTTTGATCTGACTTTGTGTGCTGCTTTCTGGCTGTGTATGGCCCTGCCCACGTCACCCACTGAGATAATGATGTAGGACAACTAACATGCACAGAGCAAGGATTTAATGGTGCTCTATTGTTTGCTGAGCTGTGATTGCCAGGGAGAGGCCAAGGCACTGGGGACTGCCTCATCCGCTCATTGTTGCGTGCTGAGCACCTGCAGAGTTTTGCTGGGACTGTGAATGAGACCTGGCAAACTGGGGAGAAATTCCCTTTGATTTGACTGATGAAACATGAAAGTCATCCTCTTCCAAGAGGGAAAAGGATAGAAAAGCCTCAGCTGAACTTGCTACCTATTAGTCTACTTCCACACTGGCAATGTGAGTCTGCTGTATCCTAACTCTAATTCAGTGTAAAGCTTGGTACTGATGTAATGGCTCCATGCACCAAGATTTCAGCTACGTTCTGATAATTTAAAAATGGCCACGAAGTTAAGGTTTGAATCCACAACTTTCTGACTTCCAGCATCATTAAAGGGTTTTCTAGATGTCACCTAATTGTTTTTATTAAGAGAGTCAAATGCTTTTGTCCCCAGCATAATAAAGATAAAATCATTTCTTACCATTATCATCACCCGAGTCAGACTGGAAGGAGCTGAGGGACTGTACTTCAGAGTTGCTGCCTTTATTACTTCCTGCAAAACAGGTCACTTCTTCAGCGTCATCAACCCCTTTACCTTCATTGACAGCAAAAACAAAGCAAAATGGTACTCTATAGGTATGCACATTTGTATCACATAGCCAACAGATAGCTTTCTCTTATTTTTATCAGAATAAATTTCCTCCAGACAGAAGAAATGACCCATTAGCCACGAAGGCAGCTAGTGACTGCTGAAGTGTTTGAAGCCAAACAGGCTCCCAAGCAGCTGATACCACCGCTATCAAGGATTAAAAACCTGCAGTCAGTACTGCCTTTTGGACATTTTTTGCCTGTGTAGTCTCAGTGGCAAGGAAACTCATGACTTTAAAAATGTGGTATAAATATCTTATACAAGAGATTACCAATACATTTATCTTTACTGTTCATTTCTTAATTTAAGAGGCTCATACAAAGCCCACCAAAGTTACTGGGCATCTTTATGTCAGTGGCCCTTGGATTCACCACTGATGTAGAACAGATTATGCACTTCATCATGGTCATTCAGTCTCATCAACCATCTACCATTTAGGAACATAACTGCAGCCTAAGCTTAAACACACACATTCATACATGCATTCTGTGAGTGATAATAAGGAAAGCATATCAACCACAGCAAGAACTGAGACAGATGTCTCAGTTAATTATGAATGAACAATCTCAGGTGCTGCAAACAGTCAATCCACCTAAGTACAGCACTCCACCTGCAATCTGTAGATATTTCTACCCAGCACGGGGAATCTGCATATAGTAACAGCTGATTTTGTCCTGCTGAGAAGCAGGGTACACAGTAGATGGAATGAGTGCTGCAGCAACGAAGCTGCACTGCTTCCCACTCACTGACAGCTGAGGCCCATCCCCATGGCGTGGCCTCATGCGGTGCAGAAATTCATGCAGATACCAGCATCTGTGTCAAGAGCACCCAAGAAAGCACAGAACAGAGCACGCATGGTGGCTTACATGCTGATATTTTAAATCAGCGAGATTATACGTAATGGTTAAAAAGGTCAACCACAATTACAACAGCGAAATACAGCCCAAAGGAATAAGAATTAATTCCTGTTTTTCAGTGGAAGGCCTTAACCAATGTGCCGCCTTAGCTGAAAACCTGCATGTCAAATGAGAGGCACTGTGGAGAGCTCATCTCGCTGTTGCTGTGTTCTTATTCCCTAAAACAATGGAGCTAAAAAAACTCCTGGATCGAGTATTTTTCTTGATAGGTTTGATCAAATTTGTGTTGCAATGGGGTTGAATACTAATTTGAAAAAGTTACTTAAAAGAGAAAACTCGACAAAGAAAAGAAAGAAACCCTGTGCTCTGCTAAAGCAAACCATTATGAAGCATTCTTACTAGCAAGGATGGACAGCACAGGGCCTTAACTCTGGCTCAGCAAACTGGTGTCTGTGAGGCTTGCTGTAACTCCAGCAACTCATTCAGGAATGAAAATGGGCACTGTATTAAGCTGCTGAGAAACCATCAGAGTACAAACAGCATGACTGTGGGGAAGAGAAAGTTTGTGATCACACTGATACTGCACACAGATGAGAATGCAATGAACTGAAAGGGTGATTCTCTAAGCGGTGCTTGATTTCCTGCTTCATTTCATTGACAGTCAAATTAGAGAATATATCGGCGAATGTCTCCCTTGCAAAATAGAATTTCTTGTAGAAAGTTTTAAAATTTTAACTCCCCTGGGAGACCAAACGCCCAGACCAAGCAGAGTTTCTGTTTGAGAACTCTGCCTCAATTTTTTTTCCCCATTAGAAAGACAATTGCATTGTACCACTGGAAGAACTAGTGCTCAGAGTGCTCATTTGTGCTTTCTGAACAAGTAAGTAATGTGTTCCGTCATACTTAGTGCATGTAAGAAGGTGTTTTGTGTGCCTAGTGTTAATTATACTCTTTCAAAGCTAAACCAAGTCAAAATTTTCTATGCATCAGCCTTCAAGTTAGAGCATTAAGTGCAGCTGTGCCTACTGCACCCTGTGAGGACGCTATACTTATGGTAAGAAGAGTGGCAGCAGCATGCAGCACTTACTTTCTGTTCCAGCATCCCACGTGCTCTTCCTAATGGAGTCACAGTCGGAGCGACAGGGAGACACTGCAGGCAAGTTGGGAGCCACACTGCACACCACCACACCCCGCCTGGCTGTCAGGATGCGAGGGGACTCGGGATGAAATGTTGTCATCTCCTGGTGCTCGACGCTGAGCCCATCCACTATCTTGTCCAGGTTATTCCGTGAGTCACTCTGGAAGCACGGGGTGTAGGCCATCGGCCTCACAGGAACCTGTGGAGGCCCAACCTCCTGGTAGATGTTTCTGCTGTCTCCGCTGTTCCTGATGTTCTTGAACTGGATGCCGTTGCTCTTGTTCAGCAGGGCGGCAGTGGCTGGATCCTGTACAAGTGTGATGTTATTGCGGGAATAGTTCTTGCGGAATACCTTCTTGCGGAAAATTATAAAAAGAATGATCAACACAAATATGACAAACAGAACCACGGCTATTCCTATCAGCTCCTCCTTGCCGACATACGAATGTCCTGCTTGTATATTGGGAACCACCACAGGGCGAAGACCGCAGTATTGCCCCACGTAGCCCGGGGTGCAGTTGCACAGAAATGAACCAAATACATTGACGCAGGAGCCACCATTTTCACACTCTTCTCTTTCACACTCATTGATATCTTCTTCACACCTGAAAAGAAGAAAAGGAGAAACATGGTGTTTGAAGAATGCTTAGTGAACAGCCCAGTTTTCAAGAGATGACTTGTCCAAGTGGTACAACTACAGTGAGCACCTTGCTGATGCTTGGCCAATTTTCATATTATTATCATGTTATTTAATGGCATTTTTTTTTCTGTGTTTATTCCATGGTTTTCTAAAATAATAAAATACAAATGTCAAGAAGGAAATAAAAGTTTAAAGCATCTCATAGAAAAAGGCTCCTTGATCCTCAGACGGCTCACAGAACATAACAGAAGATATCATCAATTTTATATCATTTTTGGACCAACACATGGGATTCAATACAATTATCAAGAGGAGTCAAGGAAAAAAACAGAGCTGAAAATAAGTATAATAAAGAATTCATAGACTACTAATTTGAGAGAAAAGGGGAATATACTGACTTCTAAAATTGATATAGGGCTGGAGATAAAAATCAATAAATATTAGAGAAGTGGGAAAAATATAATCACAGAAACCCTAAACAGAGGGAGAACAGAGAAGAAAAGCAGGGCTACAAATAAGGTAAAACAAAACAAGATGTACAAACAGACAAAGTAAATGAGAAAAAAGCAGGGGGCAAGTTTCTACACCAAGTACATTATCAAGGTTTGAATTTTTAAAAGAAATGCAATAAATTAGGTTTTTAAGTTACGCTTAAATAGTTGATTCATTCTCAGAAAGAAAAGATCACAGATCAGCTTCCACAGGCTTTATGGATTGACTCAGGTGTCCATATCTCAGGGTGATCGTATCTTAGTGAGATCCATATTTCATTTGGAGATCACATCTGAAACAATAGCTTCAGAGCTGGATTCAGAAAGCCTCATGGATTTCATTAGCTTGGACCTGATTTAAGCACAAAGTGTTGGGTTGTTTTTTGCAAGGGAACCACAGAATCATCTATGCTAGAAAAGACCTTCAAGATCATCAAGCCCAACTGCCAACGTGATTTACAGGATCCCACCACCAAATCATGTCCCTGAGTTGGGCACAAAGCACCCAGTCAAAAAAAATAAACTCCATCACTGAATTTAAATGCTCTGATTGTAGAAAAGTCTACTTACGTTACTCCAGTCAGGCCATTTTTGCAGTTGCAGATGAAAGCATTGCCAATGGGATCACATGAACCTCCATTCCGGCAGGGATTTGGGAAGCAGGCTGTGATCTCTGATTCACAGTTTCTTCCAGTGAACTGAGAGAGGCAATTGCACTGGTAGCCTGGGAGGTGAACGACACAAAGAAATACATCAGAAGCCATCTGCTGTTGTCTAGAAGCAAAGGAATCTACTTGGCTAATTTACTCCAAAAATTTTATTATCCTGTAGGGAAAAAGGGATGCTTATTCTCACTGTAGTACATCTGTGTGGTCCACACTAACTCCAGTGGATCGTTTGCTTATCTGGAATGTTTGGTGACTGGAGCTCATGTAATTCAACCAAGGACCAGTGGAATCTTTGGAGCTTCAACTATTCCAGTCATTGTGATTCAGATAAGAATAAATGTCTCCTGTGAACAACCTTGGCTGCAGTAAATATTCCAGATCAGCGATGAATTTCCCTCTTTTTTTTTTTTGAAAAGAAAGACCATATGTTCCAATACTGGCAGCCCACACCTCATCTGGGGCTTCATCAAAAATCAAATACATCAGTTGAGAGCTTTTTCATACCTGCCTTTTATAAGGATGACACTGCAGGGATGAGACTGCAATAATAAAGCACTTGACAATGATATCCAACTCCCTCATGAGGTGCATCATCAAAGCATGAACCACAAGCTTCGTAATACGAGCTGAACTGGGGAATGCCACCCCTAATCAAAGCTGATTAAGTGCTGTTTATGCTACTAGGAGACTGATCAATCACTAGCTGCAATAAGTCAGGCATCACATCACTCAAGAAGGGGACAGTAAGGTACCTAAGTCCATCTTCCATGCCTCTTGCCAGCAAAGGAGCAACGTGAGTCAGAAACATTTCTTGACATCATCAGTTCACTACCTCAAGTAGCAAATGACAGTCTGTTTTATTCTCCCCTCCTTGTGATTTGCCATTAATAAGTCCTTTATTTAAGGTCATAAAGAAATCCAGTAAGACAATGCACATCTTCATATTGTGTTGAAATCTGAGTCCTTTTTCACTTGAGAAGAACAAGATCTACTTACAAAATCAGAATGCCCCAATAGATGTGTAGGCAAGATTCAAGCTCTGCTTATGGGGTTCACATATCAAAGCAATGTACTAAATAGGGCATCTTAATCAACTGGAACAATGAATCTTCCTGCCATTACTGCAGTTGAAATCTTTACATCTATGTTTTTGAAATGCATATATATACACATATATGCATTTTAAAAGACACTGTTCTAGAAAATGAGGCAGGAAATTTTGGCACAGTTATGAGGAGGAGAATTTCACAGAAACAATACAGTTGTGGCATGAGGAAAAAGCAATTCTGCATTAGGACTGTCATGTCTTTTATGTCCTATCTGGTTCAGTTTGCCTTGTTCAGTTACCCTAATTGAATTCTTTCTGAGGACAGGCTTCATCAAAGAAACCTGGAACCAGACTTAGTGGCTCATTCAGTCAAGATTCCAAATCCATCTAAGTGAAGATAAATGAAATAGATAATCAAATACCATGCCTGTTGTCCTGCTGCAAAAAGGGGGATAAAAGCACTGCTATTTTAAGGTTACAGAATTAAGAAAAGGAATGATTCAATTGCAAATGTTCCTAGAAAGCAAACTTGGTCAGCACCAGCAAGACAGGATTATTTTAGCAGTCTTACACACAGTCACTCAGACAATGTGAACAACTCTTCAGACCTGCAGAGAGCTGGGACTGAAGAATTACAAAACTGTGACTGCACCAGGCATCACATTTTGATGCCATTCCTACAAAGCATTTTTTGTTACTCAGTAGAACACCTGATCTAGAAATCCTTGAGGTAGAAATCACAGCATGAATAAGAGAGATTGTTTCACTGCTCCATTTTATGATTGAACAGTGACATCTATGGTTGAAAAATTTACAGTAATGTTTTTGTATACATTTATGGTCTCATCAGGTTTAAGTGAAATGAAAATTGTCAAATATATATAACATTTTATTCATGAACACATATGTTGTTATATATAATAGCAGAATAGATCTGTTTTTCTAACTATCTGATAACTGGCATTTGAAAACTACATAGCTTTGAACTGACTTTAAAATCAAGCTTTGTGCACCTACATAGGCAATCACCAGAACACCAAAGCCTTCAAATAATTTTCTTTTCACCTCTTACATTTATTTCAGCTGCACTGAGTTAAGCTCTGGATTGTTGTTGTGTAACACATTCTGTTACATTTATTCACTGTAGACAACCTGAGAAATACTAATTTGACTGCCAAAACCAACCAACCAAACAAAAAAATCCTTTTTTCACTAAATATAAAAGGAGTATGGGTTTATTTACCATTATTATTGACAATTATTTATAATCAAGATACACTGACTTTAATTGGGACTTTATACCAAACTGAATACCCTGGATAGGTCCAGGGTCTGTTGGGTGATGTATAAACCAAACAAAAATGAGAAGTTACTTATGAAAGCCAACATTTTTGACTGAATTTGATTTAATGATGGTAGAACACAGTCATATATTAGGTGGCTAAAGTATTCAGTATAGTTTCTAAGTCTGGGGATCAAAAAAAATAACACAAAGTTAGGAATAAATAAGGTAATAAAACAAGTCAGTGTTATAATATTTATCATTGATTTCCTATTAGAAGCACTGCCATACACCTGCTTACTCTATGTCACTGGCAAAATACACTGAGCTTTCCTGTGACACACAACCAAAGCAGCAAAACATTCATCTGGGAGAACTCCAGCACAGCAAAACACATGTCAAAATTCGTGGAGTAGAGCAGATACGATGGCTCAGTTCACAGCATCTATCAACTAGACCAGCAGACTTGCCAGACCTTTCACGCCTTTCCAAACCTCGCAGCAGAAGCTATAATGCCACCTGGTGCTGCACATTGTGGCCACATGGCTGTGGACAAAGAGCATTCCTAAAGAAAACCTTTTTGTCAGGGGTGCATCCTAGGATTAATAAAGTATTTTTATTACATTTTTGATGCAATACCTATGAAATATGTCATGCAATTCTTCCCATCTGTTAAATGCAAGAGTAATATGCAAACTTCCCATGCTCAAGGACAGTACAGCTGAAGTACAGGGGTCAAATGCCCCTGCCCCCTCAGTAGGAAAAAATAATTCCTCTTCCAAGATATCTAAGGCTTGTTCCTGTTCACAGTGAAGACAGTGGAAGTCTTGGAAATTCTACAGCATTTAACATCATACAGTCCATCTGGTTTCCCTTTGAGATACAAATATTTAATTTTGCATACTGATCCTGAAAAATATTGATATGCATTCTCCAATGCAACAAATCACCACTGTATGGTTTCAGAAGGAACCAGAGGAAAAAGACAGAAAGCTATGATAAACACATCCACAACGTTGTTGGGAAAGGGTCAGTGCACCGTTGGTCTGTGTCACAACAGTCTGTCCCAACAAAAGGAAGACACTGAGGCCCTGGAGCATGTCCAGAGAATGGCAGTGAAGCTGTGAAGGGTCTGGAGCACAAGTCTTATGGGTTGTGACTGAGGAAGCTGGGATTGTTCAGTCTGGAGAAGAGGAGGCTCAGGGCAGACCTTATTGCTCTCTACAACTGGCTGACAGGAGACTGTGCTGAGGTTGGGGGGTGGCTTCTTCTCTCAGGTAACAGCATTGGCACAGGCTGCCGAGGGAGGTGGTGGGGTCAACGTCCCTGGAGGTGTTCAAGAACCGTGGATATGCGGGACTGGGGGACATTGTTTAGTTGGCAATATTGTTGACAAGTAGCTGGTTGGACTAGATGATCTTAGAGGTCTTTTCCAACCCTAACAGTTTTATTGTTGTTCTATGATTCTGTGAAGAGCCAACTCTGTGAAACCATAACCAGTGAGCAATGACACAGCCCAGTTAGGCCATATCTGTATAAGCAAGCCCTAAAGAGCAATGGGCAGTGAGTTTGTGGAGAAAAATGGTGCTGAGGACTCAACACTCTCAGTGCACGCATTTCAGGGTTTCAGGATCAAGTTATCCGCACTCCTGATGTGTGCCTTCCAGTTCAACATTGCCCAGAGTAAACCTGGTTCTGTAAGGCCTCACTGCTCACACTTACACAGACATAATCTTCTAATGCCTAAGACATTAGTCTTGGGTGATCTGATTGTTTTATTAGGTTTCTCTGATGCTCCTTTACCCATTGCTCCTATGCAGCTGCGCCATATTCTCTGACTCAAGAGGATGTCCTCTTGTCTTTTTGACTTGACTCTGGCTTATCCTCTTGACTTGCTGCGTTTCTGTTCAGTCATATAAAGTGACAAGAAGAAAAATGGCTTTTTCAGCCCAGCCCTTACCAAAGAGCAACCTGCTGAAATTGAAGACACCGTATAGGCTTCCTGTCTATACCTGTATTTACTTGGCACTTAACAGCAGCAACACTGGCAAAAGACAGGCACTGTGCCACCAGCAGATGGGATGTTGTTATGCAGTGAACATCCCTGTTGGTAAAATTCCCAGCCTGAGCATCTGAATGCCTGTCTATCCTCAGGTTTGCTTGGTTTTATTGAAGAGGATGCTCCTAACTGCTGCCAATTCTTTTTTTGAACATGTGTATGCTTCTGTTTCTATCCATCACATGCAAGAGGAGCTGGCTTTTATTTGTGATGTGCTAGGCTTTCCCATTTGATCTCCCCATGCAGTTTCTTTCCCTGTTGTGCCACCAGCCCTGACAAACTCGATGTCAAGAAGCAGGCCTGCCCTTGGCCCTGCTCACACATCATCTCATGTTGAGTTAACTGATGAGAAAGCTGCAGATGGAAAACATCTATCCCAGCACTTACATTTTGGTGTGTTTAGAGACATACCTGGCCAGCTTCAAGAGCTGTGTGTTCTTCAGCCATATGTATTCCTGCCACTTCAGGTTTAATGTATCTGTCTTCAAAGAGATGATTGCTGCCTTATGCTACGAGTTGATAGGAAACTAGTGCTTTCCACAAAAGGGTTGGTGTGTATTTGCTTTTAAACTGTGAATCTCAATCCAAATCTCTAAAAAGCATAGCTATGAGTAAGATTAAAAAAAACCCCAGCAAGTTCCTAAAAAACCTTTAAGAATGAACTGATGCACATTCGGTGTGCTTGCATTACAGCATGCTGGTTTGTTTGTGTCTCTGTGAAAGAAGTGACATTGAGAGTAAACTTAAGACCTGGTCAATTCAAAGCTACAGCAGTAACACACCCATTGTTTCCCTGTCACTCTTGCA
The DNA here is from genome assembly GCA_013399175.1 of Odontophorus gujanensis. Lineage (NCBI taxonomy): Eukaryota > Metazoa > Chordata > Aves > Galliformes > Odontophoridae > Odontophorus > Odontophorus gujanensis. The sequence continues at coordinate 483,173 of VXAB01004610.1, read as the reverse complement.
AACTACATAGACCTCAAAAACACCTATGCGTTAATGCAGCCAACATGCTTTAAAGCATGCATTAAAATCACCATATAAGTGCCGCGTTGTGTATTTCTCTCCCAATGGATTTTAATTCACTAAAAAAACTAAAGAGGAAAAATGAGAGGGGAAAGCAATGACTTTCTGTCCTTACTCCCTGCCCTCAGTCCTTGGCTTGTTAGATACTTTTGCTCAAATGCTTCATATTCAAATCAAATTGCCCACTTATATAAACCATTTACTTCAATCAAAGCCAGATGTATATAGGACTGATCACATTAAAAGGAAGTAACTGCACTTCTAATTGCAGGATTTACAAGCATGAGGTTTCTCTTCGTGGCTGAAAACCTTGGCAAAAGACAGATTTGATTACAGTAAAGCCTTCTATTGCTGTGATTGCTCATGTTGTTATTCAAGCAGATAAACATACACAGAATTGGCAGAATTGGTAACATCACTCTATTATTAAGGTTGTGTGACATTTCCCATTTCAAGATCTCATATTTAGCTGCTTATAGCTTAACCACACTTTAAACACTTGGTTGAGTTTCCTCTGGAAATTTTAGTCCAAAGAGACAAGTCATTAAGGAACACGAGGTTGTCTGTCAGGTTTCAAAATACTAACAGCTTTCTTTAAAAATAGCTTTATTGACCCACACTTGAGGATAAGGACTTAAAATATGGAAGAATGTGGTCTATATTTCAGGACTGTGGTTTCCAATGTCTCCAAGAAAATTATCCTTACGCTGAAGTCTCCTCCTGCTAGCAGTCTCCTGAGTTGCCAGGAGCAATCCTGGTGAGTGCTCTTCCCCCATTCCCCTGCTCTTTCAACTACACTTAATATGTGCCCATGAGGTTCCTGTACCTTGTCTCAGCTTTATAACCTCTGACAGCACTGGACATCTAATGCTGACATGGGATTTGATTCAGACTTGTTGAAACACATGAGCGCAACTCGTATCATGGTCGCTTTCTGCTGCTCCAGAAATGAAATTATGGGAGCAGAGAAGCTTTTACATGCTCTCACCACATGGTTGTGGTTGGCAGGATCCTCTGTCTCCATCTGCTCCAGCAAGGACGCAGAGAACAGGGCGGCCAGGGTCATGTCCAGCTGACTTCTGAATATCTCCAAGGAGGAGACTCCACAGCCTCTCAGTGATGTTTCAGAGTATCTGAACTATCTGTGCATTCTCTTGCAGGCTGAAATGGCAGTTTTGTCCTACTGTTACAATACGTTCACGCTCCTAGTGCATACAAAGCACTGCTTTAACAATCCCCCAGACAGGACCATAATGTTACCCTATTTCCATAGCTGCACAATAAAAGGCACTCAGAGGCAGCTTTTTATTAATGGTGAACAGTAGGCATTTCCACTGAAAGGAAGATCTCACAACAGGAATGTTATTACTGAGATTGTATTTTAGATGGTCAATTTATGTAAATTGTGTGTAAATTAGACACTGGCCCTTTGATTTCTGGCATGTAGCCAACAACTTTAATGCTATAATGTTGGGTAACCTTTGTTTGACTGTTTTCTTTATAAAAGTTAGCTACAAATCTGAGCTTTCTTTTTCTCTCAATTTCCTTGTAAAGCACTGTAGGTTTTTTTAAGAAAAAGGATGTTAACACTATATGAAATCTGCCCTGTAAAATTCAAATGAAAGGACTGATTTATTAAAAGAAATCCTGCTATTATTCCAGACACTCACTGTTTAGGAAAAAGAACCATAATTCTCCAGAAACTTTAAAAGGAAGAAAATACCATATCAGAGGAAGGAATCATAGGAAGAGGGAAAATGATATCAAACTAAAAGAGGAGAGATTTAAATTGGAGATAAAAAGAAGGTTGTTTTTTTTTGTTTTTTTTTTTACTGTAAGGATAAAGACTCTGACACAGGCTGACCAAAGAGGTGGTGGATGTCCGGAGGGACCTAGCATGAGGCTGGACAGCACTCTGAGCACCTGATGGAGTTGTAGTGCCCCTGTTCATTGCATTGGGGTTGGACTAGATGGTCTTTAAGGATCCCTTCAAACTCAAACCATTTTGTGATTCTGTGAAAGTATCAGTAAAGAGATCTTGATCCTTTCAAATGCCCTGGGGCTGGAGATGAGATCTCTGCTGGTACAGTGCATTTCAAATGTCTATTTCCCCTGAAAAACCTGCCATTTCCTTTCCTAAGATTATAAAAAATAAAGATTGATTACATTTTACTCTTTATAAAATCCATCTGCTAATATCAGTGTCATGGAATATGACTGGTGATTCCTAACTGCACACTGCAATTTGTGGCCCTGTAACCAGCATTTGCAGTGCTGTTGGGCTGCATGGAATTTAATTACAGGATCTTTCTCTGCATGTAGGACACTATCAACAGAACTGTTTTGCTTGGTGGAAACAAAACTGCCCAATTCTGAGGGGCTGGGCTACAGAACTGCCAATGTACAGTCAGGGCCCATTGCGCTAGAATGATGGCTTTATAACAACCTTGTATTTACATACACTGCTGAGGCAGTAAAAACAGCAAACAGACCTTGAGCGGCAGGCAGCCGAAACATCCCCGCAGGGCACATGCCCCTCACAGAGGCAGGAAAGCAGGCAAGTTAAATCAGCTCCATGACTGTGTTCCAGCAGCAAATTATGTTGACATGAGAACCGTGCCTGCCCATTCTAGTAATAAAATGGGTCCATTTTCAAGAGTCTGCCCAACTTTCAGGTGGTTTTGCCATCCCACTGCTCCCCTCTGTGTGAACAGACACGCAGAGGGTGCTGGGAAAAAATTCAATTGCTGCGAAACTGTGAAACAGTTCTTTAAAAAGGTTTTAATTTACTTGTCATGAGATCGTTGAGCAACATAAGCTCAAACAAATTCAGTACAAGGAGTTGTTCTCATGCTTCCTAGGATGATGGCTTGAGGAATGGTTATCCTTGTTTATTAAGCATGGAGTCTCAATCAAAGCCACACTAGGTCCATATACATGGAACAGACGTATTTCCTAGCCATTTACGTAATCATTACGTAATACTGTCATTGGAGAAGACGTGGCTGAATCAAAGCCAAACATCCAGAAGAGAAGCGAGCTGAGATCAGAAAAACCATAGTGTTGGGCCTTACTCTATAAGGACAAAAAATCTGTCTAATGGTCTGTTTTGCTCAGATCTCACCACATTTCAGCTCTGAATAAAATGTTCAAAAGTTGTAGAATTTACTGAAGTTTAAGAAAACAAACACAGTTCTGTGAATTACACCTTCATAAATAGACCTCAGTTAAAAGTACCACACAGGTTAGGCACAGAAAATCTCAGTTTAGGTGAAGGGTTGGGAGGACTTCTGAAGACCCTGGTATCAGCACAGGGTGGCATGGGAGGACTGGGAACACAATCTGCAGCCTCCTCTAGAACCACTGGATTAAAAGACATCCTAAGTAACAGCGAAACCCTCAACTAAGAAGTAGAGCTAGAAAGTGAGCGCAAAAAACCATCTGCCCCTGGGGAACCAGGAAGGAAATAAGAAAACAAAGCTGAAAACAACTGAAGAGCAGAAATCAGTCTTATGTGTATGAGGGAACTACATGGGCACAGTTAAGCAGAAAGCCCTGGATAATGGTTAAAAGGTATTTTCCTTAGGGAAACATGACCTAAAGTAAGTGAATGGAAAGCTCTGTGCTTGCAGAAGACCTCTCTGCTGACTACTCTCGTTTTATGGACTGAAAATGTCATAATCAGGTCATGGGGGTATCAGACCTTGTCAGCTCACTAAGGTGAAGTTTTAACTTGCCAGAAAAGATGAAGAGTGTCTTCTGCTAATACAGTGTAAAAAAGAGGACGAGAAAGCAGAAATAGAACAGCTCTACAAGAAAGGTCCTATATAGATTCATAGAATCACAGAATCACTCAGGTTGGAAAAGACCTTAAAGATCATTGGTTCAAACCACGACCTAACCATACTACCCTAACAACCCTCCACTAAGTCATGGCCCTGAGCATCACATCCAAATGGTTTTTAAACACATCCAGGGATGGTGACTCCACCACCTCCCTGGGGAACCTACTCCAGTGCTTAACAACCCTTTCTGTCAAGAAGTGTTTTCTGATATCCAACCTAAACTTAGCCTGGCTCAACTTTAGGCCATTTCCCCTTGTCCTGTCACCTGTCACCAGTGAGAAGAGACCAACCCTGCCCTCACTGTAAGCACCTTTCAGATATTGGAAGAGCAATAAGATCTCCCCTCAGCCTCCTCTTCCCCAGACTAAACAGCCCCAGATCCTTCAGTCTCTCCATGTAGTGCATATTCTCCAAGCCCTTCACAAGCCTTGTTGCCCTTCTTTGCACCTCAGTGTCCTTTTTGTACTGAGGTGCCCAAAACTGAACACAGTACTCAAGGTGAGTCCTCACCAATGTCGAGTGCAGGGGCAGGATGACTTCCTGCCTTCCTGCAAATGAATGCCATTTGCTATTTTCCCACTGAGATATTCTTATAGTTGGGGTATGTTGTCCACTAGATTAGTTTACTACTAGTTATACTACATTAGATTAGTTTACTAGTTTACTACATTAGATTACTATGCAGTAAGTCACTAAAACCAGATTACACATGCCACCATATAACCACTGGATAAGAAACTCTAGCACCATTTAAATCTTATAAACCCTATAAACATTGGTATTAGACCTTGAAGCACTCAGCTTTCCAAGGAAGCTGTAGGTTCACTTCAAGGGAGTTTATAATGGTTCAGACTCACCCTTCTGCATGCAGACACGGAATGAAATTGCTCACAAAAGGACCAAGGTGGTTGTAGACAGCTCAGTAATTATTTGTGACAGCGTCAGAAACAGAGAAGGACAACAGTACCACTGCATCAGTGATGGACGTTTGAAATCACCATCTTTGCGTATAACCTTCGCTGCTGTAAATGGATCCTGTAAAATCCAGCTGAGAATTACAGTAATTGTAATTCTATAGGTTTTTATAGAAATAGGATTATCCTAACAGTCAATAAATCAATTTCCTTTTGGAACACTAATGCAAGGAGAAGGGGCACGGTTTCACCATTATTTATAGAGCAAACAGCTTTTACACAATTTGCAATACCTATCTGAGTTTTATAGAGTTCATGAGATTTTTTAAGCAGACTGCTGCATAAAACCATCTCCAACAATAAATTGCGGAGGAAAATGAGGGGGAAAACCCATAAAGCAATGCAAAACATTTACCACCAGATGGCACGCTGGTACAGGTGCCGCCGTTCTGGCAGGGATGCCTTTCACACGCGTCGGGGTACAGCACACAGCCGAGTTTCAGCTCTGTCAAGCCAACCACTTCTGCAAAGCTGCTGCGTTTGTTCTGCAGGGGCAGCTCGTTGTTGTTTAGGACGACTGAATCCAGGCAGCCCTGGAAGCCGCTCAAGACCTGCGTGGTCCTCTTGTCGGTCAGGCTGCGGACGTTATCCACTTGGACCTGAGCTCCAAAATAGACGGAGCTATCCGTGCTGAGGGTCTGGAAATAGAGGGGAGCTTTGCGGCGTTCCACGTAGCTGTCGTCCAGGGACAAGCTCGTGAAGTTGCGATTCAGCTCCAGGAAAACCGAGTGCCAGCTGCCATCGTTGACAGCCCTGCCAGAAATTCCCAGGATCCCCGGGCCAGTCCCGCAGTCCAACTGGAACCACAGTTTGCCATCGACAATCTGTGGGAGGAAAACAGAAATCAAAGTTCTTCAGATTTCCCACAATAAGCTCTCACAGAGAATGAAAACATGGGGGACTTCCGGACTCAAGACAGCACTAAACATGGTCTTCTACATGGTGCTGAAACAACAAAATGCTGTGCTTTTATCACAACCAATAAACACAAGGTAGTATCACTACTTAGAATGTACTCAAAACCAGTTATTACAGGCAAACTGAACATACAGAGAAAAATAAATATGGATGCGTAACACAGCAGGTGTGCACTTGGCCCCAACTTCAATTCCTCTAAGGATACGTACAGGGGAAGGAAAAACCATCAGAAGCACTGAAGTTAAGCCAAGAGATGGCATAGCACCATTTCTCCAAGGAGCACTAAGGGTTAAGAAGCACATCTGAAATGCTTGTGTATGAACATACCCAGTTTGAGGAACGAATGAGACAAACTGGAAGCTTTGATCCTTTCCCAGATTTGTATCATTGATATTAGTGATACTTGATGGGATGAGTCCCATGATTGGAGTGCTAGGATAGATTAGTTATTCTATGGTAATGAGGTGTTCAGTTGCCAGACTTTAACTTCCCCAACATCAACTAGGAACATCACTGTGTTGTGACAAGTAAGTGTGGAAAATTCCTAAACCAAGCTGAAAATCACAGAATCACAGAATGGTTTGGGCTGGGAGGGACCTTAAAGGTCATCAGACTCCAACCCCTCTGCCATGGGCTGGCTGCCAGCCACCAGATTAGGTTGACCAATCCTCCATCCATCCCAGCCTTGGGCACTTCCAGGAATGGGGCATCCACAACTTCTCTGGGCAGCCTGTGCCAATGCCTCACCACCCTCTGAGTAAAGAACTTCTTCTTGTCTTCCCAAGATCTTCTTAAATACTGAGTGGGTTAATGAGGTAAGGTGCACTCCTAGATCTGTTGTTTGTGAAATGAGAAGACTCATTGACAGCTCATGCCTGCAAGTGTTCAAGATGCATTTGGATAACATCCTCAAAAACATGGTTTAACTTTTTGTTTACCCTGAAGTTGTCAGGCAGTTGGACTTGATTGTCTTCATAGGCCTTTCCAACTAACCTATTATAATTCTAAGATTCTGGTTGGCTAGAAGTCATGTATTTTCCACTGAGGTCACAGTATCCAAACTGCATATACCTCACATAAGACGGCTTTACTCCTTTCCCTTTCCTCATGTTTATGCTGAGTTTGTGGCTTTAGAGTGATTGCTATGACTTCTTCTGACTGAGATACTGGAACAGGTTGCCCAGAGAAGCTGTGGGTGGCCCATCACTGGAAGCATTCCGAGTCAGGTTTGACAAGACTTTAAGCAATCTTTTCCAGTTAAAGATGTTCCCGTCCACGGTAGGAGAGGGGGAACTAGATGATCTTTAAGATCCCTTCCAACACAACTATTGTATGATATTATGATTTTATGATTCCCTAGTCCTTTGATTTCTCACTCTCCATCATGCCCCTCACTCAAAAGGGTGACTGTCAAGAGAAAGTGGTTGAGGAGTGCTAGGTAAGAGGCAGAGTGGAACACTGAGAGGAATGGCACATAGCTGTACTTATTTAATCCATTCATGCAACTGTAAAATAATACAGCCTTCCCTTTCTGATAGGGAAACTCTATAAGTAAAATCTGTCAAGAACTGTAAAGGGGATATAGTGATGAGAGCTGATGCAAATACCTACAGACAGCTACGAAGCTCAGACTTATGTTCCTTTTAATCTGAAGTCCTATCCAGGGGAAATCTGTGCTAGCATGCTGGGGCAGGCCAAGTGCAGAGAGAGAGAATGGGTATGAAGTGCTGCTTCCTTGATTAGCAGCTTATCCAAAGATTTTAGGTTTCTCTAATAGATGTCAGGTAAGTTTAAGATGGCTGTCAAGGTTAGGAGATAATTTCTTATGATACATTAATTGGATTCAAGATCTCTGAAAGCTCTTGCAATTATTTTACCTTTATGTCACGCTCTAGGAAGTATTTATTCCTGCAAATCCCATCTAAAGACAGTTCTGTTCCATTATTTATCCCCCTGAAAAGTTCAGATGCTCTGTCCTTTTGCAGCCCTCCTCGCAGCACACATTGCACTGTGCACCAGCTCATCCATAACATAACCCTACTGCTCTCTTCTGGCAAAGCAGAGGTGCCAAAGATACCAATGGATCATAGACCAAAAACAAGAACACACCACAGCTTTGGTAGCCCATGAAGCTGGCATGGGTACTGCAGATGTGGGAATGCTGCATCCATCCGTCTTTGGCCACTTTTGGCTATCTCTTGCATAGTTGACTGCACAGTTATTTAAAACCGGGATACCTAGAGACATTCTTTGACATGTGTCTAAACTGGTGCTCAAACTCTTCTCTTGCAGGCATTCTGAAGTGGTTTGATGATAAATAAGATGCTATCAATCTATAGGAGTAGTGATCATGGCTTCCAGTAAGTGAAGATCTGAGACAGTATACTTCAACCTAGGAAAACAAATACTTCTTCAACTGCAGTGTGAGTACTATTTGCCATTTGCTCCGGCCTGTTGCCTCCATTGAGATTGAGTCTGTATCATACATTGAAGCAAAAGTTCCTTCTTGACAGTCATACTGTCAGCCCTTGGAGGTCCACAAAACTATCTGGAGAAAAAATATGGATAAAATCTTGAGCTCTGATGTTCCCTGGACTTTGTGTCTCTCCTTCCCAGATCTCAGTCTCATGACCAGCTGAATGTGAACTAGACTGTAACCTCAAAACAAGTGACATGGGCCAGGTGTGATATTCCCACACTGCTCAGCTGCTCCACAATTGCTTGGGCAAGATAGAAATAGAAATGCTAAGCGTGCAACAAGCTTCCTGCAAACGTCCACAAACTAAAAGATCTTGTATAACACCAGAGGTGAACAGAATGTATAACGAGCCAGAAGAACAAGAATTAGGTCCTGCTATGGGCAGCTGGTTATTTTGAAGTTTATGACCAGTAGGATGTAATAAAATTGAGAAGAAATGAGATCTGTGAATGTAACATGACATGTTTGAGGGATGGACATTGCTTGGTACTCCCAGAGCTCAATCAAAAAAGGCTAATAAATGTGTAGAAAAATAAGTCTGGAACATTTTTCATCTAAAATCTTTTCTTAAAGGATTCAAATCTCATCTGTCAACTATTTCTGAAGACTGAAATTGGCCCTATTAAAGCATCTGCTCAGGAGGAATCTTAGTAAACAAGATGCCTTGATAAACTGAGGTGGTTTTCTCTAGGGATGAAGCAATATTCTTTTCACCCTGTGCAGCAAAACAGTCCACAAACCTTGAAAATGCTGCTCAGAAAGTAAGGTCTGACTCAACAGGAATAAAAATCATGCTGAAAAATACATGCCAAGATACTATACTTTGAAAAGTGGCCATCATTGGATAAGCAGCTAACTTTCTTTTTATTCTAAAGGCTTTTTCCTATGGAAACTATACTACTGCTTGTGTACAGTATACATATACCTCCCTTTAGACTACTTATACCCTGAAGGACCTACTGCCTGCATGCCTATTGCCCTTATTCACAGAACATGCTTTTCCAATTATCTTTATAAATACAACACCACATATGAGCACCTGGGATAAATATTACAGCATTTATATATGGGAAATGATGATCTAAAAGATCTGTAGTGCGAATATGTTTTATACATCTTTCTCATTCATTTCTCTTTCTTTTTACCAGCAGATGATCTGACACGCATCTGAAATGCTGTGCTTCCTTCTTTTTATTAAAAAAGCTCTAGTAACCCCAAACTTAGGCGAGAGTGAAAGATGGGAAGGATGGTTCAGCACTTGCAGTGCTAGCCTAAGACATGATAGATATCCATGGGAATCCAAATTCTGCAATGCTCTTCCTCTGGGAGCTCAAGCAAGTCAATAGTTTCAGGTCTCCATCAGTAAAACAAGGATAACGTCATTTCCCTACCTCACACCACAGCTTCACAGATAAACACATTAAAGGCTCTGACATGCACAGAGCCCCCTAGCACTCGAACCATAAAAATGCTCTCATTAAATAGATGGTCATAGACCTTGCTATAGCAGGGCAGGGAGGAAATGTTTGTCCTTTGCTGGCCTTGTGCCTCTAGCAGGAGTGGGGAACCCTGAGAGCTCCTGTCCTGCCTGCTTAGCAGCCTGGTTGGCCCAGGGAAAAGATGGGTTCTCCACTCAAAAGGACAAAATGACATCTCCTCTCCTAAACATGGAGAAGTCAATTGCAGTTCTTTGATTCAGCATTTAATCTCTGATGTTCCCACAATTCTGCATAACCACTGGGAGGTTTTGGCACTGCTTCATCCTTAGAGGGGAATTTTAGGTTAATAGCCTGGACCTTGGAACGAAGAAAAGCTGAACTTTGAGTTAACTTCTGATCAAATGAGGTACATGTAAAACAAATTGTATGGAAATCCCATAAGAAGCCCACCACGCTTCCAGCTGACCACCACTTTCTGGGCTTAGTTACACTGTCTCTCATTATACTCTGAGGTTAATAACCACTTAAACATGTATGACACAGAGTTCCTCACCTACACAAAATGAGTGGAGAAGTACAAAGACCAGAAAAGGTTCCAAAAGGTGATGCAATCTGTTACATTTCAACAGTTTCATTCAATGAGCAAAACGGAGCCAAACACATATTGTAAATTATATTAGAATATTAGCCTGGCTAAGATGCTTGGCTAACATCCATGTTTGTGTATCAACATAGGTAATAAAACGATCAAATGGTTCTTCTGAGACCATGTTAGGCTCTCACAGTCCATCTGCAGTCACACACCACGAATACAGTGTGCTGCCTACTAATCTATCTGGGGAAATATTTCGTTAGCGGAATTACATTTTGGGTTTGTTTATGTAAAATGGCATATTTAATTAAAACGCTACTTGTTTCAACTCCAGTCATAGCTGGGATCATATCCAAGCTTCAGCCTTACCCAGCATAAGCCATGCAGCAGTAATGCATTAAAATGTATAATACACACTTAACTAAACCATGCAAAGTTTCCTATTAAATGTCTGGATGGGAGAACATATGCTTGTCTTTTACCATTAAATAGCTACATTTCTGGCATGAAGATAAACTCTTCATATTCCTATTTTTAATCCTTTAAATTCTAGAAATCAAATTGGATCTACATTATATTCCTTTTAAAAAATCAATTAATCGTGAAATTCTCTCCTGGGATGGCCTCACTGTGCTTTAAATTTGTTAACTCTTATTTTTCTCAGATCCCCACCTGGGACATCAAATATGGACTTTGGACACAGTGGTATTGTTTTATGCACATGAAATCTTTTCAAAGAAAAAAGAAAAATCTCATTTTGCTCTGACTGTCTTAAAAGCAAGAGTGCACAGTGAAAAAATGGCCAGCCTCTCAAAATCGATGGATGAGTTGCTTTATTTGAAACAACTGAATAAATAACACCTTTATTATATTGCATCAACACAGTGTAGCTTGTAGGCTTTCAGCAAAGTAGTAGATGAGCAGTTTGCTCTACAGAATTGATAATTCATCCAAGGACACTGTGTTATGATTATGAAATATTTCCATCCCTAGAGTTATCATAAATGTATGAGATCCCCAAATTAAGCTGGTCATTTAAACAGTGAAAACCATATTGCAGCATTAAATTTTAAATAGTCTGCAATGGAGGAGACTTGCTTGAAAAAATCAATGCCACTACATTCCCCAGCAGTGCTGTTGTTTTCTGCTTGTTCTCCCATGGGTTTGCAGTACATGGTTGGTCTAAACTTCTTCCAACTCTGCCTTTGTTTGGGCCCAGTGTTGGTGCTAGGCCCTCTGGTGCTAAACCATCAAGACACTTAAGTACATGCTTAAAATTAAGTTATGTGAGTCGTTCCAATTGCCTTCAAATACAGGAAGTTAAGTAAGTGATTAAGTGCTTTGCTGGAGTGGTGCCAGGGTGCTCAAAAGAGCACAAGATCCCATTTTTTATCCTCTATTTGGAAAGCTTCTCCTCATGTTTAATTTAATTGAAAGCAATGCTCAAATGATAACAACTTCACATTTATAGACCCCTAATTAATCTACTTAATGGTTTCATTTCTGAGTGCCTCCCTATCTCACAACATACGTATCTGTTGAAAAGAAAAAGCTCCACCTCCGGGTTACAAACGAAAATATATGCCTGGAAAGTTTAAGGCTAGCTTACTTGGAAACATTTCAGTAAGAGATCCCAAAGTGCAGTTCATAAGCCAGGTGATATCCCTGCAGAGCCCTGCTATGGCTACATCCCTTGAGCACACCACCAGTTGTCTGCCACAACGAACCTTTGTGAAATCTCACTCTGACATTCCTTTGCTAAATGAGCTTCCTGAACAAAATTAGCAATTCCTGATAGAGTGAAGCCACATCTCCACAAGCACATCAAGTGTAATACTCTTCTTTAAACTTCATGCTTACATAATCCAAAGCCCAGATCTGGGAAAAAGGACCTACCCACTACAACAGCAAGTCCTTTGCTAACCTAAAAGATGAAAAGTAAAGTGTTAGGTTTTAAGCAGGGATTTTCCTGATGCATTGAAGACAGTGGTGCTCCTGCACCTACAGCATTGCATACATAATCTCTCCTATTGGATGTCTGAGGTATTCAAAGATCTTTGTTAAGTGTCATGAGATGGGTTCAGATCTGGAAATCCCTCCTAGTTTGATTCACCTCCTAGCTGATAAACTAGGAAGTGAAACAGCAAGGAAACTGCTCTTGTCACTGATCCTTCAGTTATCATTCTTTCTTCCCAGCACCTTCCAAAACAAAACGATTAGGTGATTGTGGGAAGCCATGACCAAACTCACAAAATTCCTAACCTATAAATAAGAACCCAACCCAGACAACTTCAACGATGAGCTCTCTTATTTTTATGTAATAATATCACAGATTTATCAATTTAGAGGCAAAATTCCCAACTTCAAATGGAAATTTCCATTCAGTTTCCTACAACTCAAACATTAGGGAACTCCTCCAGTAGTTGGACAGCCTGAGTTCAATCCATTAACAACAACATATCTCCCATTTTTAGACTAAAGCACTATCCAGGTGATATGGGAGTACAGCTGGCAGGAGAAGGAAGGAGCAATGCCAGTACTGAATTCCAGCAACTGGGACTATTCCCAGTATTCCCATCGAATGAGCTTCATGAAATGTCCAGTTTCCAAGTAGACTTAGGTGGTTGGTTTAACTGAAACAATTGTGATTCTCAGCATGCTTTCTCCTAAATCCTGCATTACCTGGGGGCTCAGTGCTACTTCTCTGAACAAAGCCCTGAGGAGTTGTATATAGGATTTTGCTATGGAAATCCATTTACTTTTCACCAAAGCAAAGATTAGATTTTTTACATCCATCCACACTTTCCATAAAATAAGGAATAATACCAATGGTAACAAAAATGGTAATAATTTAATCACTTGAAATAAACTAGGTGGAAAGGTAGATGGTATGCCTGCACTGCAGAATCCACTCTTTTGTAGTATTTGAAATAAAATGTTATCTAGAACAGGCATATTTTTTACAACATCATTGTCCTGATCTTCTTGACTCCCTTATTCTGTCAGTTTTATACACTGAACTCTTAACAAAATAAATTCTCCTATATTCACTCTAACACTGTTTCAGTCTGCCTGTGTATCATCTCCTATTGTTTTCAAGTGGTACCTTTCTGAAGGGCTGTCTGTTTTTTTTCTCGAGTATTTTTCAAAACTAATCTGCGATGTTCTTTACTGATACCTATCCAGAGCAACCACAATGAAGGCTACAAAGAAGGCCTCCAAGCTTTGTCTTGTACAAATCTCAGCACTGCTGAGAATTCTCAGAGAATCAAGGACAATATTCCTGCTCATGAAATATTTTAGTACAACAGCTATAAAATCATTTGTTGCCCATTAATAACTCATCTAGCAATTTTAACATTACCTAAGCATTCAGTCAAAAGAAATCTGAAGATTGCAAACACAGATACGAAAGGCACTGTGCCATTTTTCCCGCTGTTGAATTACAGGATATGGCTGAATTACGAAAGTCAGCATCTTTGTTTTGTACCCTAGAGACTCTAGCAGAAATACTATACACAAGACTCTTGGATGAGACCATCACTCCCTTTCCATCCAGAAGATATTGTCATTCTACAAAGACCCAACAAAGAACAGAAAGTTTATCAATTAAATAACAATAAGCAGTCAATCTCCAGCTACTTCATGCCTCTCTAGCCAATTTTAATTCACAGAGTGTAGTAATATACTTATTCAGTAAGAGAGAGGCTCTAAACAGTTAGTTTCTGGATTTAACTCAACAGCAGCGTGGGCATATTCTCTAACCACAGGTATTAACACAGGGGAAGAGAAGCTATATCAGCATATGTCATTTTGACTACATGGTCATATAAATGGACAAATCTTAAATCTTGTGCAGATCAGCTGCTGCATGCTTACACATGTAATATTCTTAAAATGAACAGCACCCAATTGAGCATTTTCCAAGTAAAATACCACTAACAAGCTGGGTTTTGGTTGTTGTTGCTGCCACTGTTGAAACTGCTGTTTACCCCTGTTAGTATGAAACAGGTCAGACTTCATCTTCTCCATCTACAGCTGAAATGAGAACAACATTCCCCAAATCAAGAGCCAACAGAAAACATGTAATCAAGAAAAATAACTGCAGAAAAGATAAGTTATTTTAATTACCTTCAGAATTATACAGGGATTCGCTCTGGTGTACATTATAATCCCATTGCTTTGCAGGGTTCGCAGACGTAGAGCCAACTTGAATTCTTCTTTCTTGCTATTTTCAGAAACACGGTATTTAATGTAACTATTCCCAGCAAAGCTAAGGGAAGTGTGGCCTGAAATAACCATTTTGAAAAGACACACGTTCTTTTAGTGACACACAAAATATTCCTCAGCCATCAAGCTAATTAAGTAATTTAAGAAACTAGTAAGAATTTTTAGGAATAAACTTGTAAATAATACCCAACTTTGACAGGAAAAAAGCTTGCACCTGCTACAAATAAATATTGCATTTTTTCAGGGGAGGAGGACAGCTCTAGTTCTCCATACTTACAGAAAAATAGTGTTTTCTTCCAAGCATTCAGCATTTTTAAGGCTATCTACCCCTGAATGCACCTATCTCTCCTCACTTCATAACTCAGGGAGTCCGAAATGGCCAATGTTCACATCAGGCAGTTGAGTTACAGGAAGAAAGCCAGGTGTGGGTAGATGCCAGTCAAGCCTGTACAGCCAGTTCCCTGCAAGCACTGCCCAGGACCACAGTTAAACAACATAGTATTTCCTGTGTTTTCTTGAGAAAACACCCTGTGCTCTGTCATACAGCCCTGGTTCCACTGATGTCAACGGAAGACTCTTCTCCATGGGCTCTGTACCAAACCCTTTGTATCCCAGGGAATAACACAGCTGCAGAGAACTAATAAATGTTCTGCAAGTTGCTTTTTGGGATGGTGTAGTGTTTTCATTGATAAAAACTGGAATTTTGTTAATCTAAATTGCAAGCAGAAGAGTTTACCAAAGAGCTTTGTCCACAACAAGACAACATCTGGCATAACACCTCTAGAAACTGCCCCTTTTTTCTCAGCAACCTGTTTTACTGATCTGGGATTGAACCAAGTCAGAGTCAACAGCAACTACATTATTTATGGTATTCATACAGCCTTATATCTAAAAAGCTAATTGCTATGAAGAGATACGCCGAGTGCCAGTGCTGGGAAAAGCTAAGCAGTATGTCTTATGTTGACTTCAGTGGCACCTCTACCTACAAAAGAAGAATGACAGCACTTTTTTCTTCAAGTATATTCCCCTTTCCTGCTGTGATGTGCACCTGAGCATTCGCCAAGCTTCCCTGGTGGGCACTGGCAGATGAAGGGTCTCCGGTTAGCTTCGTATCCCACACATTGCATGTCCCCTGGGCACGGCTTCTCCAGACAGGGATCATTAGACCCTGGGCACAGTCCTCCTGCAATAAGTTAAAATACAGTCAGGAACACAGTGTGAAACAGGATCTTTAGCAGCACAAGAGTAATAAAAGAGACAATTATTGATCTTGAACTTCAGTACAAGCCAAGCATGGCTTAATAATAATTAAATAAAAGTAATCTGGGAAGAGATGCCCTTCAGACAATTACTTAGCAAAACGTTGTTATGATTCCTAAAATGGTACCCTAAAATACACAGCAAAATATCACAAGAACCAGTTGTTTTGAGCAGTAACTGGTTATATATCAGTGTTGTGATGCTCAGTTCAGTCATTTACTCACAAAGCCTCCTGTACAGGGAATTTTGGGGATACCAGGAAACAAAATACTCGAAGTTGTGTGCTTTTTTAGCCTCAGCACAGTCATGAGAAGTAAATTTTATGGAGACTGTAGGAGACAAAAGAAGAAAAAGAAAGTCTGGCTGCAGTGACAACTGAATGCTTCATCTTTGCTCCACAGGACATGTTCCCAGGATAAGCACAAGGCACAGGCAGACTTGCCATGTCCCCACGTTCCTCTGACTTTTTCTGAGACCTCACATGCTACTGTAAATCTTTCCCATGCTGTCAAGACTCCTTCTTTCTGGTTGCAACTACACAACATCTGTTGCATCTGCAATTCTTTATGTTCAGGTAAAAGAAACCATAATAATAAAGAATTACTTGCTAAAAATTCAAACAAATTGTGAAAATAAAAAATAAATTGACAGTATTTATTCATATTACCTAATGGAGGAAATAAGGAACTTAATATTTTAAATAGCTAGTTACCACTGTTGATTACAAATGGGTCAAAATATTAATGTCCTTTTGTATTAGGGGGAGAGCAAAAATTAGACAAAATTATTTTGAACGATACTGGCAGTTCTTTCCTAAAAAAACATAAAATCATAATACGGCATCAAATCTTGCCCAATAAGGTGTGAATTCAGAACTACTTGTAACTTTAACAAAGTATTAAGATAGAAGAATAGGTGTATGCAGTATTTTAAATTTGCTTAGAATACTATCATGTCACACAGTTGCATCAAGGATCTTTGAAACCTCCACATTTTAACATGCAGCATACTGGGCACATCAAGGGTTTACCTGAATGCCAGTCAATGTCAGACTTCTTGGATAAAACTTCTTCATAACTTTCCGTTGTCTGAATGTCAACTGCCCTAATCTTAACTGATGTTCAGTTTAGGAATTCTCTAACAAATTTCTCAGCAGTTAACCTTTTGTTGATTGTAATAAAGAATTTAGTACATTTGTGGTCAGCTTCTACCTGTGTGTGTGTATGCAGCTGTTATGAAAGTACACTCCTTCAACTGCAGGAAAAGGCATCCACGTCATTGCTTCTATTGATTTGCAGTCAGGGCTTGAACTGAGTGCAAGCCAGCTGCTGAATTGAATTTTTGCTTATCAAATTTATTTATTTAAAGTAATACATGCAGGTGATGATTTTAATGATAAAATTTCAGCCCCTCCCTACCCATCACTTTCTGAATAACAGCCATTCTTGTTTATTGCAGAACCTCAATCGTATTCAAATACTATTTTATTTTTTGAGTGTACGTATTTTATTTACAATTTATACAGGAAAAAATCAACCTGGCATAAAGTACATCTCCCACAGTAATGGAGGGAAGAATCTTATTGCTTTCTGTAGTACAGCGTAGTACAAACTGAGCAGGGCTCATTCAGAGCACAGCTGAAATTAGCTGGTACCATAAGTATTTTCTGGAAAAAGAAAGATTGCTGCTGCAGGTTCCAAATGGACATAGGCTGACTACAAAAACAGAAAGGACTGTAAATGCCTTGCTTCATGTACAGCACAGTCAATTTAATCCTTAACATCCTCCCCTCCTTTGTCAAGCATTTGTTTGAGAGGTTTGTGCAGTAAACCATTTACAGTACTGCCTGTAGCACTGTCAGAAAACAGCAATCTTTATTAATCAGTTTAGTAGGTAACATTAACAGGAATAGCAGCTGCAATATATGGCCACACCTTCAGTCTTATCAAATCAAGAAAAAAATATCATTTAATAGGATTCAACACTGGAGAATTATATTCTATTCAAATATAAGGTCTACAGAATTTAACCAATAATACAATGTTTTCTGTGGCTTATTTTTTTCACCAGTTCTCTGGAATTCAATAGAAAACAATTATTATTTCTGAAATTACATTGTATGGTGAAATATTGCACTGGCAGGCTTGCATGCTTTGCATGGTTCTGTAGACTCTTTTATTTTATTGTTGTGTAACAAGCACACAGTACTCTGCTGTGTGCATAGTACCTCTCTGCTCTGAACAGGTTTCAGCCTTTTGTGAGGTTGTAATTTAGGTATGTTCAGTGCAGCTGGCAGACAAGTCACTTGGAGGAAAGCTCTACAGCGTGTCAGTGTGGAGCAGAAAGGGACACCAAGTTTCCTCAATGAAGCCCCACAAATTTTCATAACCTCTAACCTATGACTGCATCTTTGTCACGAAGCAATAAAGCAGTAGGTTACGTTGTTATCCATCTCTGTCAGGTTTTTAGCTGATTCAAGCTCTGATTTGTACCTTGGAGTCATCTTTCCACAGTCAAAAAATACATGGAAAGGATCTAATGTATTTAGTATATCTGAAAATACACTAAAGAACTGCTTATCCTGGCAGGCCGAGAATAGTTCTTCTGCTAAGCTACAAGCAAATCAACTTTTTATTCATCGTACTGCAGCAGGATTTCATAGCTGTCAACTAAGTTTTAAAATATTCAGAGCTGGGAGAAGAAATGCTTTGTGCCTGTCTGTATGGTTACGAGTACAGAAGTTACAAATCTGCATTACTGCGTTGCTCAAGCTAACACGCATTTTCAGGCTGATTTCACAACTGTACGAAGGAAAATTGTGAAATTGTTCAAGGGTTCATTGTCCACATCAAAGATTTACAGCCTGAGTTTAGATTTTTTTTTTCTAATGTTGCATTTCCACTCTGAAGAACAGTTTGTTTACCACTCAACAGTGATTCAAGAAATATGGATTCGAACTAACCGCTTTTTTTTTCTAGGCAAGTTCAGGATATCCAGTGTTCCCCTTAAACTCACATTAGCATTAGTAGAGCAGGTCTCTGAAAGGTAACCCAGAGACACATGGTGTAGTGTCACCCAGAGCATGGCAGGGAAAGTAGAACCGGCTCACTTCATCTTGACAAAACATCTGCAGTTTTAACTCTCTGAATGAAAGTACAAGGATAGAGCCATGCTGGAGCTTGAAGAGCTGCAGCCTGTGGGAAGCCCACGCAGGATCAGTTTGGGAAGGATGGCATCCTGCCAGAGGGAGCCACGCAGAGCAGAGAGTGACCATGGAGGAGTGGTAGAGGCAAAGTGTTATGGACTGAACAGAGCTCCCATTACACACTGTCCTGAACTGCTCGAGGTGGAGGTAAGGGTGGGGAGAAGGAGTTTGCAGTTTGATTTTAGTTCCCACTGCTCTGGTCTGTTATAAATCATCAATAAATTACATTATTTCCCTATGCTGAGTCTGTTTTTCCCTTGAAGATAATTGGTGAGCGATCTCCTTGTCCTTATCACAACTCCTGAGCCTTTTTTTCAACATCTTTTCTCCCCCTGTTCTTTTGAGGAGGGTGTGTGAAAAAATGGTGTGGCGGAGCTTAACTGGTCATGAGTGTGAGACCATCACAAGTGGAGAGGGAAGATGATAATTTGTATTCTTGTTTACCTCCAATTCATGGGTTTTCTGTTTTTTTTGTTTTTTTTTTTGAGCATGGTGACCAGGTATTTTAAGTAAACATAACAGTATACATGTAAATTCATATACCACAAAACTTGTTCTGCACAAGTCAGCCACATATTTCATTAAGCTCAAGGGCACCTGAAAAACACTTGGTTGCATAGTGTGTCCTAATGAATCAGAATTTCTCACAGTTTTAGAAGAATGGACATGTTCAACCATTACTTGATCACAGCTTTCTGTAAGAACCAGGTGATAAAGATAACAACTCTTCTTGATTCTACAGTCATGGTGCCACTTCATGTTGCTTCGGCTCTCTTGAGTTTCATACAAGACAGTGTGTTCTCAGAGTAGGTCTTAAAATTGTGAGTATTCTCAGATAAAAACATCTCCTCCTACACAAGTGCCATGTTAGAAGGGTTGCACTCAAACTGACTAAATCTATCACATAAATCTGCAGGTCTTTGTTTCCAAACAATTTCTTCTTTATCTTCCTTGCTACCTTGCTGGAGAGCTCAAGGGCACGTGTGAGCTTCCTGGAAACAGGAAAAGCGACAAAGCCTTACAAGGACAGGTTGAGAGAGTTGGGGCTGTTCAGCCTGGAGAAGAGAAGGCTGAAAGGTGACCTGAGAGCGGCCTTTCAGTATCTAAAAGGGAGCTACATGAAAGAAAGGGTCAGACTCTCTACCAGTGTCTCTGTGACAGAACAAAGAGAAATGGTTTCAAGCTCAAACATGGGAGATGATGGTTAGCTGTAAGAAAAAATCTTTCACAGTGAGGGTGGTGAGGTACTGGAACAGGTTAGACAGTGATGTGGTTTATGCCCCGTCCCTGGAGACACTCAAGGTCGGGGTGGATCAGTCCCTGAGCAACCTGATCTAGCTGTGGGGTTCCTGTTCATTGCAGGGGAGTTGCACTAGGTGGCCTTCAGAGGTCCCTTTTAACGCTAAGGATTCTATTCATAGATTCATAGATGCATTAGGTTGGAAAGGACCTACAAGATCATCTAGTCCAACCATCCTCCTATCACCATCCCTACCCACTAAACTACTAAATCAAATCCCTTAGCACCTATGATTCTAAGGTAAGAATCCCGGTGTTAGGACTGGGGTTGTACAGAATTTGGGATTCTCACCTCAATACTACAAAACACTCTGGACTTCAAGAGACAGCTCTGAGGACACAGACCACTTCTCAAGATTAGGTTGTATATTAATAGCAGATCTTATAATGCATCACAGTTTATGATTTCTTCTTGTCAGAACTTTCACAAAATGCTAGACGTGGTTTCATAAAATCTGAATTGCCTGGTTTCATGATAAAGTGGTGCAAGAATGCTATTCACTTGATTAAATAACGTGAGTGTCCGCACTTTCGTTGAACACTTCTGGGTCTATTAGAAAAATTCTTTCAAACTATTAAGCCAGAACCATATTAAACACTTGAAATGGAATTCATCTCCTCTAACTTTAGGGCATGATTCATCTGACTGATTTTAGACATTCGGGGAGAGATTTATCACATCATTAAAAATACCTCATTCTTTCCACTGTCTGGAAATGGGGCCTGGAGTGACCAGCTCACATGTATATATATACCCACATTTGTCAAGATGATTTCAATCAAGTCTTCTCCCATAAACATATTAATGGAACCTCCATTTGTAGGACCGTATCACAAAATCACACCGTAGCAAAGCAGCCACAACGAAACCTTCTTATTTCCTGCATCTTCGTCTTAACACAAAAGAATTACCTTGCCACATGAAGAAATAAAGAATTGAAATAGATTTCTGCTTTTGAAAAATGAGAATGTCATGAGAACTATTTATTATATATATTTACTCGGGTCCTTCTGTCTTTGCTTCCCACAAACACTGACAGATGTTTCCATACCTTATGTCATGTGATGGGGGATTGGCAATTGCACAGCCCCTGTAGCTACACTGAAACAAATCCCAGTTTGTTATATTTTTCATATAAACACAAGCAGAAGAGCCAGAAATCTAAGGAGATGGTCTGTTACCAGAAAAAATTATAGTTCAATTTTATTGATTTTAAAGGCTTAGATTGATACACCTGAACTTTCGAACTCATCCTTCCAGAACGGAGCTGCCGATCCTCCAAAGTTCACACAGTGTCTGCTTTACAGTCTCCCTGCATTTTTATGTTAGATAACTCTGTTTGCTCACAAAGGTAATCTAGGTAAGCTACGCACAGCTGGCATGCATAAATTGTGCATATCTATGACATCTGCTAGTGGGAAAATCTCTCCAAGTATGATACATATTTCGAGAATGAGTGAATTAGCTCAAACTCAAGCTTCTCTGGTTTATAATTGAATGAGACCACCGAAAACATACGGAATATTTTAACGAGTTTGTCATATTTTGAGCGATTAATATTTACTGGACTGGATCATTAAACTATCCTAGAAAGTATTATGCTTTTATTATACTGATAATATCTTGCTAATGCTGTCTTGTAAAAGGAAGCACAATAGATGCATTCCACTATTCTGTGCTCTTTTTCCTGCTTTGCCACATTTATATCCATGTACAAGGGATCAAAAGAAGCATTTGGATTATTCTGATCAAAGGAAGTATTTGGGTTTTTCTGACTCCTTCACTGGGTCTACTCTTCATAAAAGTAGTGCCATACCCAAGTTCTCTAATTAATATATACTCAGAAGTCTGTGTTAACCTACGTGACAAAACACAGTATGAGTCTGTTATTTATCTAAAGAGTCAGGCACTTCTCATGGCTCCTTTGATTAAAAAAAATTAGAAGTGCATAAAGTATTAACTAATGTGGATAAGAGCGAATCATGTTTTCTTTTTTTCCTTACTATCAAGGTCTCTTATCTCTGTACAAGTAACAAGCACCAAGGCTTTCATCTGCCTGATGATCGACGTATTTAGATCAGCAGCAACAGACACATTTTTGTTGGATGACGGACTCGAGGCACACAAGCCCACCCCAAGGCATCTGCATCACCCAAGGAAAATGGGCACAGAGCAGTTCCCGCTCTGTGGGACCCTTCCATCCTCCCAGCTGGACCAGGGAACACCTGCACCAACGGCTCCCAACTGTAGGCACCATGGCCAGGATAGGTGGCTCCAAGGCTACGGACCACAGGTGGTAATCTTGGCAGCCTGAAATATTTTTTGAGGATTGATTACTACATGACAGAAAAAATTGGGAAATCACCATCCCAGCTGATTTTTTTTGTGCTTCTCGCGCAAGTGTGCTGAGGAGGGAGAAAGGAGAGAGCTGCTGGATTGGAAACGTACTGTTCTGTAAAGCCATTTTTGGGAGGTAGGTTAACAGATTACAAGGCACATCCATTCACTACTAGTTTCTGAAGGGAATATACATCATTATTGACTTTAATAAGTAGTGAAATGAAATTATATACAGTGCAAATCCTGGCTGCCAGAAAAACAATTTCTGACACAGCAAGGGCTATAGCCATCCCTATGGAGATGAGGATTTGTGATTTCTGGGTACATAAATGAGACAAAGATGTGAGTTAGAGAGTATAAAAAGTGTTTTGCAGACAATGCTGTTGCGCTGGCTCCGGGACTCGGCTCAGGGATATTGTGGCATTGTCCCTTTCCAACCTGTGAAAATCCCTTTTTATGTGTAACAGAAAGCCAAGTATTGTTATAATAGATATATCTGTTCAGAACGTAGAATGGTACTACTTAAAAATCGACCACATAGTCTGCTCTTGAATGTACATGAAAACAGCACAGAGAGAGAATTCTGATATTTTTACAGATTTGAACTCCAATGGATTATTATTCATGTGCTGCAGGACACAATGATTTCTGGTTCAGCTTTATGTATTAAGGCCTATTTTCATTCCCACTGAAGTTGAGGGTATGACATGAAGTCCTGCTGACTGCTGCAGGGACAAAAGTTGGTCACCGACACATGGCTACTGAATTCCTGTGTGGTTGTGTGTGTGTGTATGTCTGCACATGTGCTTCAGACGAGGCAGACTTGGATGTATTGATTTTCTAGCAGCTTCTTTCTAAATGAAATGGAATGAGAAGCAAATAGCTTGGCAAACAAAAGAAACAGAACTATTATTATAACTGCCTGAAGTGCTAGTCTCCAAGCACAAAGACACATGGAAGGCTGGCTGCCAAGTCTGTTTGTCCTACATATCCCCATGAAATTGCTGACAAAATGTGAGGCAGCCTGAAACCAGGACAAAACCCCACCCTGACACCCACTGTAGCATTAAGTGTCAGGAATAGCATTTGGTATCACTTACAAAATAAAATATTTCATAGTTTTCCACTGCTTTCTGTAAACACAGACTGGAAAAGTGCTTTGCACCTATGTTGCTTAGGTCAGGGGTCCTTTCTTTGGGGATTGCTGTGCACCATTGCAGACCAGGTGGCTCTGCCACAACCACATGCTGGTTTATTCCAGTGTTGGTGGAATGGTGGCGAACAGAGTGGGAACCCACACTGCTCCCACTCCTCTCCTTTCCTCTCCCCTTCCTTCCCCTCCCTTGGAAGTTTGTTGATGGCTCGGAGGTTCCAGGAAAGCAGTCTTTGTCACACAAGGCCAAAGTTCACCTACTTCCATTTACATCCGTAAACACGAACAATTCTTCCAGAGCCTGAGAAATACATCAGCCAGTCATGCTTTAACAGGCTGAATTGAAATGCCCCTTCTAATCTGCATCAATGGGATAAAACCAATCCTATCGCATAATGTGTGAGGGTGGGAGGGGATGGGGGAGTGACACTCACCATTGCACATGCAGCGCACATTCCGGTAAAAGCGGGGGCACACAAAACTAATCCTTGCCGTGCTGTAGGTCATCAGGGAATGGGAATCGATAGATAGACTTTGCTCACAGTGTTGTTCCTGACAATCCAGTCCAGAGCAATTCTTCTCCAAGATAGCAGAAATACGAATCACATTTTCCAAGTGTCTCCTGGCATTGGTAAGCTTCTGAATCAAAAAGGCAGGCTTATAGAAACCGCCGCTGTGCATCTGAACTGCAAAGAGCATGTCGAGCTGACTGCTGCCTGCCACCGGCTGAATGCTGATGATGTGCAGGCTGTCTTGTTTCTGGGAGAGCACCGCGTTTCGCAAGGTGCGCCTGAACCCGTGCATGTGAAGGCCCACAAAGTCTTCTGGGGAAACGTTCTCAAAGCGGATGGTGACGGTGTTCTGCAGCATTTCCTGAAGCAATTGCTCAACGTGGACCACAACATCGATGGGGACCTGGAACCGGCCATCACTCACAGACACGTTGAGGACGTACTTGCCGTTATCGAGCCCTCCTAGGGCAATGATCTTCCCATCGTGGTTGTTAACCTTGAACAAACTTTTCTGCTCTGATTTTAGTGTGTAAGTGAGGACATCATACACATCCTGATCTGTGGCGTGAATTTTTCCAATGACCCCGCCTGGAAAATCATCTTCCATGGTGACAATGAAGATCTCCAGTGGAATGGCAGTTGGTTTGTGGATGCTTTCTTCGATAACCCTCACCTGAATGTAGGTGTGGGAAATCTGCTGAGGCTTCCCAGAGTCTTTTGCCTAATATAATTAAAAATACAACAACAACCACCAAACAACAAAATGTAATGCATATATAATGCAGTTGACAAGCAAAACTTTTTGTTATACGTATTCAAGACTTTTTGCTATATGTTTTTCACAGCATCAATAATTCTGAAGATCTCTCAAAAGAACTTCCCAAATGCATTAGCAAAATACATATGTAAAGAAATGTGTCATCCTTTTTTAGCAGTGGAACTTAAGAACTCTTTAGGGAAGCACAGATATCTTCTCTAAGTAGATTGCAGAGAGAATTGTGTCAGCACTATGTCTCATTACTCAGTGTGGAAAGTTCCCAGGATCCCACAGCTATCACTTGTCCCCTTCACAACAGAGCCATCTGAATGTGGTATATTCTACACCAAGTGAAATTTGGGCTCACTTCTACCCTAGGAAAGAGGTTGCAGCCCAGTGAAATACCAGCAGTAGTGTCTGTGTTGCTTGTTGTGTTCTGAAGTGCTTCAGACCTTGCTAAGCCTATGTGGATGCAAGGGAGTTCAGAGTTTTCCTCAAGCACTCTGTGTGACTTTCTCTGAAGCAGTCAAGAATCATGCTTGAAATAAATAAAATTTATCACCCTCCAAAAGTGAAACAGGGTGCTTGTGCTGTTACTAATGATAAAATACGAGAGAAGCACTGCACTTGGACAGATGACTGCGTGACCCAGAGCACATATGATAGCATCATCTGTACATTTTTATAGAGAGTAAAGAGCAAGTATGACAAAAAATCCAAGGCTATCTTGACAGAAAGGTGTGCAAACTTGAATCAATACTCTTCCCCGCAGTAAGGACAATGTTCATTGATGTCAGTATGAAGATATACTGCACACATTCATTTGCTTCAGAGAAGAACATATGACCAAAAAATTACAGATGTAGCACACATTGAAAGATGTTTGCATTTGGATATGGGGAGGAAAATTTACTAGCTGAAGAAAAGTAACCGGCAGGATGGCAGTACTGATATGGACATTAATAGGAAAGGATTAGTAACTCTGAGACACTGAAAATCATGGCTCCTATCAGGGCTTTGTAGAGAACTGTAGAAAATATTTTACATGTGTGTGCCTAGATACACATACATGCAGAGATTATTTCACATTCCTCTTTCAACTTTAACACTATGATTTAATGAACAAAACACAGAGGAGGAATCTGATGGTGGAAAGGGGGAAGCAGCACTGTGGTACATATAAATGGAAAGAAAAAGTTGTGTGCTCTGTACACAACAGAAAACTACAAAATATGTTTTCACTGAAGGAATCCATAAAAAGAATAATTGTGAGAGGAATCAGGCCTCTAATCCAACTGTGTGGTTTTCTGAGTGTTTTGGTGCATCTCCATGACTGCGGTCCGGCCAATACTTCATTTATATGACATACTTGTATGTATGTAGCTGAGGATGCTGCTTGAATTTAATTCCAATTTTGGTTATATTGGAAGTTTGGCTAGTAAATCATCCTGAAAACAGACATTTTTGAATGAGGACATGGTAAGAATAAAAAATGATTTTTTTGTTGTTGTTTTCCTCAAGGAAAGGCTCAAAAAATAAGACTGCAAGAATATTAAATAGCAAACTTGTAAGCTGTCACTTCAATTTGAACTGTTAACTGATACTAGAAGTTGTATTTTTGAATTGTAACTCAGTGAGGATGCTGTTGCTGCGAGCGTCATTAAAAGTGGGTGGTAAAGGAACAGCTAGGCTCTAGGTAGAGAGATCAAATCCAGCACAGTATGTTGAAGAAGGCCACATTTTCAGACTTTTAGATTGTAGGACCACATTCAATTTCAATGGAATTCCCTGGACTTTGGGTATTTACTGAACCCTACTGCATTTTCCTTCACAAGCCTGAGAAATGGACAAATTATTCCTCAACAATGACTCTAGAGCTAAGTTTGAGCTGGACTTCTATTGCATGTCTTCCTTTTACATTCCTTAAAAGCTAAGCTGACTTTGGAGATGTGACTTCATGAATTCTTGGTAGGCTTCCAAAAATTTATGATTAAATTTATGACTTAAAAGGAGAAGTGATTTTCCTTTCTAGAACAATATTTTGCTGTCACTTGTTCTGTGGTATATTTATATGTATATAATGCATTTTTGCTTATTTTCTTCTCTTAGCTACAAAAAAAAAAAAAGATGAAAATCTTAAATCATAACGGCTGCTGCTCAGAAAATCCATTTCACACAGAGCAGATTGGAAAGGTGGCTGGCTATCTATTTATATTTACATGAAATTGGGTTTAAGGACATCAAAGGAAATAAACAATATTGCGCACATGTCAAATGGAATGCATGGTATTTGCTCACAGACTAAAGTCAATTAAAACCAGCCCATACAGAACATGCACATGACTTGTCGCTACGACAGTTTCCTTTTCTTTCTGTGCAGATGCAAAAAATGAAGGCATACCTGCACGCAGAGCACATATTCGGTTGCAACCATGTGCTTGAAGATGACTGCAGATCTCAAGACACCGTTAGGGTCCAGTGTAAACTCCTCCTCTTCATTGCCAGTGAGGATGGTGAAGGTAAAAGGAGGGCCATTGTGAAAAGAGTCTTTGTCTGTCACTACCAGCTGCAAAATGCTTGTGCCCACTGGTTTATTTTCCTTTACACATATACACAGCGTATAAAGAAAAGGATTAAAATGATACATCTCATCACAATGATAAAACACCACGTTTCGCTATCGAGAATATACAAGTCAAAGCTTTGTGGCCAAGAAGCCATCTCACTGTGGCATTGCTTTGGCATCACTTGCACCCCATGGACCAGTACCAGAGACAGAGGCATCCAGTGGAGCCTGTCTGTCCAGGACTGGCTAACCACTAGGACTCACATCCCAAGCAAGGCACAAACAAGTGCGAGGTCATCCCAGCTCAGAATTTTTGAGGCCAGAGAACATTTCCTGGGGCAACAGAGATATAGAACAAAATGTGTGACAGATGCTGAAGTTAAGGAGTCTCAGCAAACAGAAACTGAGCAAACAGAAAAGAAGTGTTTATATTTTCTTTTAAATAAGATAATTTGATACATCTTTGGTAGATAAATCATCAAAAGCTGCTTAACTGGAACCAAATGCTTTTGTGTTTTAAAAGTCAGAGATGTTTTTGATGTGCAAGACAAACTTACTTGAATTACAGCTGTATAGTTAGCTGGAGTAAACACAGGGCTGTTATCGTTCACATCAGAAATGTCCACATTGACCGTCACCGATGAAGACAAAGGAGGGGTGCCACTGTCTCTTGCCTGAACAACTAATGAATAACCAGATATCTGCAAAAAGGTGAAAATATTAAATCATCATGAAAGTGGTCTTAAATTTTAACTTGTGTTCTTTATGCCCAGTACACCACTAACCATATTCTAAGGAAAGCTGTCTGGCCTTATTACCTTTCCTGCCCTTTGTATGACTTATCCATTTATTGCCAGACTGTGTCCCAAACTCTGGTTTATAAGGCTATCAATAAACCTAACAGTTTCACTACATTAAAATAACTGTATCAGATGAAATCAAAGAGATAGACAAAAAACAAATGATGAATAATATCCAAACTCAGCCTAGGTCAGTTGGGGTATGTGAACTAATTCTATTTATTTATGATTAATTTCAAGGATAACGTATTCAGTACTTAGGAGAGGAACTCTTAGTTTGACAGACAATGTTTCTGACATGGTGAAGGAGACACAACAAAAAGTTCATGGACAATTGGATTAAGCATCCTGGAAAACATTTGGGATCACTGGGAACAATATATAGCAAGAGGGTATTATATACAGTACAGCAGAAGATAAGGGATTTTTTGAGTCTTCTTGTTTGCAACAGCCACAGACAGCTCAGCATGGTGTGGGCAGCACAGTGCATCCCACTGCCTGTGGCACCCACAGACCCTCTATGCACATATGGGCACGTGCACAAAGTGTGAGCGTGTGTGACAATTTGGAAAAGATCTGTCTATGTGCTGCTTATGGATGACAGTGTGATTTCACCAAGTGCATCCTTATGTTGGCCTCCTTATGTCTTAACGACTGTCTCTGACTGTATAGAGCTCCCTGATCCCTGAGAGCTGCTGACATGTCTGCCCATGAAGCTTTCAGAGCAGGGGGAACAAAGGATGAACCACATGTCAGATAAAACACTGGGAAGGGGTAAAACATGGCCCCACAGAGTGAAAGGAAGAAACACTAAAGGAGCTTTTTAGGGTGGGAGGAAATCCAAAGGGACACAGAAGTAAAAGCTGCTGAGGTAAGAGAGAGGAAGACAGGCTAAGTGTATGAAACAAGGAGGCTCTTCTGTGCTATGGGACCAAACTAAAGAAAAGGAAACAGCTTCTTAGGTGGGTTACAGGGTCAAAGAAATGTGTGATTTGGTGGGGATGTAGTGATAATGTCAGGAGGAAGAATCCTTAACTATGGAGGATGAAGAAACTGAGGCTGAGTGTAGATTTTTTTTTGTTTTTGTTTTTTTTTTCACTTTCAAGCTTTAGTTTTTACTGCTGGAAATCAGAGGGTTTGTGGGATCTTTCTCAAATTTTGTGTGTGTTTGTTTTCATTTCCACATATCCCAGAAAGGCAAATGGCAATAATCATGGTTTCTACATGATTAGAGCTCTGGAAACAAGCTCCCTGAAACCACTAAAATCTGGAAATCAGCACTGCCTTTAGGGATCAGATCTACAGCAGATGGGGCATCATGTATCATTTCTGCTGAAAGGAACACTTCTGTCCAGGAAATGTGCAAAGGAAGCAAAAAAGACAACACTACAGCTTACATTAACTGAAGGAAACCAAGCAGAATGCAGATCTACGAGCTGGCCTTCAATGTACAGTGCCAGTGAGGGTAAAAGGAGACGTATATATCTCAGCTAAGTCAAATGGAGATACTAAATAAAGTCATGTTAATAAATTAAGTCTACACCATATAAGAAACACAGCAAATTTGTCACATACACAGCCCATTACTTCCTTGCTCTGTAGGACAAGGAAGGTCCTTCGGCCACCAATCACTAGCAATTTAATCCTGCCAGTGTGATCACGCAGGATATTCGCCTGTTTTAAGCAGTAGCTCTGCTTCCAGCAGGGAGCTTTTCCAGCTGAGTCCATATTCTGGTGATAGTAATCAGCTTCCCCAGCTCTGCAGATGCATTGCATAGGTGCAGGACCCTTGGGTCTTGCATGTGTTGCAGGACTTATGAAGTCATGCAGCCCATTCCTGCCCTGCTAGTAGCACAGACAACTGTATTTGTTTGTTATGTTTTCTTTTTTCCAAAAGCTGCTAATTGCTAGCTGGAGCAAAATGGTGATAAATCACCCTGAATCTATGAAGCAAACAAAGCAGCAGAATCAGATTAATGAAGCACTCTTTCTCTTTTGGTACAGCCTGGCTGCTCCATAACATCAGCTCCCCTGTGACACGTTTTGCAGAGTGCTAATTAATGGCTGAGGTCTCAGCTCTGAACTTGGTGCTACAACCTGCAGTTTGCCATGGTCCCTCTGTTGCATACAATTCTGCAAGCTCGTGCTTGCAGGCACAGGAGAGAGGGGGTAGCTCATTAATACAGCAACAACTGCCACAGGAAAAATCCAGGGTTGCTTCTTTCCCCAGTCTGGCCTCAGGAGTTGTGTTAGTGCAGAGTGAGAATACTACCAGGATAGCTGGCTTGGAAATATGACTGGGGAAAAGTTTGAGGTGGGAAAAAGGGGAACAACATTAGAAAGAGATGTTGGAGCATCTTAGGCTGATGGCTGCAGAGTGAAAAGCAACTACCTCACAACTGGCTAGCAGCAGAGTTGAAATTAATTAACACACATCTGTAAGCCACTGTAGGTCAAGAAATCTCACATCTTACCCTTTCTCTATCCAATTTCTTTTTAACCTTCACGAGTCCTGAACCAGAATCAACTGAAAATTCATTGTCTTGATCACCACTCACTATGGAGAAATGAATTTGGCCATTGGAAGGACTGTCCAGATCTTCTGCTATCAACTTTTTTTGAGAGAAAAGTGAAAATTAGCACAACAAATGTTAAACCACCACAATGCTCCATTAACCACTCAGCACCCAAGAAGGAAGCCTTCATATTCTGTCACAGTAGTCATATCTGAACTGCACATCACTACAGCATGAAGCCAAGCCACTATTCATAGGAAGCACTCCTTGCATCTTTCCAAAATTGTAGCCTTAAAACCTGTAAGATATTTTAATCTGATTATTTTATATAAGAAACAGAATACAATACAAATATCATGTATTTCCCTGAAAAGTCGAATTCTACCTTCCCAGAAAAACTACTTTTTTCTATCTGACTCCTGAGATATGGTGTTGTAAACACAGCACGGCTCTTTGACAGCATACTGGAGGAATTAAAAACCATTTCAGTATTGCTACTTCTTTCCTTCTTGGGGAAAACTGGCAGCTGTCTGGAAAGCAGTAGCAGACACAAAGTATTGGCTCGAGAGCAGTTTGGTTGATGCAAGATGCTGTATTTATAATTATTAATAAATGCAGCAGTACCTTATTAAATGTAATAGAGGTACTGATCATACCGCATGGTGACACATGGCCTCACTCACCATTATAACGGAATCACCAACTGCAGCATCTTCACTGATGACTGCACTGTAGACCACCTGGCTGAATTTTGGTGCGTTGTCGTTGACATCCGTCACGTTGACGTTCACAGTTGTAACAGCACTCAGGGCTGGAGTACCTCCGTCTTTTGCTTCCACTACCAAGTAGAAATCCTTACACGATTCATAATCCAAAGATTCAGAAATGGAAATGGCTCCTTTGAAGGAAAGGAGGCAATGTCAACACAGAGTGAAAAGCAAATGCTGCTGCAGATTAAGGGATTTCACTGTAGCAAACAGTACAGCATGCTATTTGTCACCATGGCAAAAACACAATACGTTGCTCTAAATATAACACAACCCAATCCAATAAAAAATATTTGGTCAGTTTTCTACTACTATCATTTAATTAAAGAGAGACGACAATTGCATTTGGATTGCCTCTACAGAAAGATACGAAGCTATTAATGGTTTCTCATATAAATAACTGCGGAAAATACCAGTACTGTAAACAGAGAAGTGACGGCCACATCCATTCATTTGCCTGGGCTCACGTACAGAGCCTGTGGGAGAACCAGATGCCAACTCTGGAAATCAACACTGACAAATCAACAGAAATTCACTCCTACGTAATTAACTTCTCATGAATTAAATACTAACAAATGGGCTATGAATACCTTTGAGAAATTAGTTTTCTATCATCTGTGTGATTAAACAGGGACTTCCAGGGTAAACTACCATTAAAAGTTGTGGGTTCTTGCATCTCATAATAAAAATTAAGGTTATTTGTAACTTGACTCACTCTCAGATCTCACAGAATCGCAGAATTGCAGGGGTTGGAAGGGACCTCTAGAGATCATCGAGTCCAACCCCCCTGTCAAAGCAGCTCCCTAGCCCAGGTTGCACAGGTAGGCATCCAGGTGGGTCTTGAACATCTCCAGAGAAGGAGACTCCACCACCTCTCTGAGCAGCCTGCGCCAGTGCTCCATCACTGCACTGTGAAGAAGTTCCCACACGCATTTGTGTGGAACTTCCTATGCATCTCAGCTAGGACAGAAATGGTTTTTACACACATTCTCTACTTGTCTCACACATAACCTTATCAAGGGGAGGGGCAAGGGTTGCACACATATTACTAGTGATGTCCTGAAGGAGGTGATGCGGGACATGGTAAGAAATGCTTAAGAGGAAATCCCTAACCTTGGCAAGGGCTCTTTAGTGTGAACTCATCGAGAGCAGGGACAAATGGGGCTTAAAGGTCATTTAGTCCAACTACTGCTCAGCACAGGTCAGTTAAACACAATCTTTCTTGAAGCTTCTAATGTTCTTAAAAAGCCTCCAGTATCATCGCTTCCCTGTCCTTAGAAATTATTAATCCTTAATAACTATTACAGCAACGAATTTCTTCCTATAATTTAACTGGAATAATCCAAATGCAACTTAAGCTAATTCAAAACTTTTTTCATGAGTAGACACAAAGAATAGTTTATTCCCCCTCTTCATAGGTACTTTTACAAGCTTGAATATTATCAGCATGTCTTTTTTTTTTTTCCAGTTTAAATAGCCACAGTCTTTCCCGGTAAGCCTCAATTTATAGACCTCAGATCATTCTTCTTAATCTTGTCTGAGCTCTCTCCAAATGAATCGTACCTTTCAGCATGACTTGCTGAAAGCAGAAGCCCTGAAGAGACGCTTCCAAGTGGCTAGCAGGGAGTCCCCATTGACAAATACTGTGATGAGCATTATTTCTCAAGCCCTGATCAGGCATGCTACATCAGCACCCGGCTGTCTGGATCTCGGCTCCTGCCTCTAAACCGATAATAATGGAGCTGTCACACATTAATGAATAATAAATAGATTTTTTTTTTATTTCCCTGTGTGATTAAGCATCATTATGGGTTTTTATTGATTTATCTCCTTGGCTTCATAGTCAAATGCAAAGTTAAGTATTGCTGTCTAGGCATATTTATGTTTAAATTTTGTTAGCACTAATCAACATTATGAAGATTAAAGACAACATACAATTATGTTATTTTAAGCCCTTTACATGTAAGGCAGTGGCCTTCACAAGCAGTGGAGAGAGATTTTTGCACAAGGTAATATAAATAACACAGTGCATCATTCCAAGATTTTCCAGGTTACTGATTATTACAGCTGCACTCAAACAAGTGTTAACTTCAGCTTTCAAAATCAAGACTGTTCTGCTCTGAAGCTCTGGTGGCAGATTTGTACCAGTCATCCTGAATGCCATAAGAACAAGGGAACCCAGTGGCACAGAAGATTCACAGCTTACTATCTTGGTGGATTAAAGCCAACCAAAGCAGAAGTTCCCTGCCAGGGATAGGCCCACGATGGAGCCCTCTGCAGCTCATGGGCACTACGCAGGGCAGATCTCCATGTGCAGCCACAGTGGAGCCCACAGTGCAGCAGTGATGCGGCTGTTACATCAAGGCTGACTTCAATAGACATGCTAATGGAGAAAGGCATTCTCTACTCAAGTCAAGGCAGTTGAATGGAACCACAGTTTAGAACAAACTTCAGAGTAACATTTGTTTTAATCTGTGCAACAGGGTTGACAGGCTCAGAGTCTCTGTTCTTGGAACTTATGTGGTTCAATTGGTTTTTCCTGAAACATTCACATTTTTCTGAAACTTTCATTAAGTATTACAAGTAAGAACCACTTTACAAACCTGATTTTGAGTTAATGTTGAACTTCCCCTTCTCATTCCCAGATCTGATGAGATAAGTAATCTCAGCATTAGTGCCAATGTCCTGGCTTGTAGCAAAGACAGAGAGGACTTCAGTGCCAGGTGAAGTGTCTTCAGGTACTGTTACAAGATAATCTCTCCTTTCAAACACAGGAGGATTGTCATTAATATCCAGCACTGTAATGGTAACAGTAGCAAATGAGGACAAGGTCAGCACAATACTCTGATCTGAGGCCTTCACAGTGATGTTATAGGAAGACTGAAGCTCTCTATCAAGTGGATGCTCCAAAATAATGATTCCTGATGACCGATCAACTGAGAAGTAACCATCTGCGGAGTCTGCGAGGGAATAGGAAACTTTTCTGTTCACACCTGAAAGAGAAGCAGATGTGAAAATGATAAAGTGCATTTAAAAAAAAAAAAAGAGATGTACAACAACTCCCCACTTTCCACTTATTAGAAGCACTAAGCAAAATCTGTTATTGCACTCACTGTTTCTGACTGATGGGAGCACATGGAGATAAGAGTACCAAACGAACAGAACCGCTGAAGGTCTGGGAGACCAGGACATGCTATTCTCACACGTCAGATCCCCAAGGATAATTAAGTTCCCTCATCATGATAACTTTTAAAATGATTCCTTAGTAGAATTGCTGTGGAACTGAACTTGAAAGCAGAATCCAGGTATAGATCCCTCCCAAAAAGCTTACAGTTGAATTAGATGAGAGAAGAAGAATGTTGAAATGGAAAACTCTCAGAGCAGATCTTGAAGGAATAGAAATGTACATAAGGTGTACATAAGGGAAAAATAAACTCATAAAAATACATCAGGTGGCACAGAATGTACTTGCTACCAGTGCTGCCTTGTTTCTTCTGTTGAGATGCAAAATATAACCATAAGACGAAGCAAAATATAATCATAAGACAGTAACTTTTAGACAAAAGCTTAATCAAACAACTCCTGCAATCTCAGAAAGAGAAGTCTCCCACTTATTCACTTTGAGAGCAAAAACTGAATTGCACAATGATCTTGTGCTTTCAAATCCTGCTTGCATTTCCCAATATATATCACCTATCCAGTTGGCTGCTGACTATGCAGATCTATGCTAAAGTTGTTAGTAATGAGGGCCGAGGGGAAGTTACTAACTTGGTTGTTTGCTGCACTACAGAGGGGTAGTCATTTAAAATCTAAGTAAATGTGAGCACAGATGCAAACTCCAGCTCCCTTGATGCTGTTTGATTTTGTGCTTTGGTCCTGGGCGCTGTGCTACGAGATTATAACTAAAACACAAAGATTCACCAAATTGGAGCGTCTGTGTTTTAACAACTCTCAGTTGAGCATTTGCTGTCCTTTTTGCCAGAGAACAGACTCTACAAGCCTGACACTAATCAGATGAACAAGAGCTACCAATCCCTTCTAGGCATATTTTGTTAATTTAAAATTTGTGACAGTATTACTCTGTTTTCCAGCAGCAAAGCATTGTAGAAGTGACTGATCAAAAGCAGCACAAATCACATTTGTTTTCTGCTTGACGTAGCAGGAGTAGAGCATCCACACGAGGGGGAGCTGGGAGACTCTTTTCTTCAGCCATGCTCACATAAAAGGTAGAGCAACTATAAAGTCCCGACCCTACTGGGATAGCGCTAGGAATTACCATTTGACCTCTTCAGGGAATAAAGTTTTTATGCAGTGCTTGAAACACCATGTCTATTTCAAATGTATTTAAAACAAAGAGAAGTCTAAATGCCAATATTGTAACAAACCAATTGTTTGTTTGTTTTAATCACAGAACCACCTCTCCATTCACCACTGAATAAATGAGAGGAAAAAGCACAGAAAAGCCCTTCTTCAGCAGAACATGTGGGGCAGACGAAGAGGTTGTTCCTGTCTTAGACACAAGGAATAGAGCACAGCCACAGTCAGAGACTCTTCTGTGTGTTGAAGCACCTAGACTCTGAACATCTTACAGTTTGCTGGGAACCACGCTCAGCTTTTCATTTGGTCTCTTAAATGTATTCAAATGCTTTGTTACCTGACAATCAACTAAAGGAACGAAACTGAAGGAGTAAAACCCTCTGGAAAGATTTTAAGGATCTGAATGGCTGGAGATGTACCTACACTTCTGGTAAGATTTCCTGCTAGAAAATTTCCCCTAATCTTTACAAGACCAGAACAGTTAATGAGCTATTAGTTAGAGTTGATATCTGGGTATGTTGAAAAAGTAGACTTATCCTGATTTGGAGCACTGTAGATGAACACTGAACCTATACAAATATATCAAAGCTCCTTAGTGTTCTATACTGGGATCTCCTGTTATCCCCCAGTCTCTGTATAGAATTGCACACTTCTCTGAAGCTGGGACCTTAACTCACATATTCCATGCCTATGTGTCTATGACTGCACAAGAGAAATAGCATGGCCCGGGCTTAATCTGGCACAAAGATCCAGCTTGAAAGTCACCACAGCACATGTGAGCATAACAGAATCAAGTAGTACAACATTTAAAGGCAGGAATAGCTAGAAAGAAAGATGGCTTACCCATGACTTGTGTCTTGAAACACCTCAAAACGGCAGCCAGATTGTGCACGGGTTAAGTGCAGAGAGAGAAATTTTGGTGCACAAGATGCTGCATGGGGTGAGTTAAGAGTTAGTGGTAACTCTACTGACCACAGTCTGATTGACATACAATCAGAACACACTCCTGTATTCTGCTGCTTCAAGGTAATGACAGTTAATTAATACAACATGAATAGTGTTTATTGATAAGTGATTGTTTTTAATTCCACAAAAGAACTCTTTCAAATTCACATTATAGTGTTCTGGTTGTTATCTCTTAAATAAGGAATTTTTAGGCAGAAACTGAAAGAGTTACTTCTTAAAGGAAAGCTTGGAAAATAAGAGAGGAATACAGAAATTCCAGGGGTGTAGGTTATTGCATGCCAATCTATTCACATTAATAGGCTGGTGATCAAAACTGTCTGATTTTGCACATAGGACCTGGAATAAAGCTGCTTACACTTGAAACAGCCATTTTAAGCATGAAGAGACGTAAGACCAGGGCAGAGGACCTATACTGAGACACTCACAGATACCATTCCCTGACAGCTTCCAGCCTGAACACAGAAGCAGAACACATGGAAAAACGAATATCTCAGCTTCTTGCCACCCTTCTATAGTGCTTTATGGGAAAACTAGTTTAACACTTGCTTCTTGGAAGGACACAATTAAAAAAAAAGCTGCAGCAGAAACAGCATCTGAAGGAAGTGTTGTGTTACATCAGTAGTTGCCTCCTCTCACCTTCTCGACACAAGACAGGAAAGAGAACGAGCAGGAGGCAAAGATGAAGTAGGGAGTTATTTCTACTCAAATCCAAAATACTGGAGCGCTTGGGGCTGCCCATCTGCAAAGAAAGAAGTGTGCACCAGTTTGTGGCAGTGGCAGCCCTGCAGTGGACATGATGGCAGACTGCTGTAATAAAGGAGATTCTCTGTGGAAAGGAAACAACTGCTCCAGCACCATGGATTGTTAAGGAAAGCAATCCTCTCACACGGACTGCCCACAGCTGTTGGAGGATTAATGTTTGCAAACTGTGTTCTGTCTATTCACTTATTTCCTTATACTTCTCAGATTTCTAAGGTGCCAATCACAACTGTAAGCTATATGAACATGAAAAGCTTTGCAGGAATTACTGTTCATCTAAGAGGATTGTAGTATATTTTTTAAATAAAGTTATAAGCTAGTACTTTTTATATTTAGACTTGTATTAGCATACAATAGAATAATGCTCTTTGCCAAATCTCTGGTGTGAAAAGTTTGTACAACAAACAGCCATCTAGTACCTCAAATACTTCACCAGGGATTTTTTTGTTTCCTTCTGGACTAAAACAAAGGAGAATGTACTGAATGTCATAATGACATCTTCTATGTCATCACTACTTTAAATAGCACCAGGGAAATAAAATACTTTTCTTTATAATTAAGGAATATTAAAATTCTCCTTGTGTAACTACAACACAGGATGGGCCAAGCATTAATACAACAGACAACTCCCATATGACAGTGAGATTCTGCAGAGAGCATTACCTGCTGACTGCATAACACACAAATTTAAATTTACAGATATTAAAGACCTTAACTGTGTGGTTCTCCCCTCTGTTTTCATTTGCCACCTGGAGACATTAATTATTGTATTTTCCCAAGTATAGTTAGCCTGCTCATTCCTGCTAATCTGTGGAAGCATCACAACTAATCAAAAAATAAAAGGCCAGAAACAGTGATGTAAAATATTTATTGCTTATCAATTTAAGAGGGATAGATTTTAAGTGTAATACTTGATTAGTGTGCTGTCTTTTTCCTCTGTCACGATATGGTAATGTTAACACTGGCATCTTTGGCCAATGATTAACTAAACGTTAGCTACAAGACCAATTACCATGAGTTAAAAGTTCAAAACTTCATTAACAGCAAGCAAGACAGAGAACAAACACAAAACCAGATTTTATAATTTCTACTCCATGATGCTGAGATGAAAGAGAGAGGTCTTGCTAGAATTACCTTGCTGAACTGTAGAAGAATATGTAGCCCTATACAGTATGATATTTCAAGTGATTTTTACAACTTAAGCAGAAAAACTGGCCAAGTTCAATCCATAACACTGCTACCAAGAAATGTTTTCATTGTTTCGCCCCTCTTCTGTGGAGGAACAACAGCCTTAACCCCAGAAGGTCTTTACTCAACAAACGCTCTGACAGAGTCTTGATACCATGGAACTGATGGAAGCCACAAAAGACACAGATGAAGAGAGCAAAAAGAAAAAACACTGGACAGAAATGTCAAGCAGAAGATTTCAGTATATAATATCTTCCGCAGGCATCTAAGCCCCGTTTTCTGGCTCATCTAGGTTGGACGTTTTCTTTGGTGGAATGTATGGCTGGCTGGCTCACACTCTCTTACTTTTCTGGCAGGGATTTATATAGCCCACAATATTGGCACTACATGAGTTGCTTCTGCTAGTGATCATGGATGCCTGATTACTTCATGGATAAACTTGATGATTTTCTCTAAGTGGAGGGCGGCTATGCAGTAATCATGGGTCTAAACACTATTTGTATACATTTAATGGCTGCAGTACCACTGAATCTGATAACACTGGGCAACACTGCTATGCTAAAACAGGGCTCTGTTGCAAGGGAATGTGTATATATACATATGCACGTAGGTATGTATATACGCATAAACACACAGACATACATATGTATGTTCCAGAGACCCAATTTAAATCTAGCTTTTATACAGTCAAGATAATCCAGGAGATATAATTCTCCTTATTTGACACATATCTAGTTCTCTGCTTCCATATTGTTAACAGTGCCTTGGAAATCTCAAAAATGAAATGACAGTGTATAAGGACAGCGGGAATCTTACAAGATCATCTAATTTATCCCTGCACAAAGAAAGAAAGCACTTGATTTATCACTGAACACAGACCTGTTCTTTGATTGGGAATTTGTACAACCTCATTGGATATCACACTGCAGTGTCTGACTTTCCTTACAACTATTATGTTCATACTTTTTGCTGAGGTTGAGTAAAAATAATGAAAGATGAGGTAAAGCTAGGACAAAAGTTGATATTCTTCATCAAAGCTTCTTAAGTCATATCTGACGAATGCTATGGTTTATCATCTTAATTCTTTTTTTCCCACAGTATCCACCCCTTTCAACTATTTTTCAGGAGTGTGATCTTTCCTGTCAAGCTCCAGGTAGCACATATCTCTGTGGAAGTAGTGTTTCTGAAACCAGGCACAACCTTTCAGATCAGGATTTTCCACCACCGAGTAAACAGAAAAGATTACTTTTTTGCTTTTCAGCATTACTCTTGTTTACCCAGCTGATTAAACTATTTGCCTTTTCACATCACAATGGCAGTGTAAGCATACATTAACCTTGTGATTCACTATAATACACCTGCTCCTCTGCAGTTCTACTGCCCATTCAGTCATTACCAAGGCAGTGATGGTACCCTTGGTTATTCTTATCTAAACACAAGACTTCACATTTATCTGACAACTTGTGTTGTATTTTTCTGTGCTGCTCTTCCACCTGTTAAATCCCACAACAAAGACACTGTCCAGGGTGCTTGCAGCCCCATTCTGATTTATGACATCCAACGCAAATCTTATGCCTACATATTCATTCCAGAATGAAAATAAGAATACTGCACACAGTACTTTTCTTAACTTATTTGTCCAGAGTAAAAGCCCTTATATAACAAACTTGCCTGATAACAACTTCATGTAGACCGTGTTTCCCTCAGTTTGCTTGTAAAGACATCATGTGGAATGGTGTCAAAAGCCTCACTAAGCCTCGGCCACACTATTCATGTTTCCTTCCTTTCCTTCTGTCCTCTCAGGAAGTTACAGAGGGAAATAGGAATGGTTTTGACTTCTGCTTGCTGAATGGAGACTAGCTCTGAGTAATTTCAATATGTGATACATACTATTATAATGCAAGTTGGGTGCTTAACTTCTCCTGACAATCTATTTGAAGTTTTAAAAATCTGGCCCTTCGAACAATTCAACGATAGGGCCATACAGACTGACTGCTGACAGGATTAGGTCTCTTAAGCATTAAGGCATGGAAGCAAAACATGGAATATGAAGTAAGGCCTATTTAGGCAGAAACCAAGGATTTCTATCATAATCCCCAAACACCTTGTTTGTTTACTTCCTAACAATAAAGAAGTGCTAACTCCACTGAATCTATTATTTTTATTTGACAGCTTTTCAAGGGCCCAAAGCGCATTCCTAGAAGTGCTTCTGACTTTATCAGAAAGCAAAAGCTGGATTTTCTTCTGAACCTCTCTCTAGGTGAACTTGGACCTGAAGGTATCCTCAGGACTGGCTAGCCCACACTGAAAGTTTTGGAATCTTTCCATAATGCAAGAATAGCTAAAACTTTTTGTTCGTTGTGTTTCACCTTAGCTGGGGCTGTGGGCTTTGACCTCCAATTCTCCTTATGGAAGAAAATTCTAATGGTTGCGATACCTTAAAGGAAGGAGGAGCAGTAGGGTACATTGCTACAGACTACTGCTTTTCACTGAATAAACCCTGGGGAAAGGAGCTCAGAACCCAGTTACCCACCAGGCTATAGAGCAATGCTTGCTCACATTCTTTGATTCCTGAATCCTTTTTCAAAACAGCATCAGTGATGGTGAAAAGGACCCTCTACTTCAACTGTAACCTGAGTCTGTAAAACCACTAACTTATGCAGTGTTGTTTTGAATAGCTGCAGAAAGAGGAATCAATAATTCAGGTCTTCCATATTCTGCATTAGTGTACTATCCTCTGGACTATTTTATAAGGCAGTGAGAAAAAGATTTGAGTAAAGATCTAGGAAGCTCCATGTAAGTTTTAAAGAGAATGAAACACCCTTGTCATATTTTTATAAACACTCAGAAAACATCCAGAAATATCATATAGTTAAGGCTGGCTTCACTGCCGAAACTATCTACCTAGCAGATGGGTTTCAGCAAATCTTCAGTCCTATTTCTGTGTTACTCTTCTTATGCATGTTTCAGTCCTCATTTTCTTCTTTTTCAGACCCTGACTGCCTCAAAAATTTCTAGACTCATTTTAAGAGACCTGCCTAACATAAACAAACCATACATGAAGCAGAAGTTTGCTGTACATGACTTTGCCAGCAAACGTCAAAATCAGTGTTTCCTTCATCATTTTCATGTGTTACTTGCCATTGTGCATAATACAGAAAATTCAGCTTTAATTAGGTTGTGACCATCTTGTACTCCTCTCTGGCACCTTTGCAATCTTACTTGGCAGCGCATAACTCTTCACCAGGCCTGGCTGCGTGGCCCAATGGGCTCAGTTCCCCTAATTCCTTCAAGAGCTGGTATCACTGAAATTTTGACTCATTAATTACAAGCACATGTTGCTGGAAGCAGTCACTCAGTGAACCACCTAATGGAGCAATTTCTTCCTGTGCTGTGCTCACCAGCACTTTGATGCCACTTTCTTCAGGCAAGCGTTTTGTTTGATAAACCCCAGAGAGCTGTGTCTTAGTCATTATTT
The DNA here is from genome assembly GCA_013399175.1 of Odontophorus gujanensis. Classification (NCBI taxonomy): domain Eukaryota; kingdom Metazoa; phylum Chordata; class Aves; order Galliformes; family Odontophoridae; genus Odontophorus; species Odontophorus gujanensis. Next base: position 440,752 of record VXAB01004610.1, on the reverse strand, counting down.
TGACAAGTATTTCATTTTTATTCTTTTAATTGTTTCTTCAGCTTTCTTGTTGACCCAAGGAGAGTATAAGAAGAAAAGGAAGATATAACGTTCTTGCCTCATCATTCTCCTGGGGGTAGATACACTTCAGAATGGACTGAAGTTTAAAGGAGAGTTTATATTACCATTCTTCCTTAGAAAAGACATTTCTTATTTCCTGTCCACCTGCCTTATGAATGTACATGGTAAGGGATTGTATTTTATTTTTTGACAAACCTGGTCTTTGTTGGAACATCAAAACTCACTGAGGTCAAACATTGCTGGGAAATGTTTTGTCAGAAATTTCTTTCAAATCCAAGATAAAACTTTCCATCAGAGGGAGAAAGCAAATGACACTCCATCCCTCAGCTCACTCGATTCCCCCCATCTCAGCAGGCAGACGATGGGCCACAGTCTGCTCCCCTGCACATTGTGGAGGAGGTCAGGGTTAGAAAGCAGAGGTCTCACAGCGTGAGGCCAAATGGATTCCACACAAGGGCCAACTCTCCTCTACCATAGTCTTTGCATGAAGAACTGAATAATTAGTTTCGCCAGAGCCAGGCTGATTAGAAAACTGATTGATTAAAACTCTCCACATTAAAGGCACTAATCAGACGACGACTGAATCTGCCTCATAAATTCCGGCCCAAAGAGTGTTTAACTACACACAACTCTTTAAAAAGAAACAGACAAACTCAACTACAATTGACCTGCATAACCCTGCTGCATAAACTTATCCTTGGGAGTCTCAAGAGCCACAAGTCTTGCCCAGGCTCCCTGAAACAGGATTTCAACACCCATTTTCTCCCTCACACCCTCAGCGCTGCAGCTTCAAAGGCTGCTTGTTTCGGAGCATTTGGGAAGGAAAAAAAAAGGACATAGCCGCTTTTTCTTACACTATAAGAAATATATGGTAGTTTTTGCTTTTGGCATAGCCTCTCCTTCTTTCCCTAAACCTAAGAACTGCTTTATAACAAAATTTCCAATACTTTTTTAGTAAAGGGATGTGTCTGCTCTCTCTCCCCCAGGCAATTATTTAAGATATCTAGCTATGTGGAGAAGTTACTAGAAACAAACTTGCACGCTTCTGAGTTAAACGCTTGATAGCTCAACTCTCTTTACTGAGTATTGTGAAGAAGAATCATACCTCCCCTTCAGTAAGGTACCTAGTACAGGTTGTTCCTTAGCATGTAACGAAATTACAAACATATATAAAAAAAGTATGTTCCTGTAGTGAAGACTCCCAGAATATTGTGAGTTCAGGAGTTTTAAGAGACATCAAAGGCATAAAGCAGATACAACGCTAGTCACCCTTTATCTACAAATTGCCTTAATTATCCAGAAGTGTTTGACAACAGTATTTTCAATTTTACATTAAATGATGTTTAGTGACTCACCTCAGGTTTTATCTCAATGGCCTCTATGTCCATACTGGGAAAATTTTAAGACTGATTATAAATAAAATGTTCTTAATGCCAAAAATTGATTTCTATGATGATTCCAGGCTTCAATCATGTCTTCAGCCCAACAAGAATATAAATAATACATTTTTTACTGTGTCAGGAACATTCCGCTACCCAAATTTATTCATTATGCAATTGCAAGGAATCGGTGATTTTAGATTTAGATTTTAGTATGGACTAATAGAACAGTAATTAATATGAAGTCCTATTTTAGAAACTAGAGTCGCTTTCATACGATCTTGTTTGATTTCAGGTCTAATCATTAAACTACATACCCCCTTCTCATTTATCACATGCATCCCTCCCTTTAACTTGTTTCAGAATGGAGATGTAGCAATTAGCTCATGTTTTTTTCATAGCTAACCATCTTATTATGCAAAGTTGGTGCTAACAAGAACTTTTATTGACAAGTTTCAATTTTAATCCCCCGTGTCTCCATGCTCCTTGAGTGTCATCTCACCTATGAGAAAAATGGTAATTAAGACAACAGTGGAAAACAACAACACTGGGTGTTCAGATTGTTCAGTAGTTTACTACCAGTAATTGGCTCTTCACTGCAGGGTGGTGTCATAAATTTTAATTGTGATTTTTCAACGAAGTGTATAATGCAGCTCGTCATAGATACTTTAATGAATGCTCACTGTTCCTATGCTGATTGCTGTGTATTTACACTACTAACCTTAGTTAGTAACAACAGAGAGTTCCAGCATGAACTGGACTTAAAAAACAATATCACAGAATCACAGAATCGCAGAATTGTAGGGGTTGGAAGGGACCTCTGGAGATCATTGAGTCCAACCCCCCTGCCAAAGCAGCTCCCTAGCCCAGGTTGCACAAGTAGGCATCCAGGCGGGTCTTGAACATCTCCAGAGAAGGAGACTCCCCCACCTCTCTGTGCAGCCTGTGCCAGGGCTCCGTCACTGCACTGTGAAGAAGTTCCCACACACATCTGTGCAGAACTTCATGTGCATCAATTTGTGGCCCCTCATCGTATCGCCACACACTGGTGAAAAGAGTCCTCATCCCTTTGCCTCCCACTCCTTAGATGTTTATAGACGCAGATCAGAACCCCTCTGAGTCCTCTTTCTTCAAGGCTGAACAGACCCAGGTCTCTCAGCCTTTCCGCATAAGAGAGGTTTTCTACATCCTTTATCATCTTTGTATCCCTCCGCTGGACTCTTCAGAAGAGTCTTCTTAAATATTTTTATCATTCAGTGGAAGGCCTACTTTTTATGTGAAGTTTTTGCAAAGCATCTCCAAAACCACAAAAAGAAAAAATAAACGATGAGATTTATTTATTCCAGCTGAAGTGTATGAGCTCAAAATAAAATCTTATATTTAGCAGGTTTTACGACAGTGCTATGCAAAACAAAGCAATCCCCCCCCCCAAAAAAAAGACAAAAAAAGAAAACAAAACAAAACCAACACCTTTAAATATTTATAATTGGGCCTAAATTTCGGTGTTAAGTACCTCATATCATAAACAATTCCACTTGAAAAGAATCTGTGGTTCAACAGCCAGAACGTTTACAACGTACATTCACAGTGTACAACAATAGTTTTATGCTAAGGTAACCAGCTGGAACAAATGGGAGTTACAGCAATATAAAACTCTAGCAAAGCTGTGATTAATCACATATAGGTCCCTATGGCATGTAACTATAGTAGTTGCTTAAGACACAAGTGTTCAAAACCAGAGCTCAAGAAAGAAGGTGAGGCCAGCGGAGGAAGAAAGCTGGAATTTACCCCCACTGATCAGACTGAAAGACTACATACCTCTGTAGCTGCTGCTGTGCTTTTTCTGTTTGCAGCACTATCATGCCAAGCTCAGCCTTCAGTATTTGCAAGTAAAGAAACAGAAGACAGAAAATGGGGAGGATGTAAGAAACAAAAGGAGGAAAGAATGAAGAAAGGCAGCTACAGAAAAATCCATCAGTATTGAAGTTGCACTAACATAGAGAATTTTCCTGAACATTAGTTCTTGTTTGCATTTTTAGTCACTTACCAACATCAGGATCAGTAGCTTGGACTCTTGTTAGCAGTGCTTTAGTGGCTGTATTCTCATAGACGCATGCAGTGTAGTGATCAGATGAAAACACTGGTGGATTATCATTAACATCTTCTAAAATAAGATGGATTTCTGACTGGCAAAACCTGCCACCACCATCTGTAGCTCGAGCAACCAAGTTGTACACAGGGATTTTCTCTCGGTCCAGTGGGGCCAAGGATTTCAGCTCACCTGAAATTGATTAAAAGCAGCAGTCACCATTACAGCTGTAGCAACATCACAAATTTCAGTTAGTGGGTGTATCCCAAATACACATATTCCACCAGTATTTAAAAGAGGAAAAATCAATACTGCTCGTTCCAATAAAGGTATTAAAAACTCCCAGCTGTCTCACTTCTGCCTCCTCTCCACTCAACTAAACAGGCTGCTATTGTGGGTTCAGGGAGGACAAGCCCCACATGGTGGTCTTTGAAGGCACACAGAGTAATATGGTACGGTTTTAAAATTCTGAGTTTTCATTACGCTCAAGATTCAAAGACTTGATGCAGGGAAGTACTGTAAATCCTCTGATGACAATAGCCATGACATGCAAAGTTTTCTAACACTACCGTTCAAAATAAAGCCAATATTGCCCTTTCTTTTCCACTCATTTTAACCTCCAACCACCTCTGAATTTCTGATATCCCTTCTCACCCAAGTTCTAGGTACTAAAATAAACACTTTTCTCACATGCTATAAAATCCAAGAAGTCCAGACCAATGTGGTAGAAGTAAACTCCAATGGTGAAGAAAGATTGTGCTGGCAGCTCCCCTTGTTCTGCACCAAGAGAACACCATACATCTCTGACCTAACTTGAGGTCTGGCTGGGAAACAGAAAGGTCAGCATCTATGGCCCTGAATACAACATTCAACCTGGGCAACAAGCACAGCCCTCCTTCCACTGGCAATCACTGCTTCACAAATGCTCATCCATGCCTTCCAGAGCAGGAACAACTGACTGATAACCAAATGTAACCTAGCTCCAGACAAGCAAACTGCTCACTGCTGATGTTGAGGGGATAAGATATTTTAAAATAACTAGTTGCCACCTTACCATTTTCTGGATCTAAGAAAAATTTATTGTTCCCGGGACCATAAAGAGAGTAGCGAATTTCACCATTGGACCCAATATCAGCATCTTTAGCACCAATTTTTATAATGACTTTGTTTGACGGGATGTCTTCAGGGAACAGTGCTGTGTATGCAACCTAGAGATAAAAACAGAAGTGTAAATTATGCAATGACAGCATTTTATAGCCTTTGCAAACTTTTTTTTTAAACTATCTGTAGTGTATTTTTCTACAAAGGAAAAAATTCTCCCCATTGTAACATGTCCCCAGAAGTTCAAATCAGCGTTAAGCTTTGAGGTGTCACAAAAACATTGCCAAATCATGACTCTCAATAGGGTTACTGTTAGGCATAAAATACAGTCACATTTTCTATTTTCCATTTCTTTCATCGACACCTATGAAATAGAAACTTTGTTAAGTGTGCTAATGAAGACAGCTGTTTTTATCACATCACCCAGCAGTACTGAGGGAGGTACAGACTGATTCCTCTGGGTGGTGCTTGGAATGACAATGGTCCACTGATGATAATGTAATGATGATAATTGCATACAGATATATAAATAAGATCTTATGAGTAGTACCATGAAGGAAATAGAGTTTTCATAGTGTCTTTTCTTTTGCACACACCTTCTTATTGCATTAATATTAGTCCTCACATTGCCTTTCTTTCTTATTCTTAGACAGAGATGATGCTATGAAAGCTGTGGTCATGTCACAATGCCTGCATGACGGCTTCATCAGACTCTTTCATCCTGCTTCTCTCTAGGATGCTCTAAATCCTTCACCTAAGACCTTCAAGCTGAAAATGGCTGGCTGTAAATGCAGCAGTGGCATCCCCTGGGAATCCATCACTTTCAGCACAACAGTAAATTGCAGTGGGTACTGCTAACTTACCTGTTCACAAACTGGACTGTTATCATTAACGTCAGTTACAGTCACTTCCACCGCAGCTTGGGTTACAAAGAGGCCATCTGTGGCAGTGATGTTCAGATAATAAATGTCTTGCTCTTCCCGATCTAGTGGTCTTTTTACGTAAACTTTCCACTCGTTCTGAACCAGTCCCAAAGCAAACTTCCCTTTGGGATTCCCTCCTGCAATAAGACAAGCAACATGTAACAGTCTAGGACATCCCTTCAGAGTTCCCATTTGATTTAAATACAAACACAGACTCATTAGAAGATGTGGAATACACAATTGTCATTTGTTTCACAGTGATAGGTGCTTTCCAACTTGCAGACTTGAGAAGTCTGTAATGAGATTATGCTCTCTGTGTTTATTGCCCCCTGAACGCCTTGTATGAAAGTGAACCAATAACTTTCTGCGGAAACAAAATCCATTTAGCAGAGCTGAAGATGATCTCTTGTTTAGTTCCCCTTAAGGGCAATCAAATTCAAACTGTGAACAATCAATAGTCCTCTCAGGCTGGTACAATTGTCTTTCCACTTAGTCTCGGGAGAGGATGTAATACACCACGGCTCTTGTTACCAAGACAATTTCATTAGCTGTTGATTATGCAATCAAGGACTGGAAGTAGGTTCTATTAAGGAATCCTCTAATGAAAGCTTTATCATACAGCTGTGCCATTCTTCTGCTCATTAAAATTCTAGTTTTAAAAAAAGTTTACATGACATAGGAAGACACATTAGTATTAAAATAGTTCTAACAAGAGGTCATTTGAGGAGCAGTCGGAAGATAAGCACTACAATTACATCAAATGTATCTGAGGGTGAGAGCACAGTGAGCCAGTGAGGACTGCAGGAATCGAAGCAGAACAGCTTTTTATCATGCTGAACAACTGACACTGAACCTTGCAGGGTTGCTCTTCCACATCATGAAATTACATGGGGACAACATCAGGCTGCAAGAAGGAACTATAGGGCCCTCGTCATCCTCAGGAAGGAAGGATGGACATCTCACACACAGAAAGACACGGGGAATCAAGGCAGGTGCAGTTCTTTGTTAATCTTCCTGAGTTATTTCCATGTTTATTTGAAATGGCACAGTCCTCTGCCTGCTCCGTGAAATAAAAACCACTGTCAGTTTGGCTGGATGGTTGCACTCAGAGAATCGCAGTCAATGGCCCAATGTCCAACTGGAGACTGGTGTTCCTCAGGGACTGGTGATTGGACCAGTACTATTTAACATTTTTGTAGGAGAGATGGACAGTAGGATCAAGTGCACCTTCAGCAAGTTTGCAGAAGACACCAAGCTGAGTAGTGAACTTGATACACTGGACAGGGTCTGAGACCCTGCTATATCTGTAGGCATCCCTGCTCACTGAAGGTATGTTGGACTAGATAGCCTTTAAGGGTCCCATCCAACTCAAATGATTCTATGATAATTCTGTGATAAAAAAACCATCATGTGGCTCCACTGGCTAACTTTAACTTCAGCTAACCCACAGCTATTTCCCTACGATATTAAGCTTTTTTCTCCATGCAGAAATGTCATTTCATAACTATTTTCCATGTTTCTCGTGTATAAAAGTAGTATAAAAATATTAAGGACGTGATGTTTATTCTTTCTTGTGGCAGGATCAAGAATGTCAAACATGCCACATTTGGTTTTGCTCACAAGTTATTCAGGGTCCTGACATGTGCCAGTGGATCTGTCTAAACGTACCGGCAAGACAAGGTTTTTAAACCTCCCTCTCTAGTGCTTATGTTCAGTGTTTGAGTGGGTAAGTATTAAAAAAAAGTCCCAAACCTATAAATCCAACAGAGAAAAATACATTTTTGGGGCTGAATTTATTTGAGCTGCCTCTGCTGTCAAGTGATTAGCTGTCACTGCTGCTGCTTCTGGTGTCACAGTTCTGTCAGTTCCCTGGGATCTTCTTAGCAGAAATGAGGCAGAGGAGATCTGAACTTAAAACTGAGCTTAAAATGGAGCAAGAAAGTGTAATGTACATTTCTTGCCTTCTTTGTACATCAAAAAGCAGAAAAGAGGTCACAGGCTATAATCTGAGCCTTTTTCATTAGCTGCCAATGACAAGATAGACTGGTTTCTGTTTGATGTGAAGGCTGTTAAGTACAGACAGGCTGAGCAAATCTTCCCTGTTAAGCATCACCATTTGTGCCAACTGTAATTGTGCAAAAAAAACAACGTTGTAATGAATAAGATTTCCAGAAAATTAGTCAGATACGCATTATAATTATAAAAGGCCTTGTAGTCATTTAGAGCACAAAACCAATTTATCAACCATGGATAACACGGATATTTTCTGTTGATAGAAAATCACCTTTTTAGGTCACAAAACCAAGCAGATTTCCATTTTCCCACTAATTTATATGACAGTTTGGAATAATCATCACAGAACTTGGATAGACCTTGTTTAACCTGTTGTGTGTTATAAACCAATTTCTCCTAAACAGGGTTACACAGTATGTTGATGTGCACTGAAGGCCAGAGCTGAATGCAACCCAAGGCAATGAGAATCTATCCACTGGCTTGTGTCTTAATGCGACTGTCTAAAAAAGTAGACTCCTGCTGATTAACATTAAATTCTCTCTATTCAGTTCAACATCAGCATAAAAAAAGCGTAACTCTCCTTTAGAAAAGGCTGTAATCTTGTCACAGTGAGTTTAATGTTGTAAACCATTAATAAAAATGGTTTAAACACTCCTATTTAGCTTCATGATATCAATCAGTGCTTTCCTGCACATTATTTCTTTTGTAAAAGGAAATGATTAACTGTCCTGAGCTTCTGTGAAGCACTACACTCAAGGCATGGCTATCCCATTGCTAAGTAAGGAGGAAAGGTAAAACCTAATTAAAATCAGCTGGTGGCTTTTATGGCTGGCATTTACACTAGCTTGGAGCTATTTTAAAACCACTGTTGCTTTGTTGTTAATGGAACCACACATAGGAATTCGGGGAATATATATTTAAAAAATGGTCCCTGAAATCCCTTTCCCTTTTTACTCCACTAGAAGAGTACTGCTCCGAATGACCTGTGCCATAAGCAGTACACATGCAGAACAGTTTATCTGCATGCATTTTTCACAAATGCTACCTTCGTTTTTAGGTTCTCAAGACTGGCTACATTATTTGTTGATGGCTGACAAAGGTGGAAGTTGCACTACACGAGGCAACAGAATTAACAATACAGAAAGACTAAAATAGTGCCAAGACTAAAATAGTGCCAAGACAGTATTCTTAAAAAAGGCAAAAAAATCCACACTGTGGCCCAGGGAATCACTTCCCAGTACTTCTAAGAGAGTACATATGTCTTGATGCAGATCTCATTCTGCAGTGATTAATTAACTTTTTCACTAATATATGTAAGCAGATTCAGTATCCTAGGGGTGTTCTAATTAATTAGTTTTTCACTCTGAATAATGTAGCTTTTCTAAATGGGAACCTCCTGACTGCATGTATTAATGGATTCTTTAAAATCTGTTGGCAGTTTTCTTATGTTCTGCTTTGAATGTCACAACAGCATAGTGCTAGCTACAAAAAACACTCCAGTAACTTTCCAGAATGGTTTTGAGGCTAAAAGAATCAGCATTATCTTTTATCTTTTGTTACGTGAAGTTTAAATAATACAGTCAGCAAACAGCACAAAGCCAAATCAAGCTCAAGTTTAGGGAAAGAAAGAAAACAGCTAGATACAAATGAAACTCAGAGACACAGTGATCCAAAATAAACAGATCCTGACACACATCATTACTAAAGCACACACAGAGGGACTTATAACAGCCAAAAGGGAACTGAATGCTAGAAGCCAAGTGTCAGTTTTCACTACAATATCCTGATGTGGGAAGGAGAACTGAATATTTACTAACTTACTTATTTAGACACTCCCTTATGTTCATGCATCTATTTACATATTTTCAAATCCTAATTAGAACTCTGGACAGTTGTGCAACAGAAAATCAATAGTTTTAACTTTGAGATGTTGCTGTTGAAATGACAAACTCAATCCTCACAGCTTTGCTATTGTGAAATTGTGCACTCTGTTCTTCAGTCTGCAGTATGAGTCCTCCTCAAACCTCTAAGCTTACATTTCTCCAGAATGCCAGGATTTCAAATACAGAATGCAAAAAAAAAAAAACCAACAAAAAAACAACCCAACCAACCAAAACAAATCAGTTTGCTAACACTGGGCAACTGACCTGGCAAAGGTAATTACTGTTCATAACACAAAGTAACAAATACACTAAATTCTTTCTACTTAGTTGAACCAAATATAAACAGTATTGTCTGTTCTTACATGTCTGATGGAGCCTAATTAACATCACTGAGGAATGTGAAACACTTTACAGGGTGACAGTCCTAGCAGCTGATGTTTTTCTGGTGGCTTTTCCCAGTTTATAATCACAGAATCATAGCACCATTCAGGTTGGAAAGGCCACTAAGATCATCTAGTCCAACCACCAACCTATGCTTTTGACTGCTCTAGACCATGTCACTCAGTGTGACATCTACCCTTTTCTTGAACACCTCCAGGGACAGCGCCTCCGCTGCTTCCCTGGGCAGCCTGTGCCAATGCCTCACCGCACTTCTTGAGAAGAATTTTTTCCTAATATTCAATCACATTTCAGTCTCAGTCTCAGTAAGCTGGCTTTAGAATGGCTCAGTATCCTCCCTGAACATTGGCATAGCCCTGCTGCTTGTCAAACTGCCTCAAGTTAAACAGGCACTGAGCCCAAATAAGCCTTTAAAAGAAAGCTACTGTGCTGCCCAAATGTACTTGTATCAATCACCTAAACTTTCTGTTGATTTTGAAATTTGTATTACACTTTCCTTTGTGAAATCTCCAGTTACTGCTGAACTTCAAATGACAATCAGTAAGTCCAGAACTTTTTTCCACCATAAAATGCTGATGAAACTAAGTTTGAAAATGGCAACTTCCTGATAGTAATCAGAGAAACAAGTCCTACACAGAAGTTCAAAACAGAATCGGTATATCCACCAGAATGTATCTTCTCCCTTTCAAAGTTGATCAGAAAGATGCAGCGAGTGTTTGTGTTTCTTAAAAAAAGCACAAAGGGATCCTTACTAACCACATCTGACCCAGAATGTCACTTTCTTTCATCTCCTAGATCTTTCTTTTCCATCCCTTTTCTGTGTGTTACTTTTTGTGCGATGCATTTGCACAAAACTGGTTTTGATGGATCCAAATGTCATTCTCTTAATTTGTCTTTTTGTCACTGTCCTCTTTTACCTCGGTTTGTTTATTGTACTCATGGAAATTACGGGAGTCTCAAATGCCTCCAAAAGGACAGCATTTGAATAATCACCCAGTTAATCTAATGCCATGAAATATTCAAGTGCAGTTCCCAAGCTTCATTTGCAGTGATGTGTGAATAGACTCATTAATTACACTACACTTTTGTCGGAACGCCGGGATCACGTCGGGGTCACCATTTGTCGGAACGCCGGGAGACAAACACACGACCACAGGTGATCAGTAAGTCTCAACTTTAATCAGAAGGCTGTGTACATTTATACTCATCGATAATGAGGTTCATACATATTACAAAAGTTATAATGAGGCTCATACATATTGCAAAGGTTAGGCTCCTCATAGGCTAAGCTTCTATCTAACTAGTGAGTTACATTGTTTTCATTTTTGCAGTTTCTAAGGCTAAAACTTCATTTTTGCAGAACTTATCTTCCTCCCACTACTTCATTATTTCAGTCAAGGGTACAGTGTCCTTGATTGCCATTGGCCAATTCCCTAACTGCTGTTGTGCTTGTTAACCAGCTGCACTTGGTCTCCAAGGCCTTTCTCAGCAAGCCAAGTTTCAACTAAGCTCTCCACACACGTTAATATGTTTTAATATTTTAATTAAAAAACAAAACAAAACAAAAAACACCTGATTTCTCAACATGGCTCTCCCAAATTTGAAGTATATGTTCAGACACAGGAGATTCTGAGCTCACATGCTTTAGAAATTGCACAATGGGAACTGCAGAAAGTTTTGGGCTTTGACATCCAATGTTTTCAGAAACAACAAAAACCCAAAATATCTGGCATTTTGAAGTGTAGTACAAACTAAGATACAGAAGGATCTAAAACTTTAAGTCATACGTTACTGTTACTATTCAGATGTTCAATGCCTGCATAGGAATGTGAAGAAAACAGCCTTTGCATAATTAAAAGCATAGTTAATTATAAGAGATGACAGAGTTTTTAGGACAAACAGAAAACAGTACCTTCACCTAATTATCAGGGTACAGTAAAGTATTTTGGTACAAATATGAAGGGTTTCATGTAGCACCTTCTATCTTGGCATCTCAGAATTCCTTCAAATATCACAAAATCACTAGAATGAAACACTACTTATTTAATTTTAGTTAAGTGGAAGCCAAGACACTGACAGCTAATGCACCTTGCTCAGAGCCTCCAAATCCTGCGCTTAATACACAAGACTGCTTTTTGCTTCTTCTAATACCCTACCACACATCACACCTCAAACACAGCAGCCCTTGCAAAACTTCAGTCTGAATCCAGGTTTTCATATAAATACTCAGAATGGATTTCTGGCTGCATTGAGAATGAGACTGCTTGAGATGTATAACAGGCTCTCTACAGCTAACTGGAACATCCCACCTGTCTCTACAAACCATCCCACATTAATTTTCAGTTTGATAGCCACCACAGAGGCAGAAGTCTTATCATCCAGAGAAGAATATACAAACAGTTGTCCCGTGAGTTGTCATACTTGTAAATTTTGTCCACTGCCTTTTATCCATATGCAGTCTAGTGTGATTCTAGTCCTTTGAGGTCTAATAAATGTGAATCTAATTACAGTGTAATCAGAAATAGTTCTTGGTTGGGGAAGTTTAAGGGCAATGACAAAGTGGTTCCCTAAAATAATCTATTGGACAATGCCAGCTGCAGGCAGAAAAATAACTGCAGCACCTCACCCCTCATAATATGCTCACATAAAATCCAGACTGAGTCTAGGAGAGAAGAAATATAATAAATACAGCACAACAGGAAAGAATAGTGTTGCCACCCTTTGAAAAATATGTTAGTAATGTAATTGAAATTGCCTCACGCTGTACATAACAATGCATGGCAGCTAACCAGTATTTCAGAGTGGATTACCATTTCCCTAGCCAGAAATCTGTGCTGATAAGGAACGGCATTCTCCTATTGCTCCAACGTGCACTGCATTTTTTTTTTACTAAATACTATAATTTTAAAACGATTCCTATGGTACTTTCCTATCTCAAGAAGAAAAATGCTATTTAAAAATTGTAGATGTTTGAAAGCGTATTTTCTTCTTAAGAATTAAAGGTTCTTCTCTTTGTTGAAATCTTGTCACTTCCAAGCTGGTACAACAACTATGAGGGGTTGATTGTACTGCAGCAAATCACGAAGAATTACTCTGGGAAATCAGAATCACCTAAACAAACACAGACGCACAGAAATGCAAACACACATTCTCTTCGCCTCTTCCCAGTTTTGCTAGTTGTTGCAAAAATCCACCCAAATTAATGATACAGAAGCTGAAGGGAGATGCAGGTGTCTGATTTATCATGACAATTTAGCTGAAACACTTCTAACTTTTCTCCTGAAAATGGACAAATACACTGTTCTTCAGTAAAGCTGTTTGTGGGAAGAAAGCATGCTTGTTGTTTCTTACCTGTAATATGGTAGCTAACCTGCCGGTTGACATCAGACGTGTCTTCATCCCAGGTGCTAAGGACAGCCACCACCTCCCCGGGGGGGTCACTCTCCTTCACGGCCCCTCTGTACACCTCATGCCCAAAGACAGGTGCATTGTCATTTACGTCTGTCACAGCGACTGAGACCAAGGTGGTTGATGACAGGGATAAAGTTTCCCCAAGATCTGAGGCCACCACAGCAAAAGTGAAACTGGGATCCTTTTCGTGGTCCAGATCCTTCAGTGTACTGATCCAGCCACTGTTACTATCAATGGTGAAAGCTTCTGTGATCTTTTCCAGCTCTGATTCCACTGCAAGTGTATAGGTGACCTGCCCATTTGCACTTGAGTCTGCATCAACTGCTTTAACTTGCATAAGTTTAGTTCCTATAGGCATTCCTTCCATTATTATAGCATCATAGCTAGCTGTTTCAAACATTGGCTTGTTGTCATTTACATCCAACACCTTAACCTCCACATCCACTGTCAGAACAATGTCTACTTTGTCTAATTGAACGGTGGCAGCAACTTTGAAGTGAAAAGCAGAATTTGTTTCATGGTCAAGTCTCTTATCCAGTTTTATAAGCCCCGTATCTTGTTCAATGATGAATATACCATCTTTGTTGTTTTCTGTCAGCTCCCCATTAACCGTGCTATATAAAGCTCCCTGATTAGGTACAATATGCACAATGTCAATGGTGCTGCCTATGAGGGTGTCTTCTGCTAAGGTGAAGGAATACTGAGGTTGAGAAAAGGAAGGCAAAACAGTTTCTGGAGGTAAAACATGGATGTAGACAGGGATGAGAGAATGCTTGATGGGAATGCCACCATCAACTGCTTTGACAAAGAATGACAGAACTGTGTTTTTCAGTTGGTTAAAGCTACCCTTGGTGACCATCCATCCATTGTCTGGATCTATTTCAAGCAGATCAGCTACTGAAACTGAGGCCTCACTATACAGAGAATAGGTAATTCTAGAATTGGCTCCATCATCGGGATCCACTGCTTGCACTTGGGTCACCAAGTAACCCTTCCCAACATCTGCTTTGACACTTGCTCTATATTCAACTGTCATAAACTGGGGAGCATTGTCATTCTCATCCACTACTATCACCCTCACAGTGCAAAACGTAGTCCTGCCACCTCCATCAAGTGCTCTCAGAAATATCGCAATGTCACTTTCTAGTAAGTTCTCCCGGTCTAAGCGTTCAGTTGTCAGGATCTGCCCATTGCTATCAATCAGAAATCGGTCCTTGGCAAAGTCATTTATTATGGAGTAGCTTATCTGGCCATATACACCTGAATCCCCATCTGTGGCCTTCACATGGAGCACTTTAGTTCCAGGAGCTGCATTTTCTCTGACTTCCGCTACATAAACACTCTGTGAAAACACGGGGCTGTAGAGGTTGGCCCCAAGGATCTGTATATGCACCTGAGCTGTGCTGGTGAACAACCCATCTGAGACAGAGACATTTAGGCTGTACATAGGCTCCATCCTCTGCTTCCGATGGTTGGAAAGAGTGATTACACCACTCTTACTATCCATAATGAAACTGGTCCGATCGTTCCCTGATAGGATACTGTACTCCAATCTGTCAAAATCAGAGCTGTCAGCATCAGAGGCTTGGACGCAAGTCACAAAATGACCCCGAGGTGCCAGCTCGCTCACATATGATTCATATATCAGCTGGTTAAAAATGGGAGGGTTGTCATTCATATCTGTTATTGAAATACTAACAAGAACCTCGCTGCTAAGTGGAGGGAATCCATTGTCAGTTGCCCTGACTTTCAAGCTGCACTGCTGTATGAGTTCATGATCCAACATACGTGCTGTCAGAATTAGGCCACTCGTGCTGTCTATATGGAAATAATCTGTGCTGTTAAAGGTGTCCTGGACTATCTGATACTGCACAATTTTGTTATTGTCAGAGTCTGCATCAGTAGCAACAACCTGCAATACAGGAGTCCCGATCAAAGATGCTTCAGACAGAGTAGCATTGTAAGATGACTGATCAAAAACTGGAGGATTATCGTTCACGTCGTTAACAACCAAGTCCACAGTGACTTCAGCTCGAGCACCAGTGAGGGCATCGCTGGCTCGCACCACCAGCTTGAAAAGAGAATTTATTTCATAGTCCAATGGGCTGATGACACTCAGAACTCCAGTATCAAAGTCAATATTGAACTGATTATAAGGATCTCCTTCAACAATGATATAAATGATACCCTGGCCTTCTGGACTGGTTGCATTTATGCTTAAAACTGGTGTGTGGATTTCTACATCTTCATTCACGGAGGCCGTATAGAAGGGCTTGTCAAACACAGGCATAGCTTTGTTAACAATAGTAATGGGGAGCTCTACT
The DNA here is from genome assembly GCA_013399175.1 of Odontophorus gujanensis. Taxonomy (NCBI): domain Eukaryota; kingdom Metazoa; phylum Chordata; class Aves; order Galliformes; family Odontophoridae; genus Odontophorus; species Odontophorus gujanensis. Next base: position 425,170 of record VXAB01004610.1, on the reverse strand, counting down.
GAAGCAGAAAGTGATGGGTTGCCACCATCTTTTGCAAGAACGACAACCAAATACTCTATATTAGATAAATCAGAATTGAAAGCTTCTTTAAGAGTGACACTACCAGTTGCTCTATCAATTTCAAAATGTCCATAGTCTTCCTTCAGAAGATACGACACGTCACCATTTTCATCCTTATCTTTATCAATAGCTGTCACTCTATATATCAGGGTACCAGGCTCAGCATCAACTTGCACAGCAGCGTAGTATGGCAGCCCTACAAACACTGGTGCATTGTCATTTATATCCTCAATGTAAACCCTCACCACCACTCGAGCAACACGAAGGTGATCTAGTTCACGGCTTGCTTCCACCACCAACTCATACAGCTCTTGTTCCTCTCGATCAAAGGATATACCAGTTGTCTGAATGACTCCTGAGGTGGATTTGATTTTAAATTTGTTGCCTGGGTTTAATATGCTGTACTTCAAGGGCTCATTAAGACGGTTACCAACAGCATTTACCACAGCGATCTTCGTGATGTTGGTAGTGTTTTCTGAGATAGAAGTAGAATAAAAATTCTGTGTGAAATGTAGCCCACTATCCATGGCTTCTTTTACCATTATTGTCACCATAGCAGTGCTATAAAATTTCCCATCAGACACTCTTACTATTAGCATATAATGGTCTTTGGAGAGGCTACTGTTTTTAATGGTGAGTACCCCTGTGTTTGAATCAATCAAAAAATGGTCCATGTTGCCTTCAATTAGACTATATGTGAGTTCAGGAGGGATCTCTGAGTCTGGGTCTGTAGCTTTTACTTTGAGAACCTCAACACCAGCATATGTGGGTAGAAGCAAGACAGTCTCAAACACTGCTTGACTGAAGACTGGCGGGTTGTCGTTGACATCAGTTACCTCAATGGTAACTTCGACAGGACTCTCTGCTGTAAGCTGGGGATTTCCACTGTCTCTAACATGCACGTGGAAGTGGAAGTGGGCTATTGTTTCATGATCTAAATTTGCAATTGTTCTGATTGCACCTGTGCTGGAATCGACTGTGAAATACTTCTTGGCAGTAGATTCAACAATCTGGTAGACGAGCAAGGCATTCTGGTTACTGTCAGCATCAGTGGCACGAATCACGAGGGGACTGTTATTTGTACTGCGGACAATGCTGTTTATGGGAGCGGCTTCGCTTATGCTGCCTGAGTACTGAGAGAAGAGAAAAACTGGTGGGTTGTCATTTTCATCAACAATCTGAATGTTCACTGTGGCATTCGATGCCATCCCAGCCATATTCGTTGCCTGAACTATGAGTTGATAGAAGGAAGCACGTTCATAATCAAGGGCCTTTTGACTGGTGATGACTCCAGAATATGGGTTTATAGTGAAGATTCCATCCACATTCCCATCTTTAACCTCATAAACAAGCGTGGACTGACTGATTGCAGATAGAGAGATGACAGAAGTACCAATATCCACATTTTCATTAACCTCAGCTTGGTATTCTTTGAGGGTGAACTTAGGGTGGGAGTTATCTGCCATTGTCACAGATATCCGCACAATTGCTGTTGCAGACAGTGGTGGAGAACCCTGATCAGTCACTTTAACTGACAAAACAAACTGTCCCATTGTTGTTAGGTCTGGCTCCTTCAGTAATGTAATGATCCCTAAAACTGGTTCAATCTTGAACGTGTTTCCTGTATTTCCTAAAACATAAACATTGCAAGTAAGTTAGAAATGAAATACAGTGCACTCAAATGACAAATATTATGGAGCAGTTAGTTGCAATTTGTCAAAGACAGTTATTGTAAAAACAACAACAACCAACCAATGTAAAATAATTCCAAAGGACGTTCCAATCTTCCTTTCTGAAAATCAGACCATTACAGTAACATTACAGGTGTTCAAATATTCAGAAATTTGGGTGTTGGTGTTTATTATTTTTATGCCGAGTTTTAGCATTGGAGCATCAGGTGCATGTAGACTACTCCCACCTAACAAGAAAAAAGCATCCCTAAATTATGGAAGTTAGTCAACTACACGTACACCTAAGGCAATGAAATTAGATCAGAGGTTAGCAAGCCAATTACATGACAAATGGTTAGTAACTCAGCCTCTTAATTGAAGGGGATATTAAGCAACCATAGAGCAGATTACAGTAGTTCAAGACTCAAAGAACTGCATATAAAAAGCTTAAAGTGGCATTTAGAAAAATAAAACTGAACAAATAGCAAAGAAAAGAGATTAAAGTATCCGGTGGCACAAAGGTTTATTGCATGATCCCTATGGAGGATGAATCTAGATGAAAGAGACTTAGTAGAAAATGTCATGAAATATCTGTTATAACATAGAAGAACAGATATCAGATACTGTGTAAAGGTGAAAAGAGTGAGTTTGGACAGGGACCTTCTCAAGGGCCTTTTTTTCCCCACTTTTTATGTAGCTGTACTGCCTACCTCTTCTTTAGCAAGGCAAAACTATTGCTATGATCCCTAGCTGTAATTACAGATTGCTTTCACTAAACAATTGGTATTTTGCTGGCTCCGTGATTGCCTGCTTAAAGGATAGGATGCTGTGCATGTAGATAGTGTGAATAAGCACCCAGACTCTTTTTTTCTGAATTTGATTCTAACAGCAAACTGAGTTACAGTGATTCCAATCATTACAACATGTCCCTGCTGTTGTGATAATTTATACTTTAAAATACAAAACGGTTTGCAATCTGTGAGGTGGAGAGGATCATGTTTCAGGTAACTGGTGATAAATACAGATTTTTTTCCAGTGGTGATTACTACAGGTGCTGTGCACAAAGAAATAAATATGAGGATTGTAGTTGAAATACCAAATTCATAGAATCCTAAATGAAGACATTTAATGTATATTACTTTAAAGACGTGATTCACTGTCTGTTGTAAATTCTGGTACTTGGAGGCTAATTTAGGCTACATACTAGTGCATGTAGTTCAATACTGGTAGTAGCTTTCTATTTATATCCATCCTTTCAGATCTGTAAAGTTTACTCTGCTAGATAAAACAAAAATTGTACTATTCACTGAGGAGCTGAGATTCTGCAAGAGCTACAAATTCACATAAAGATCACAGTATTTGTCTCATTTGCAGACACTACAAAAGCTGCTCTTATTTCGTCAGCACTTGCAAACACAAAAGATTTGTAGCCACTGATGATCTTATACAAGGTCAGAGTTGGTTCTTCTCCCTTAGGAACCTGTTATGAAATTTCACAGAAATTACTTTCTTTACCAATTGCTCTCTTCACGCGTCAGGTGATGCAGGTAATTCACTGGAATGAAGGGGCTGAATACAATTTGAATACTGCAGTTCAAATGAGAATCCTAAACTGCTCAGATTTTATGGATTACACTGCAACAAAAGGCTGAATTTTGATGCATCTGGGATTTGAACATCTGGGGATAATGAATCTGTGGGAGGGCATGGTTTATAACAAATGGAAGTTTGAAGTCTGACACTAAAGAGAGAGCTTATGATGAAACAGAAATAGGTTGTAGTAGGAGAGTTTCTAGCAAAAGAAAAAAAATACGGAGACTGAAAAAGAACCATCTAATTGCCACAGCATCCCTTCTAATCATTGTATTTTCGTCCGCATATTGTATTCTATATCCAGTGTAATACAGCCATAGTTCTAGGATGTCACATGGCTTTTTATGTTATGCTGGCACCTAAAGGTGATTGCAGTGGAGGAAAAGCTGGGAACAGTCTCAAGATCCGTTACCCCACAAAGCTGGTCTGGTCTTTTCAGGGTTTGTTCTGTAGTGCAGAGTGTTGTCTGCCCTGGACATGTGTAAAATTTTCAAGGCCACTGAAGAATACTGAGAAATAACTACTAAGACCAAAGTGCATAAAGGAAAATTAGAGTTGGAATGCTAAGGTCTTTGTAGGATCACAAGGGTCTCAGTTCAGCACCTCACCCTCTGATTTGCTTAAAGGACTCTGTATCTACAGAGCTACAGGATAATGACAGAAAAAGACGACTTGGTTCTTCTCTAAGCTTAAGGTTATATGAGCTTAATTTTAAGTTTGATTTCAAACCATGTAAAGTTACATCTGCATGAGATGCTGTAAATACTCTTATTTCAGTACATACTTTCGTCTTTTGGACTGATCCAATTGACTCAAGCCATTCTGGCTAGGGACAAGCCTTTGTAATAAGATCAGGATAAACAATGATTCTGGAAGATCAAAGTCAACTGATGGGAAAGGCATGATGTCTGATAAAAACAGGGACAACCTGCAGCATATGAAATCTCTGCTCAGGGCAATGTAGTCAAGTTTTGTTAGCATCATAATGGAAAGATTCATATTACCAAAAAGCATAAAATGGAAATGCAACATTAAAAACCCCAAAGGTTACAAATTTCCATTTCCTCTTTTTTTTTTTTTTTCCCCCCCCAGGCATCTCACTTGCATATATGCTAATTATTTAACTTAGAGATAATGCCTAACTTCAGATCCCTGTGATCTAGAGAAAGTTAAATTTGCTTGCACGAGTAGCAGACATAATGCAAGTTTCCCACTGTCTTGCTGTTATATCAGCAGAGATCATTTTGTTGCTTCAGTTTATATAGTAAATATCAATATACAGAGATAAACAATGTAAGCAATTTCATTCTGATATCACTGTGGCCTGATTTTATAGCCATACATTCAAGAGCCATCATGTCACTATATTACTAGAGCTTCTATGGCAATTTTTAGCCTCCATGCTCCTCTGATCCAAATACTGGAGAAGCTGGAGTTTTGTATAAGCTGTCGCATCACTTGTTTGTGGAGACTTCACTCAAGCCAGTAGCTTCCAGTAACTATTTCCTGTGATGGCTTTGAACAAGTGGCTTAAAGGTAAAAGGATCAGTAATCATGGAGTGAGTGTCAATGAGACTCTGTGCCGACGCGATGTTTGTAACCTCTGTCCTAACCTGCTTCAATAGTGTAGACAAGCTCCGCGTTTTCTCCTTTGTCTCTGTCTAAAGCCGTGACCTGTAAAACTGCTGATCCAACAGCTGCTGATTCATACACTGAGGCTTCATACAGCGGGCTGGTGAAGTATGGGCTGTGGTCATTGGAGTCTTCCACGTTTATGATGACTCTGGCCAAGTTTCTTCTGTAAGGGAATTCCTGATCTCGGACCTACAGAAAAAGTAGGTAATGTACAACTTGGTATCCATTCATTAAAACTTCACTAATATTATTTATATGAGTGCTCTGAGGTCTATTTACTACAAAGCAATGTAATTAAATTTGTCCCAAGGAACTTGCAGTCTAAAACACAGTCACACAGAAGAGACGGTACATATCTGTCACAGTTTTATGATTTTTGTTATTGGTATCCCACATCATAACATCATGTAAAGCACTGGGAGTTAAAGAGTTTAATGCTCCAGTTCCGTGGACTGCCAAATTTCTGGGTACCTGATTCTCAGAAAAGAAGAGCAACTACATACCCCAGAGGACTTTACATTCCTGTTTTCCACACAGAGGGGAAGATAAAACTGCACCTAAGTCCTGAGACTGCCTCTTTTTGCTGCTCACTGACAGTGGGAGCTCTCTAGCTGTCTCACCTTCAGCTTTAGTGTAAGGCGTTTGGTTTTGGACACTCTCTCATTTTATTTGATTTATTAGCTTCAATTCCAATTGTATTGTACTGTATTATTTCGCATTCTGATATCTCATTTAGTAAATAATTTTTCCTCCTAAGATCATTGCCGCTGGTTTGTTTTAGGCCCATCACCCTGCCCTTTCTCTTTTCCCTCCTTCCCCATAAACCATTGACAATATCAAAACTCAAGAAGCAAGTAGTGCTCAGAGATTTTCCTTTTCAGTCATGAAAAAATTCATGGTAACTAATCATCATGATATGTTTTTGGATGACATCTTAAATTTAGTTTTAGGTTTCTGTTTTTGTAATACACTCTATATGGTCATGCCCTTGCCCTAAAACTCCTTGTTCCACAGACAAACATACCTTGCACATTGCTTCTTCTTTCAAAGAGCTACAGTGTGTAGAACTGTATATGTATCAGTCCAGCACTTGTATTTTCCAATGGACTTTTTCAAAAACATACATGCATACATTTTTGAAGATGATGATATCAACAGTAATCAGAGTAGGAATAACTTCAAGAACTGCCAAGTACTCCCAACAAAAGTATCACTGAGATAACCCCATACTAAAATTCTCAGCAACTCCTGATTTCTGAGCCATCCACCCAAAATTGGCTCTATGCCTCATATGTTGTGAGCTGCTCCTCTACAGAACTCTTCTTCAGGACTCGTAAGTATTTAAATAAATAGTAACCTAAAATGTTTAAATGAAGACACATATTTTGTTATTAACTCCCATTTCATAATATACAACACTCCCTTGAAACAGAGAGACTTATATTCTGTAATCCATGCTCACTAAGCAAAAAATGGTAGTAAATTTTTTTGTGTATATCCAAACACTTGGAAAAAGTACCTGAAAATTATTTTGAATATCAACTGGTTATCTTCTTAAATAAGTCTGTAAAAGCAAACTATAAATGAGGTCTGTATCCAGAGTGGCTGTAGCATTCTGTATGGCAAAGAAACAAATCATAGACTCATAGGAAAAAACAACGCAGTTATCTCCTTGTAAGTAACTTCTCAAATAACTTTCATCCTCACTACAGAAACTCCAAAAATGGCCTGGAGAGTGAGAAGTCCAGATGCCAAGAGATTAAATAATTTCCTGCGTGCTCTCCTCTGAGATGGTAAATCATTTCATATTAAGTGCAATGAATTCACAGTAAGTTTCACAGAACTCCAAATAAAAAAAGCAAACTAAATACACAGCAGAGCAGGCAATATGAAATTAATGGCTACTTACTGCAGTGAAAGTACTTTACTCTAGCAAAGACCAAGGCATGTTTGCACTGAAGCAGCAGCAGTTGTGTCCTGAGCCAAGTGAATATTGCATTCTTACCATGATATTAAGGATGTGCTTGTCTTGAGCTTCATGGTCTAATCTCTCCGCAGTATAGAGCACCCCAGTGCTGGGATCAATTCTGAATTTTCTCATGCTGACTGCATCGATGCTGCTGTGAATAGTGTAGCTCAGCTTATGCTTTTCATCTCTGTCTATAGCTTCAATCTGCAGAATTTCAGTATCAGGGAGGATGTCCTCTGAGATGGTGACATCATAACTCGGTTGAGAGAATTCTGGGCCATTATCATTGTTATCCAACACTCTGATAAAGACCTAGGGTTAATGAAAGAACAAACATTTGAAGTTACTGAAGTGTAGTCAGACTCCTGAACAGGCACCTGAAGAAATGTAATTGACTCTAGATGGCTGATAGGATGCTGCTGTGTGGGGAGACTGGGAAACATAATTTAATATTAAATAGTTCCAACCTAAAGGAACTGTAAGGACATGACTATGGAGGCAAAATGTTCTAATTACCAGACCTACTTCAAGCCTAACAAAGAAGCGTATAGGAGACTTTCGATATCTACTGACATCTCTGCAGTGATAAATGGTAATGGTTCCATTGTCCCTTACAGTTGTGATGGTTACAAGGGAATTCTGCAGCTATTAAGGAATTTCCTTTTCCCCTCACTATTAGTAAGGCTATAAAAGAATCCTTATCGAATTTCTTAAACCCTTCTTTTATATGACCAAGATTATAAATCCTAAGAGTATAAACCTTGCATTGTTTTCTGCCCCATATACTGTGTTGGGACCTACTAGCAATGTCAAATCATGGCAGTTGCTGCCACATCTCAGGCTGTGCCAAGTACCATTTGGTGAGGACAAACCAGAAGATATGATGACATGACAGTTTCAACCCATCCTACTTGGATCAGCGCACACCTCCCAGGACAGATAACATCTAGGCACTGGTGCAAAAAAGGGCTACTTGTATGGTTTTGCTTGTCCTTTGCCAGTGACACTTTATGACTGACAAATTTTCCCTTGAACATCTACTTGCCCCCTCTTTGTTGCAGTTTATGAATGGTGGGAAAGCTGTTAAAAACACTAATGAAAGTTATCCCATTTGCTTCAAGTCTGTCTTTGAAATTTGGGTACCAATCCTTAAATGTGGAGAAGGAAAGGTCAGGTAGAATAACAAACTGTGTGGGAAAGGTTGTGTCCAGGACTGTTCCCTAAGACTAGAGGGCTTGACTCATCCCTTATAATATTTTCTCAGTTGCTCTGGGAAGTACCTGGCCCTTTCTTAAGAAAATACATTATTACTTCACTTGATCAAACCCCATAAACCCATATATTCTTAACAGAATAAAAATACAGTTATACTTTTACTACGATATTGCAGAAACAGATGTTGGCCTCAGAGAGAAATGAAACTTTAGATTTCTCTGATCTTCGAAGAGTATGCAGAATGCATTACCAGAAGGAACACGAGCAATTGTAAGCAGCAGTCATAATGAACTAGCCTGGGAACTATTTAAAAGACAGCTGAAATAAAATACTCTGTAAGTTAAATGGCATAGGGCTTCAACTGCACATTCCATGCTATTTAATTTTCAGCAGATTATGGTATGCCGGAGTGAAGCAGGGAGAAGCCTTTATTAAGTTATGTTTCAGTCCTGGACAGATAGCAATAAAATAGGGGTAAAAACATACGTTGCTGGGGCTATAATAATGATGAAATGTTACAACACTTATATTCTTGTTGTTGCTATATAATATATCAAGGCATATTTCTGACCTGACTGAGGAAAAAAAAAGCAATCGAAGAACTCACATCTGAAGAAGATGCAAATACATGTTTTTTAATATAGGAAAGAAAGCCTGAGGGAAAAAAACAGGACCCCATCCTTACTCTAGTGGGACAGAGCCAATGCTGAACAACTTCTGCAAGTGTAAGGAAGAGACACTGAAGCAATCTGAGCTGGGGACAATCTGTTTAGTTTTTAAAGGCATCTTCTCAAGCTGTTTTGATACCCTCCGCTCTTGCTGGGTTACGCTGTAACATGGCTTATTAACAAGGGTTATTTTACTCCTGCACTGCCAACAAAAAACATGTTTCATTCTGCTTTTAACTGGTGGCTAGAAACTCTGTTCTTAATTGTTTTAGATAGTCTAACAGAGAAGAAAAACCTTTTCAAATGTATTTGCTGGAAAACACCAGGAGTATTTGATTCAGCTGATGCTGTTACATCTCAGTCTACTTTGAACAGGTAAGCTGCCATTTGGGGGTCAGCTCCTATGTGGAATTTTTGTTTTAACACTGCTGTGAGCAAGCTCAAGCTGTTCTGTAAAATAAAAGAAAAAAAAGGTAGGGACACACAGCAAGGTGTTGCAGAAGTACTGCCAGAGCAGGGATGTGCTGTGTTGTGTGCAACCACCCAGTGGTTGGTGGGGTTCACCTCCTTTTACCTAGTTCTTTCGTGCTCATTCTGTTGAACTGAGAAAGTAGAGGAAGCCATAAAACTTCAACCGTTATGAAAGCTTGCCTTGTGACTGTACCAGCTGAGGCTTCTTGACTTATGCCTTCACCAGACTCCATAAGCTGAACAGGGTGGGACGAGATCAGCATCAGAGACCAGGCATGAGCCCTGGGGCTATGCGAAATATAGGATGGCTTCATGTAGTAACGTTTCTTCCAGTTGAAAAAAGGCAAAAGGTAGTACCCTGACTTAAAGACATGGCAGTGCTTGGAGAGTGGGAAGGATGGAGAAGGAAAATTAAACACTGAGATCACTAAACCATGGTCAGCAAGCTTATGGGGAGCTAGACATTATTTTGACAGTTTCAAGAATATAACTTCTTTTTTTTTTTTTTTCCTTTCTCCTAACTACTGTAAAACCAATCAAAAAGTGCCTTTTTACTTGGTAAGAGTTTTATTACCTGGAGATCACAGTATTTTAGTGATTTTTCAAATGACCCACACTCCCACACTGTAATACACATTATTTACTACATATTCTGTGTTTCAATAGCCACTTCCATCTGGAGGGAGAAGTCAATGGGCTAGTGGTGTTAATGAATAGAGAGGTCACGACTGATTCATCATTTCTTATATCATATCAGAGTTTTTGTATATCATATATATCATATCATATCATTTTTGTCAGATGTCCCTCAAAATCCCCAAGAATCATCTGTGATTTTAAGGTGAAGTGTGTCTCCTCTCCTGGGGCAGTGAATGGGAAAATTCTCCTTGTCACAAAAGGACATCAGAATATAAAGGAATACTGATGATACAGTCAAACCATTTAACTATGGAAAAACTGTAAACCTATGTTCTTCAAGACTCAACCATTTTAGGAGCTACTGGAAAGCAAAACATATAAAATTAAATGGAAGTAAAGGGCTGTTTTGAGTAGATATTACTCCTTCAGTCCTTATAACATTTTGAAGGAGCAAGTGTTGTTATCTTCATCCTCTACACAGGAAAACAGTGACTGGCAGCAAGATTAAGTGACTTACCAAAGCAACATGAGAAGTAAAGATGGGGAAGAAGCTCAGAACTGCATTCTTAGGCTTATATTTGAGCCATCCCCTTCTTATTTGGTCATCTTAAAATCCTACTTTCCTATGCAGAGATTTCCTGCTACAGCAGGATGACTTCTAGCAAGGTGTTACTTAACAAGAGGGGAAAACATTTTCCTTTAAATAAGGGACAAACATTACACTGACACAAACACCAGGCTCATAGAAAACCTTATCCTACAAACATATCTGAAGCCAAGCAAGTGGAATTCCTCCAGATTGTTATTATAAAGAAAGGTTACTCAAATTAATTTAATCGTTGCCAAACTTGGGCATAACATCTTGGCACTATTGGCAAACTTCCCACTGACTTCACCAGAGCCATCACTGGTCCTTGAAGCTTTAAGCAATAACCAGCCTGGAACCTGTCTTTCAAAGAACCTCCTAAAACCAAGTGTTACTCTACTGAAGGCACTCAAGTACTCATAGGGTGCATACTTCCATATTTATTTCAGATTTACTTTCAAATGGAAGATTCAACAAGAGTGAGCTGTGTTGCACAAATATCATTTAATTATTCTGCAGGTGCCCAAGTCTTCAGATACAATAATACCCCTTGTAAAGTCTAAATAGGTTAAAACAGGCTTCCAACACATCTCCCAAAAGTGGCACATGGAAATGCTTACTACTCGCTGTTAAAGTGGTGATTCCTCTGTGCTGTGGACCATGCAAGGCTACTGACTAAAATACTTTCCAGGACAAACATTAGCTGCAAGTCCCTTTTTCCACGCTCAATAAGCAAACCAGCAGCAAAGCAGCCTCTGCCCAGCTCTTCTTGGAAGCTCGGAAACTTTCCAGCCCATCTTGGACTCCAGGCTTGCCATTGCTGCTCCCATTGTGCAGTGCCTCATTTGCAGTCTGAACAAGCCCCTCACTATAAAAGATTTGCTTCTCCCTGCTCACTTCCTATTTCCCACAGTTAAAGCAAGTTTGGAATAAAGGATTCACAGGCCTCCAAGCTTACAAATTAGGCAAAGTAACACTCAGAGCATTTGCAAAGACTTTGTATTTAAAATGGCAAGTGAAAGGCCTAGAGAAATACAATCAAATCAAGGCAGAACAAAACCTAATGCAGGAAGTCTCCCCAAAGCTGTTTTTAATGTTGCCCATCACAAATACCTTTGGTTTAGGCACAAACGTATTTGAGTGAAGACTGGATTTGTGCCAGAAGCTGCTTTACAGACATTTGAAGCTGGAGGAATCTGTTTGGCTAATTGCTTGGTCTGGGCACAATGTTGTAATACAACCTATTAAGTGCCTGAATTGCTTAAACTCAGGTTACGCTTTTGTATGGTTTTTGAAAACCTATTTTGATTTAATATTGCTTTCAGTACAGTTGCCACACAGCTTTGTTTGCTCCTTCCTGACAAGTTTTTCTCCCTCCAAACCCCAGCCTTAACATAAAAATGCAAACAGTTTATCTGTGAATCTCAATGGCCTGCTATTTATACTTCACCATGTTCCTTTGTGTTATGTTAAAAGAGGGGAAAAAGCCTTTGTTTCACAGGCAAGGCAGTGCTGAGATGGCTGGAAAGGACAGAAAAAAAGCAGAGCACTGAATCACAGAATCATAAACATTGGAAAAGAGCTCTAAGATCATCTAGTCCAACTGTCTATTCACCATCAATACTGCCACCAAAACCCTGTCCCTCCGTGCCACATCTCCATGGTTCTCGAACTCGGTCCAGGGATGGTGACTCTACTACCTCCCTGGGCAGCCTGCGGCAATGCCTTATCACTCTTTCTGACAAGGAATTTTCCCCTGTATCCAAACTGTACCTGCCCTGTTGCAACTTCAGGCCAGTCCCATCGTCCCATCTCATCCTACTTGCCTGGTTCTAGTTTAGAGGAAATGTGAAAAACTGAATGGAAACACCTCATCTCATCAGTCATTAAAGGACCACAGCCCACATAGGCACTGCTCCCATTGTCTGCCTTCACAGAAGCAATTTGTTCCTTGGTGTATTCCCACTCAGCTTGAAAGGTGCAGGCAATGATACTGAACTTTGACTTTGCTGAAGGCTCTTGTTTAAGAGCTGCAGATCCTCCAAAGGAACAAATGTAACTGTACAAATGCCCCTCACCCACATGCAGACTCTGATCTCTTGTCTACACATTGACCATGGTCCTCTAAGAACTGTTAGTTTCTCAGTGTTAAAATGCAAACTGTAGAATTGTTTGTGTTGGAACAAACCTTTAAAGGTCATCTGGTCCAACCCAGCTGCAATGAACAGGGACACCTACAGCTCGATCAGGAGCTCAGAACCCTGTCCAGTCTGACCTCGAGTGTCTCCAGGGATGGGGCATCCACCACCTCTCTGGGAAAGCTACTCCAGAGCCTCATCACATCGTATAAAGAAAACATTCCCCAGCAGGTGAGACAGTGGCATGGTTTCACAGTAAGTGAAGCCAAAGCACTTTTTTCCTGCTAGCTGTGAAGCATCAAGCTTGATGCTTTAAAGCATTTTTTTATGTCAGTTAGGATGATGAGAAACAAGGAGGAGGTAAGAAAATAAGTAAGAAAGAAAAACATCTTTTTTATATAGTGCTATGACTCCAGGAGTTCGTTCTTTAAAAAAAATAATTGCCTGCTAGTATGAAATTATCCATTAAAGTGAAAAACATGATCACTTAGATGATTGTTTCTTGGTGTACTTCTGTAGGTAGTTTAGCAGTATACATTATGAAGAAATAAACATCATTACTATGCTGCGCTTGGAAGTAAAGGATTTGAGCTGTTCGATGAAAAAAGAAAAAAAAAAAGAAGGGATTTTAGTAATTTTAGTACAAACTTAAGTTATGACCCAGAGAATCTCTGACGCTCTGGTTGAGTTAAGTCAATCTCATGGCTGCTCAAAGAGATGCTGTCCCCATTTTTACCAGAGCATGGGAGAAGCCCAATCCCCTCTCTGTGGCCAGCAGCTCACCTGGCAGCTCTGGGAATTGTGTTTTAGAGCCAATGTACGTGTTCAGCCTTTCATAAGTAACCATGTGGCCTTGAGCAATGATGAATTAAGCTAAGGGGGAATAAAAACAAACCTCTCCTGGGCTTATTCCTGATTTAATTTATAATACATTTATATGTAAATATATATAAATATGCTAATACATAAATATAAAATATATAAATATGTAAATTGTTACATATATAAATAATATAGAAATCAAATGAGTCAACACCTCTGCCACTTTTGCTCTCCATCCCTCCTCATCACCGTTGTGTTCCATCAGGCATGGTGAATGGTAATGGCTCAGCACATCCTGGTGCTATGGTTCTCACTTAGGAGTTTGTAATTCTGCAATGCTCATCACTTCCAAACCAAAAACACCTCCAGTTACAAATGAAGTTTGGGATTTTTTTCCAAACATTCCTTATGTTCTTTTCACCTCTTTTCACAACAGTGAAATGTTAATACAACAGATGTAGCTTTTAAATCAAAACGATTTCCTTCTTCTGACGGCAGAGCAGCGAACCATGTGTGCAGTAAGGCATGAAGGAAGCCAACAGTTTATCAGGATTTGAGGCGTGCAGGAGCACTGCTGCAGAAACTTATGTGAGGCTGTGCTGGGGATCGTGTTACCCAAGCAAAAACCTTCGGCATTTTTAGTATTTTACCACCTCCAACTGTGTACCAGACAAAAGGCCAGGAAGAGATAAAGGGGAACAGGTGGGGTGGAATAATAAGCTAGACTGTTTCACTAGGCACACTGCTGATCAGCTGTTTCACAATGAACCACATCACTTTGGAGGGGCTTTTTATTATTTTATGGTTGTACGAGTGGATGAAATCAATCATTTGCCCTCCACTCCCTTCCTCTTCTATCATGTTCATCAGGCTGGACAGGGCTCTGAGCTGTAGGTGTCCCTGTTCATTGCAGCAGAGTTGAACTAGATGACCTTTAAGGGTCCCTTCCAACTCAATGATTCTAGGACTCTATATCCTTCTGCAGCTACAGTTAAAAATGCAGATACTACTGCACATAAGAAAAAACACTTTCTAAGTCATCTTACCAGAACTCAGAACAAGGTCACCATGAGCAGATGCTTTTTATACACTTCCTACGACATATATTACTTATCAGTTTTTTATTATTGTTCTGAAATGAACAAAGTCACTAAAGGCTCTGAAGAACAGTCAAAAGTAGAGTAGGAAAATTTAGTAGTGTGGAGAGATAATTAGGCAGGCCGTCATTCTGGCAGGTTTGAGATAATGATTGCTTTTGAAATCTCTGTTGTGAACAGCAAAAGAAACACTGTCTCAGATACTGCTTGGGCCACAATTAAATCCGCAAACATTACTTACATAGAGACAGGGAAGTGGGGAGAAGGGTTTGGACCCATCACTGTTAATCAAATGCTACAATACGGCAATCTGAAATCATTATCCTAAAGCTTTTTAATAGGGCACATCACTGTTACAAAGAATGCTTAGGCTTCTTTTAGAACATAACAGCTTTAGTGAAATATGTTTTTACCATATGTTTTAATTAAAAATAATGGGTTTTCATCAAAATAGGTTTTGAGGACTGTCACTAGGGTCATTTTATTAAATCATAAGCAACTAAAACAAGAAACGTAATACCCACGAAAATATAAATCGCTTGCATCCAGCACTTTTGAAGTCCCTCCTGCTTTTTAACATTTGTTTGGCAGGTTTGCACAAAGTAAATGTGGTGTTAGGGATTCAACGCCCCACTTCTGAAATGCGGACTGAGAATGCCGCCAAGATTGAAAAAACAAAGCAAAACAAAAGGTTACTCGGGGGCTGAAGAAAACGCCTTATGAAAAGAAAACGTAAGGAGGTCAGTCATTCTCCTTCGCCTGTCTGCAAGAAGACTGGGAAGTGAATTGACTGCTCTGAGTAAGTGCCTTCCCGGGGAGAAAATACGGGTTTTTAAAGAGCTCTTTAATCGAGTAGAGAAAGGTATAACAGGGAATACAGGTCAGATATAATCAAGTTAAAAAATAAGGAATGTTTTCAGCCAAGAGGCAATTAATTACTTAAACTAGCAGGGAAAATAGTAGATTTCCTACCACTTAACTTATCATCAACTGATGTTTCTTCTGAAGAGTGGATTATCAGAAGCAGTTATTGGATAAGGATAATTAGATAGAGATTTTAAGTTTGGTTATAAACAAGAATTTGGATTCAGAAAGCACTCAATGATTTAACAGTCTCTTAGGAACGTCAGTGTTGTGATTCAGTGAATACAGATTTATATCTGAACCATTGATCAAAAAGGCAAGGTAAGAATCCACAAGTGCATGCATACATCTATATACACAAATAAAAAACATTCATGCCTTCCTTCTGCATTATCATGAAACAACTAACATCTCAAGTCTATTCTTTCATTTCCTCTATAGGCCATATTTATTCTGGGATTTGAGTGTATACTGGTATCCTGTATTACTAAGTGTGTATTTTTTCCTGTGTCAAAGAATAATCAGGTTACAGCACACTTCACATTTGGGCACTAATTCTGGTTTTGGATTTCAGGATCCAGCTGATCCCTGCTCCACAACTCACCGTGTATGGGTGCCATGATCCTCACCAGGTCCAGCTGGGCAAAATGGACAGATGCACCAACCATCTCCTGGTTCCCACCATGCAGACACCTATGTAATGTATCAGGATCTCCCCAACAGTGATGTGAAGAGACAGTGTTACTCCAGCCCCTCATACTTATCTGATCTATCGTATTAATTGCCGAAAGGCACTGACCCTGATCAGGAAGCTTGGTTTTAAAGGGTTGACTGTGGCTGTCCCCAGAAAGACAATGTAATCACAGGCAGTGACACTAAAGGAGACATCCTTTAAATTTTAAGTGTTTTTCCTGAACAATTCTGTCTCTGAACAATTGATCTCGTGTCCCACATTTGGATCTTGGAAGGATGAGAGGCATAAACTCCATTTAATACAATCAATAGCAATATTCCCCAACATCACAGAAGCACCGTTGTATTTTGGACAATTATGGGGTGATACAATTGTCAAAATCTATCACTGCCGCCAGTGATAGGGACTCCCTCAGCTGGAGGAAGGCAAATTACTTTCATGTGAGCGTGAAGAGGACAAAAGGAGAAATAGCGCTTTGAAGCATTCACCAGCCCATTCTTTACAAGCAGATGGAAAGGCTCTGAAAAATATCCCTCCATTAGTTAACAGTAGTCTCAAAGGGCGAGGTTTTAGCTCAGTAGCAAAATTATTAATTTTTATAGCACATATATTTCACTAACAAATGAAAAACTTGTCAGAAAAGGAAGGTGATATTCTACCTGAGTGGTGGCAATGTTTGTTCCATCGGTGACCTCCACAGTCATATTATATATTGACCGCTGCTCTGCATCCAAGGGCTTTGCAATGACAATAGTGCCCACTCCCTTCTCCGCGTCGAAAGAACTATCGTAATTCCCTCCTAATTGTTGCACAAAAATACAATTAAATTAGCCGTCTCTAGAAAATTTCCATTGCAAATGTTCCTGAAAGTGGGCCTATATGTTCACTAGCATCCATCTTTATGGTTTGCCTTAGCATACACAATACATCTACTGATACGCCTTTGTTCGTAACTCATTTATATTTCAAAGCACAGTTTGTACATTGGAAAGCAGATATCATTAAAATGCATTGCAAGAAAAAAAAAACACAACCTAGCAGTATATTTAAGTGAACCATAACCGAGTCTATAAAAAGAATGCAATGGCTATAAGCCCATAAGATGTTGCCCTTGCAGTTTGTATAACGAACGAGCACAATAATCTTCTCGCATAAAAACCATTTTAAGAGGGTTCTATTCCACAATTTTTATTTTCAGGGAATTCTCACCATTGCTCGTGGATGTGAAGACTGAGCCTTTGGATATCACAATAAATTAAAAAAATGCAAATAGAGATTTGTTATGTTAATTTCAAGGACAATGAAAATTACTGGTAGCAAAGGTCACATTCTACTAGTCTTTTAGGAATTATTTAAATAGATCTGACAGGATACACATCATGAATTCCTTTCCATTAAAAAAACCCTCACAAAGCACTGTTCTGAAACTAATATCCCCTTATGCTGTCACACACTGAATGATGCAGCAGTGAAAAAAACCTCCAGAGTCTTCGGTAAAAGAAAAAAAGAAAGAAAAAATCTATTAAAAACTAAGAGAGAGACAAATAATTTGAGATTAAAGGGCTACAGGATTTCTAAGCCACAGCTACAGTTTACACATTAGAACTGTTCACCGTGTTCAGAAGTAAGGAGCACACTCCCTGATGCTAAGCTGCTTCTTTCCCATTCCACTGCAAAGCGGAATTTATCATGAGTCTGAAATTTTTGGAGTCTGGGGACAGGGAGAGGTGGAATGTAACACTGCTGACCAATGAACTCTTAAGGTGTATTCATCACATAGCAGCGCAGTGCTGCTACCTACGAACTGACAAGCCAGTTCTACAAAGTGGAAAAAGGCTTTCAGATCCCACTGGCTAGGATACTTGCATTGCAGCTCCTCGGATCTCTTGGCATTAGATCTGCAGGTAGGAAGACATCCATTTCACTGACATAATTCTTATACAAGATGAATATATAAAAATATACATGATCAATTGTTGCATTATTACAAAACAGCTCTCATTTTAAGGTCAGGGACAGAGAAGCAGAGGGGACAGTTTTCCTTCCTTTAAGATCAAGTCCTGCATCTGCATGGTGTGCTGATCCACAGTCAGGACAATCACTCATGCGTTTAGTGAGGGGAGAAAGGTGTGGGCTTTCCAAGAAGCTGCAGATATAGGGGGATCTCTGCAGGTGAACAGGATGAAATTGCAGTCCCTGAATTCCATAACAGAGAAATTCTCATTCCTCTCTCCTTCGGCACAAGCTACTGTTAAAGAAAGTGGAAGGTGGAAGAAGCACTGCTTTGTCCTGATCTGCCTGGGAGTACAAGAAGAAAGAGGGAGAAGGAATACGAGAACAAGTGATCTATGCAAAGGAAAGGAAGAGCTGGTGAACTTCTGCCCTTTGAATAAAATCCAAACATGATCATTTCAGACTTGACATCAGGTTTCCCTGTGCTGAATATATGTGCATACATATTTATAGCTCTGAGCCTAACAGATGCTGTTGTGGTTCTCCAGGAAAACACTGACACTGGATCTGCTGTGATTTATGAGGATAGAAACATTGCTTATTCCCTAACCTCCTTCTGCAAGCCCAAATTGCCTACTTTTTTCTCAACTGATATATATATTTAACACTATTTGACACTAGAAGGAAAATGTAATTGTTCTTGACATTTAAGCAATACCAAGGTATGTGGACATTGATCATATGCTCAGGTTTTCTTTCTTCTTCTTCTTTCTTTTTTTTCTTTTTTAAAGTTTGCAAGAAAAAGATGCCAGCTCTCAAGTAAAGTTTTAAATTGATTTACTTGAGAAAAACTGAACCATGAAAACCAACACTGAAAAAAGCTTTCTTTGAAGAAGTGAATTTCAGATTCTTGCGAGGAAATCTCAGCTGAAACTAGCTAGCCTTGGGACAGTAGGCACTTCACAAAGAGGATGTTTCATACTGATAACCACGAAAACAAAATGAAAGCTTGTACTTCAAGATGCTTAATAATCATCCTAATGAGTAGTCAAAAATTATATGCTATCAACTGGCATACACATCCAAGGAAACCCTGCCTTTAGAAATTCCAAGAAGGAAAAGAGGAGGATTAATAATCAATGTTTTAAATTCCCTTCCTCTGCTGGATTATTGCAGGTTTTGCAGGGCAACACACATCTGTGTTGCAAATAACCCAATCTCTCAAGATATTTTCACTAAATGCACAATACTCTTCCCATAAATTATGAATTGAATACAGCATAATAGGTGCTTTTTATATGGCATAGACATCTCCGAGATCACTCTAATCACAAGCAAATAAATCTTGGTCGCCAACCACCTTACTCTGGTCTACACTTGTAACAAACTAGGAAATGCACTTTAATTCATATTGATTCATTTTCTATTAAGCAATGCAGAAACTGCATCAAACACTGAGACAGAGATGAGGAAAAGAACTTGTGTGAGATTTGTGGCTATGATCTCTTCCGGAGTAAAACCCTGATTTATTCTTGATTCAGCCTGGTACATTTCAACAGCCACTGACAGTGAAGAAGTCAGGGCTTGAATTTCTGGGAATAAGTTCTCATCTTGCCTGGGATACTGGTTCTTCTACTCATCTAAACTACTAAACATGGTCTAGAAACACCCATATGAAGGCTGAGAAGCCTTCATATGCCCTCACAACAGCACCTCAGATAATGAATGCCTCTGAATTACTCGAGAATTATTACTGAATTTGGTATAAATGTAGGCTCACAGGCTAAAAGAACAGATATGTAAAGTCTACCTCAAGCCTATTACGAAGCCCCCAGCAGAATTACCTTTGAAAGATGGGTGCTGGAAGGGTACAGAGAGAAAGGAGTCATATAAAAACAAACAGGACTTTTCTATAAAAAACTTGTGGAGCTGAACTAATCTGGGAACTCCACTTGAAGCAATTTCCTTCCAAAGGTGCTCACATGGAAGACGGAGGTGTGAGTCTGGAGCTAGTGACAAATGAGGAGGTGGCAGCTTCACACATTTCTGAGCTACCTGAATTTTCAAAATCATGCTGCTGTGTAACTCCAAATCAATTTGAAGCAAGTTTATTTGCATTGGTGTAAACTTCAGCAGTATCGGTTTTAATAAAGTTACTATTGGTCATTTCACATTTTCTTCGATCACAGACTTGAGATGGAAGTGCACTAAGGATTCCATTTTGTAGTATGTGGTACATGCTTTCCTTTCCACTGTCTCATAAAACCTGCTTTTGGATACAAGATATGTATAAGCTGTCCTTGCTGAAGTGCTCGAAACTGCATTAGGAAAGAATTAATTCAAATGAAGACAAAGCACTTTAAGATCCTTGGTCACTTTGGAACAGATAACGATAAAGAAGGCAAGTTAACTGAAATGGCAAAGAGGCTATTTAGGTTGACCTAAGAAAGCATTTTGACACTGAATGGTCAAAGGGAGATGTGGATTAACTGTTGTCTGCAGTACCATTGCCAGCTAAGATGTGATGTTGGTACAATAAAGTAAAGACTTCCCTTACAATATCATGATAAACCGAAACCCTCAGGTTGGGAAAAGTCCCATCTAGTTCCAGTGTCATCTTTGGGTGAAAATACACATTGTGTCTGGATGATATAAATTAATCCAGAAAGTGTTCTGCCTGTCTAATTGACTGTTAAGACTCCAAAAGACAGCTATTGCAGATATTTATGTCTTCACTTTGGACATCTAAAGTGAAATGAAATGATTTCCAGCCTTACTTTCTTGAGACTGATCTTTATGCTCCTCAATAAACTGCGGAAGCATTAAATTTCCATAACCAGGAGATTTTTATGCTATCTGAAAGCATGTTGTCATTTATACAGCATTTTCCAATATAACTTTAGCCAACTCCAGATGTTCTCAAACTTGGGTTGGCTGCAGAAACAGCCTTTGGTACAAAAGTTTTTATTTGCTGACCCTTGCTATAGCTTCATGATTTTCACAGCCCTGATTCTCAGTCTGGGTGATGCCATAGTATGGGCAAAAAGGTGGTCTCAAGAAATGGAATCTGATTCAACAATCCACACTGTGCTCTTACAGAGTAGCACTGATTAAATTTTCTGAATCTAGAGTGTCATCTTGGTTCTTAACTCATTTCTTAGCTTTATAGTCACTATGAACCTACTTTTCTTCTGTAAAAAAACCTCAAAAAACTGTAAGATAGAAATAACTACTTTTCCTTTTATAAAAATAGATGGATAAGAAAAAATGGTATACAATCTTACATGACTAGCAAGAGTGGATCTTCTGATATAAAGCTTAGCA
Organism: Odontophorus gujanensis; assembly: GCA_013399175.1. Classification (NCBI taxonomy): domain Eukaryota; kingdom Metazoa; phylum Chordata; class Aves; order Galliformes; family Odontophoridae; genus Odontophorus; species Odontophorus gujanensis. Next base: position 403,772 of record VXAB01004610.1, on the reverse strand, counting down.
CACATCTGGTGTAACGGCCAGGACAAGAAAAGCCTTCTGAGCTGTTAAAAGGGATTTCTTGACATCAACTGGTAAATTTGCCCAAGGCAAGATACAGTGCAAATATATTTCTGTCCTTTTTGAATTCCAGAATATGTTTCATTTTCATGCATAATCTGCTTGTATTTTGATTATTGTATTTGCTGCAAGCAACAATGTTTTCTTGTAGCACTCTTTCTAGATGGAGTTCATTTCTGGTAGGATGCTGAGCCTATTTATGCTCCTACTAGCTGCTGATATGCAGTTTTAGACAGCATTATCCTGCTGTGAGAAACCACTTTCTCCTCTGAGTTGAAAACATACCTGCAAATCTGGAGGACTTGCAGGCACAAGTCCCATCTAAGGGCCTCTTCCCCTCTCTTCTAGTGTAATGATCCAAAAGAGTGGGATTGAATATACACCTAAGGAATGTCTGATGACTGCAAACATGCAGAACTGTTGGGTCTCAGATGTCAAGACAAATTACAGTGAATTCTACAGGACTTCTTGAAACCAAGACTGTTCCTTCACTGGCACATAGGAAAGAACATGGAAGCTACAAGCTCAAACTTTAAAAAGCCAGAATATATTGTGATCTTCACACAAGTATCATTTGGCTTGCCATGATGGAAGAGTGGAGGCAAAGAGAAATACAAGAGACAACGTAATTTAGAGAACATCGCTCCAGAACAGATTTTCTCAGAGCAGAAGGAATTCTTACTTGTCTTGCCCCATAGTAAACTAACAACACCAAGGACAGTGATGATAAATTGGACCAATTGCTACAATTCTTCTTTGTTCAGAGCAGAGAATCAGAGGAAAATACAGAAAGCAAATTCATCCTGACTCTCAAGAACAAGTCTAAAGTGCATCAAGGATTTACAGGAAAAAAAACAAGGGCCAGATTTCAAATGTTTCTGTTTGCTAAAATACTAAATAAACTTACTGATTGCCTCAAGAAATATTAATTCAACTACAAACTTTTGATAACCATGCCATAATACATATTAGTAACATAAAATGCAAAGATGTATTCTTTTACGTAATATATCATGCTCAGAAGAACAAAATACTGCAGAGTGCAAATTTTCAGTAAGATAAAGCTATTGCAAGGAGAGTCAAAGCTTTGGGTTTGCTGCTAAGAAGCTGAAGGTACGGGCAAAAAAAAAGCAGAAAAGAAATCAGAAGGTATTTTAGTTAGTTCTCAGAGGAGATAATTCAAAGGAGGCTAAGGACATACACAATTTTGATACGAATGAACATTTGCAGAACTGTGAATTATATGGACAATTAATTAAAATTATTAGCTCTTAAAGTAATTGTCATTTAAGCACCCTTGGTAAAAGAGTCTGGATGTACTTTAAAGTTTGGCTGGGGGAAGAAGGAACAATGGAGGCATTTTGTAGAATTAGAGAGATGCTGTGCAACATGCTATGTAAGCAAAAACCAGCACCATGCAGCTTAGCTCCAGTGGTCAAAGTAATCATCACACCATTCCCACCACTAACAAAGGAAGGAAAAGACAGAGGGCATAATTTACCTGTAAGAAATAAATATCTTGTGACTTATTTTTGGAGCTTCTTTTATCATTCTTTTATCTTTCTCATAAAATAGTGAATAAACTTAACACAACTGAAACAACCTGCATTCATGTCTTTCATATTGTGAGATCTGGATGAACTAAGAATGGCGTTGAATGCAATCTGAAAACAGAAATCAGGTGTGACATCTCAACCACTCCTGAAAAACCATCTAGGTTCTCTCCCTCTCTGGTCTGTGGAGGGAAGATGATCTCCCTGCCTGCAAGGTACCTTCCTCTATCTTAGATTAGTTCGGGAGCTGAAGTAGTTATTTTAGGAGCATACACTATAGGTGCAAATCAGATGCTGAAGTTAGGCAGACAGCAGCCTAGAAAGATTAATCTTCAGCCACCCTTTCCTCTTGAGCACAAAGAAAGTGTAAATTATGCATAAAAAAAAGGTCCTCTGGAAATCCAAATCCCACTCAGTGTGAAAAGGTCATACAAATAAAGGTCAACCTGCAAACTCTGTATTAAACCATGCCACTAGATAAGCCTTCATGGCTTCTGTTGACATTACTGTGAACTGTGCACAGAGGTCCAAAATTACAAAACACCAAATGGAGAAGGTTCAAGTCTAGGCTTGACAGCAGCACTCAAATCCTCTGCTGCATCAGCACTCCTGAACAGCTTTCTACAACTATCTTCTAACCTGTATCTTTCATGGGACTTCTTGGCACTACACACAAGTCCTAGAATCACAGAATAGTTTGGGTTGGAAGAGACCGCCAAGTCCAACCAGTTTCTACCTGCTGCTGTGGGCAGGGACACCACCTTGCCTGGGCTTCATCCAACCTGGCCTTGAGTACCTCCAGGGATGGGGTCAGTGAAAGATTCCTCATGTTCCCACAAAAGAAAAGTATCAACATCTTGTTTTCTTACATGCTGGTATTGCAAAACAAGAAGTGTTCTTGATACCAACACTGACCGAAGGCAGCAAAGATAACCTAAATGTGCAGCACTGGCTGTAATCCTCTCAGAATGGACTTTATCTTCGCAGCCTCTATGCTGAGTGCCTGAACAGCCTTCATGCCTGAGGTTGCTGGCTGTTCCTACTGAGGAAATAGGAACCGTTGCTTATGCAGCTGGTAATAACAGCAGTGATATTTAATGACAACATTCATATGGTAACAGTACTGAACTGGATGGCTGGGGTCATCGACTTCTCATTAAGTCTAGGGGAACTCTGTGTCCTTGACCCTGTAAAGAAACCATTAGGATTGTCTGAATAGCCAAAATCTTCCAGACCATTTTGAACTATTTTAGCCATAAAGGTTACATTCAGTGACAAAATTAAAGACTTAAAGTTCAGAATGTCCTCCCCATCATCTCTGTTTGGGAGGCAAACATGAAATGTTATTACGAGGTGTTGCTAGATTGCAAATGAGACTAACAACGTAAAAGAAGGCAGCTGAAGAATGGGGGCTTCTCTCGGTGCTTAACAGAGACAGCATTTTAATGAGAGTTGGTGAATTCACTGAGGAAAAGACCAAAAGGTGTGGAGGGCAGCAAAAGGTTCAAATGGGAAAAAAATTGTCAATAATGTCAATAAACACAGACTTCTCCTGGGAGGAAAGTTAGGGTCAGCAAGGAAGAAAAAGGGAACGTAAACATTAGCTAATAAATTGCATGTAGCATACTGAAATAGCCAAGGGAGTGGAAGGGAAGCAGTGGGAAACATATGTTGTCCTTCCCCAGGGGCTAGCAGGAACCCCGGAACATGATAATAGCTTTGGGTTTAATTTTAATGCGGTTGGCACCTGAAACCTTGATACAAATTCAAAGAGGAAATGCAGCTGCTTCTGCCTTTCATCTGCACAAACTGGCAATAAAAGGTGGATGAAAATGACTCTGACAGAGCCTTTCTCTTGCAGTCCCTGCCCTTCCTGTTGGCTAAACCCATCCGCAAATAGCTGTGCAGAAATGGAAGCTGGGCTCAATCCCTGTAAACAGAGAATGCTGATGCACCCTTTCTGCTAAGTCTGTGGCAAAGGCTTTTGTTTCTCTAATCTTTCATACTGTGTTTGCTTTATAACCCTTCATTTAAATAACACCGCTATGAGCAGACACAGTGTTTGACATCCAAAGGTACACAAACACTACCTACAAGTATTGGCAAATACTAAAATACCACAGCAACTTTGCAGGGCTGTTGTGCTGCTGGGAAAAGCCTCAGTTTGGAGATTTTAAATGAGTTATTTTAAATGACATAACTGAGCTGGCAGAAGAAGTAGGGAAGCAATGCTTAGGAATATCGATTCCTGTTTCCCTGCGGCAACCAAGCGAGAACTTCTATTCCATGTCTCTCTGGTAGCTACATCCTTAACTGCATTTCCCTGTGATTTTAATAACACTGCTTCCATGGCTTCTCCTCCTCTTTGCTAAGTGTATTTCTCCTCCCCCTGTTTCTGTAAGCAATTTTACGTGCGGCAATTTTGTGGTTGAAATCTCACATCAAAACACATTTCTCTTTTTCAGCTTGCATTCAAGACAAACTTTTGGTGGCTCCATTTGTAACCCATATGTCGATGCATCCCATTCTGTTTCACAGTTAAATGGATGGCACTGGACTGTGAAAAGTTGGAATTAATTATTTGTGATAAACTGCGGAAAATCCGTGAATAAAATGATAATAATTGGACACAAATACGGTAAAAGCTGTCATAGGAAGAAACACAGCACATCCATGTGTCGCATTGCATCCTGTCACAGGCACTTATGAAAGATGTAATATAAATTGTCTCAAAGAACTTGCAAAAATAAAAGGCAGCCTGGATAGTTGTATTTTAGCAAATGTGTTTGCACTAAGGGTACCTTCTGTTGAACAGTTCTGCCCACAAGCTGTCTGTAGAATATAGAACATCTCTCGAGCATGCTTGCCACCTTGAAGCAGGGCAGTCGGAAGCAGAAAAAAAAGAACAGAATGCAGAAAAAAAGGTGAAGAAAGAGAGAAATGAGGGACAGCAAGTCTAAGTACCATAAATACATTTAGAAATGAGATTAGCAAAGTATGACAGTAGAATTTAAATGACAGACAACATTAAGATTGCAGTAAATAACATATTATGAAAAAAAACAATTCAGCCATACAGCGCTTTTTTCAGCTTAGCTAAGGAGTCATAACAAAAGCAGGAATATTATTACTATTGTTATCACCACGTATAAATAGCATTTTCATTTCAGCATTAAAAAAGTGATTTTAATTTTGGGGGGACCGTTCATGGTTAGTTGTCTTACTCTCAAAACCCCACATCCACACGCATTGCTTCTTCTCTACGATACCGGTCCCCCACTTACCCACAATGTCAAACCACAGAGGGATGTTGGAAGGTTGCACAGAGACCACCCCAACGATTTCTGTCACTTTGTCACTTTCCATGATGGTGAAGTTGTAGAAGGGTTCATCGAAAGTCAGAGGCACGGGTGAGGGTGTGGGCTTTTTGATCCACTCGATATGGAGGCGAGCAGTCGAAGATTTTTGGGGCCGGCCGTTGTCCACCGCTTTTATCTGTAAAGAAAACAGCACCCAGACTGAGCACTCCAGCTTGGTATTTCAGATCTACTTCTATCACGAGAAGACACCTTTTATTAAAATGGCCTTTCCAATCCTTTATGTAAAGTTCAAGTAAAAAAGAGGGAGATCAGTGCTTATTTCACAGTTCTCAATCTTTTTCAATTACATTTTGACTCTTCATTGAAAAGTCTGATTTCAAATAGAAATATTTTGACTTAGAACTGCTGATGTGAGGCCTTTGGGAGAGACTCCATGTAGAGATCCTCCTCTCCAAGATGATCTGGGGCAACCTGATTCAGTGCCTCACCACTCTTACTGTAAAACATTTTTTCCTTATGTCTAACCTAAATCTACCCTCTTTGAGCTTGAAACCATTTCCCCATTTCCTATCATCACAGATTCTACTAAAAAGTCTGTCTCCTTTCCTGTGTCTCACCTTAAAATACTGACAGGCTGCTATCAGGTCACCTCTCTGTCTTCTCTAGGCTGCACAGCCCCAGCTCTCTCAGCCTGTCCTCATAGGAGAAATGTTCCATCCCTTGGAGCATTTTTGTGGTCCTTCTCTGGACGCACTCCAACAGGTCTATGTCTGTTTCTTTTATTACTTTAATCAGCATTTTTAATCCTGAGTCAAATATGTTCCAGATCCTTTCCTCCATTTTTCAGAACAAATAAAATTCACAGTTTCTCAGTATCTAACGTCCTTGCTTACTCTTCTCAGTTGTGTTTGCTAACATTGCCCAGTTTGGTTCTAGTTCTTTATATTCCAATGCATGCTAGAGGAATGGAAAGACTTGGTATTTGCCTGACACGCTTTATGCTTTTAGCACAGACAAGACAAAACGACCAGTGACAAACTGAGGGATAAGACAGGGCTGAAAGTAGGTTACAAAATGGGTGCTTCAATGAATAACATCTATGCCCTAAGAGAGTGAAAGATTTTTCTTTTAAAACTAAAGTAAATGCTTCTGGCTATATAGAACCACTGGTGTATAAAAATGCTGTTACTACGCCTGTTAAAAATGGGAAATATTTTCCTGAAATACCATAGCCTATTTCTTTCTGTGGAAATGTGTTAAGTGGGCTTGGTGCTAATGCTTATCATCCTGCTCCGCTCAGCAAGGCCCTCAGGGGAAAGAAGCTGAGCTTTGAGGTAGAAGACCTGCAGCTGTTAAAAGAGGGTCAGAACTCAGACTTCCATCTCTGCACAGTGAAAATCACTCACCCAATGGGTGCTGACCTCTGAGAATCTGAACATCTCTCAATATTTTGATACCTATGCTTTTATTTCCCTGTCATAGTATCCACCCCTATGAAGGTCTCCCAATAGTAAATGACATGGGTCTGACTGTGGAACTCTGACAACTTTCTGTCCCCTATTTTCTACAGTTTTGATGAACTCTTTATACACAACTTCAGCTTACTTCTGTAGACAAACAGTACACACACAAGCCCAGTACTTCTTTATGTTATCAACATCATCTTCTTGCCTTTGACCTTGTCTACATAGTTTGAGAATTGAGTGCAATTTCTTTTAATTGAAATTGCTGCCATACTTAAACCCTAAAGCACTATTTCATACAGAACCTGGTACTCCCCTGACACTTCCGTACATGAACAATGAAAGGATGCTTCCATGAGGGCAAGCAGTTGTGTCCACAGAAAAGCTGAACATTCAGTTGTAGCTTTATCAGCCCAGTCCAACATTATGTAATTTTGTAAGCACACAAGCTTTTCATCTTCAGTTTCGTGTGTTTGAGGGAATGACTCCTGTCAACAACCTGAAAGCTAATTCTGAACAGTCTGAGAATAATTCAGCATGTGCAATAGCTTGAACACTCTCAGAATCTACTTTTGCTTGTAGTTTTATGTGAGTAAGAAGTTTCTTACTACATTCAGATCTTACACATAAGTCACAGATTAAACAAAGTCATGTATCACTCTACATACAACAACATCTGTTTTTAAAGTCAGTCACATACGGATTTGTATGTTGACAGAAGCACACTTACCGTTAAGATGTCGTAGCTCCCTGCTGTGAACTGCTTTCTGGAAGATACCATCCCTGTTTTGGGATCAATGAAAAATTTCCCATCATCATTTCCATCCACAATGCTGTACGAGATTTCTGCATTAGGGCCTTCATCTTTGTCAAAAGCAAAAGCTCTGTAGATGGGCTCCCCTCTTTTCTTACGGTCCCTCTCTGGCAATTTGATTTGATAGACTTTTTCTGGAAACTGGGGTTTGTTGTCATTCTCATCCAGAACCTGGACCACCACCCAGACTGAGGACTGCTTGGGAGACGTGCCTCCATCTGAGACGGTCACCTGAAAAACAGCAGCAGCAAAGGCATTGCTCTGAGCAGGTAAAGCAGAACTTGGCCAGCTGGTGTAGCAAAACGTAAGGAAACGGCCCTCCTTCTCCAAACCTAACCTGTGGTTCACAAAGACTTCTGCGTGATAAATAATACCCAACACATGCCAGCTATAGGCATGCAGAGTGTGGAACTATAACGTGCCCACAGTGGAATCAAGAAGAATTTTCTTTTTGAGATGAATGCAGAACAGGTATGTTGTGGATGAGGAATCTATTCCTCAAAAATGGAAATGCTTTAATTGCAAATTATGCAGCTCAGAAAAAGACTGAACTGGAATTAAGCAATTAAACAGCATCCCTGCTTTTTTTTTGCAGACATATTATAAAGTTTCTTCAGTCACACAATTAAGAATTTGCTCTTAAATCACAGAAGAACTTCTGTCACTTCTTCCCATTAATTATTTGGGATTTCTTAAACAATGACAAGATTTTGTGCTGGTTCTTCTCATTCACTACCTGAGATTTGACAGCTCATTAATTCTAAAACTCCTTTATATGGTTTTAAGGGGCATAGAGAGGCACGGAGTAAAAACAATTTGCTGCATTGTTAAAAAGTGCACTGTGCTGGCACAAATACACAAGAAATAAAATCTCTGAGAGAAAAGTTAATTAGTGATTTAGCTGCAATTCAAACAGAATTACTAATAATTTTCAGTTGGAAACACTGTTTAAAAGAAAGGATCCAAGATCAACAAGTGCTCTAGAGCTTCAATAACATGCCTTCAAAATGCAAGCAATCCATTTCAAACTTCTCTCTAGAAAGTTCGATTGCATTTCCTAAAGAAAAAAGGCAGGAAGTTATTTCTGTTTGCACATAAGAAGTTCAGAATTCACTTTCAGCTACGTATGCCAGGGAGAAATTCCACAGTAGTTACTTGTGACAGAGAGCCAAGACATCCCATCCAGTTGCTTGGCTTGTATCTATCCCTGCACAATGATTGTACTGTTGCTTAACTGCTCCGTGCTTTATTCCCCTTAAACATGAATGTGTAAATAACATGGTCCCAATGTCTGATCCTGAGGCAAAGTAAATGCCTTCTGGGAATCCTGGCCTGTGCTGTTGTTCATGCCTTGCAATAAGAAATCTAAATGAAAGGTAACCCTGATTTAGTACTAATATCAGCAGAGAAACACACAACATTTACTAAAAGAAAGGTGGAAGATCTTCGCTTTTTAACTATACTTGCAAAAACTGATACACTGGGAGGGGTGGATGGACAGCCTTAGGGACTTAAATCCCTTGTTTACAGAAAAATAAGTGGTATGACAGTATGGATTAGAAACATAAAATCCTCACAGGCTCAGCCATCCCCCCCCACTCCCTGTGCTCCCCATCACAGCCATCCGTCACTGTGAGGCTGACACAGGGTTGTGGATCCCCTTTCCCCTGGTGACCTGGGAGCTCAGCCCCTCTGCTCCACCTCTCCCACATATTTCCCCCTACTATTAAAGACTGCTGCTCCTCTTTTGAGGCTGATCCTCTCTATATTGGATCTGCTCTGGCAGAATTGGCTGTGCCAGTAGCAGAAGCATAGGTTAACAAAGAAAACCCTTCTTCAGGATTTCACAGACGAAACAACCCATGGTGCTGGGCAGTATGAGAAGGCAGCAGTACACAGAAACAAAAGAAGACACACATTTATTTAAATACTGGAGAAAAATACCCCCCCCCCCCAAATTTTTTTGAGGACTCAAATGTTCTTACTGTGTAAAAAAAACAAAAAAAAGAATCAAGAAACTTTCGTTGTATGAACAGGAGTGAATTTTTAAGGAAAAAAAAAACTATTTCCTTCAGGCTTTTAGCCAGGACTTACCAAAAAACAAAAACAAAACTAAAAATAAATAAATAAATAAATAAATGGGAAAAAAAAACAACAAACCACACAACAAAAAAATGGAAGGTGGTGAAAAAGTTTACAAAAAGTAACAGTAATAAAATCCCTGAAAACCACAGTGGTATAAAAAGCCAAGCAACTGTGATGAAAAACATACTTAACCCACAATGCTGGTCAAGAAGCTAAGCCATCCTCCTGCCTTCACTGCACACAGTCTCATGGTTTGTTAGGTTACTGCTGAAAATATGACTACAGTGGTGTGGCAGCAAATAGAAGCAGGCATTGGATTGTTCTTGCTAACTGAAACTTGTGAGAAATCTTTTCTACAACAGAAAAGTTGCACCAAAAATATCTGCTGATAGCTAACTGAAGATATAATTGTCTTAGAACCATAAGTTCTAACTTATGATTCTTAGGAATCATAGAAGAGTTGGAAGGGATCTTTAAAAGCCATCTAGTTCAACCCTGTTGCAATGAACAGGGACACGTACAGCTAGATCAGGTTCAGAGCCCCATCCAGCCTGACCTTGAGCGCCTCCAGAGATGGAGCATCCACCACCTTTCTGGGCAACCTGTGCCAGTGCCTCACCACCCTTAGTGTAAAAAACTTCTTCCTTACATCCAGTCTAAATCTCCCCTCTTTTAGTTTGAAACCATTTCCCCTTGTTCCATCGCAACAGACCCTTCTAAAGAGTCTGTCCCTTGCTTTCTCATAGCCCCCCTTTAGATATAGAAAGGCTGCTCCCAGGCCTCCTCCAGGTCAAATACCCCAGCTCAGCCTGAAACAACAATAACTATAACACAAAATGCCATTTCATCAACAGGAACTAGCACAGAAGTCCTGAAGTCTGGCTCTGTCTTGACAAATGTTGCCTGTTCAGAATTGTTCAGCCCAGCACGGTACAAAACCAAACCATAAGGGAATGGTGAATGTGAAGCTGTTGCCTAACAGACTGCTGTGCCTCCATCATGACATCACACAGCACTTCAGGACCCTACTAACCAACAAAACATCAATTCAAACACAGCCAGAGTTCTCAGAAAATCCTTGAACAGCTGGAAATCACAGTGAAAAAGGGAGGGAAGGGAGATAGGGACATTTGTAGGACGAGGACGCAAAAGCTAATTCACAGCTGGTATCACTGGAAATGAGAAAGGCAGATATGCAAGGCATCCCCTTGCCAGGAGAGAAACTGTAACTCTTTGACCAGTGAGGTTTCATTTAGAAACCTGCAGATGGCAGGGTGGGAAAAAAAAAAAAAAGAAAACAGGAAAAGAAAGGTGATACACACGAATGACAGAAAAGACAGTCCCACTGTATACTTGCACAGATAGAGCATCACAAACCCCACAAGAAGCAATCCTCAGAGCAATCAGGATGGGGAAATGGCTTCGACCAGCACTACAGTTCCCCCAGAGGAGATGAGGAACTGCTGCTTGGTCTGGATGTGCTTTACTAAATGCTGAACACTTCAAGCCCTGTTGACTGATAGTCCTTGAGGTGCAGGCATTCTGCTTCTGGCCCAGGTACAATACGAGATGAGGTCTATCAGCTTCATCCTCTGCCCTTCTAGTTAGGTATTACTGATAACGCCCTGTCAACACAGCCTGAAAGGAGATACTACCTCCCTGAGCTAGAACACAGCTGTGACAGCAGCTGAGGTTTAACTCCCTGACCTATCACAAGAAGGGCTGGTCCATTCATCAAGGGTGGAATATGTTAAAAGGAGTACAACAACACATTTAATGGGGTCTGACAGCCTCAGACAACAAGAATATGAACTTTACTTACCATTTCCATGGTGAGCTCTTGAACATCACTGCTGTTCTCCCACAGCCTAGACTGCTCTTCATAAAATTTTCTCCATAAAATGAGCAGGTATTTTGGGAATCTGCATTCCTCCATTGGCTTTAATGTTTACAGTCTTACTGAACTATATCAACCAGTACATGTACAGATTTTGTTTATCTGGAAATTTTGTGGCAGAGCAACAGTAATTTACATTCAGCTTTCAGGACCAGGACAAAACACAGAAAGATGCCCTCATGTAGAATACAGCTAATTCAATACAACAACAGAACCTTCAAAATCCAAATAAGATAATTTCTGTATCTTGTGCTGGATCCATCTCAGTAGGTTTGATATGTAGCCCTTAAAACTACACAAAATAGGTTATAGGAAATTATGTTAAAAGCCACAGATCAACCACAAAGGGACTTCCATAGCAGGGGGCCTTCACAATGAAAATCAACATCAACATTGTTAACATGAAACAGCTGGAATGTTAGATAAGGAACCCCCTTACTTTTATGACCATAGGGAATGCATGGAGGAAACATCTCTGATTCAGACAAATTATTGGCTAAAACACAGTGTTGGTCTAGCAGGCCTCAACACTGGTGACATTAACCATTTTATTTTGAGACAGTCACTCCTCCTAGGAATTGGAGTGCCATACTTACTTGAAGAAGGATTAGCCCTCAAATTTTCGTAGAATACATATGCAACCATGAAGACCATCTTCCTGACTTTAAAAGTACAGTACTGAACCTCATTAACAAAAGCTCATGACTTCCAAGGTAATTACTAACTCAGCCGGGGAGAGTAGCTAGCAGGGATCTTCCTTTAACGAGTCTAACAAGACAATCAGCAGGTGTTTAATACAAGTTATCAAGTCTCGAGATGAACAAGAATCACTCTGTGGCAGGAGGAAACACTCAGCCTACCCAATTTTTAAGTCAAGAGGAACTGTCACATTAGCGTCTTTAGCATTGCAAAACATGGAAGATGACATGCTTGCTTGTTTATTTTCCTTGTGTTGGTACTACTTAATGCAAAAAGGCTGAGCTGGGATGCCTGCTTCTCACACAAGGCTTCCAGGTAAAAATCTCTCCCTTCCCCTAGCCAGCAAGGCCAATTTTGCTTCATGAAACTTTTGAAAAGAGAATCTGGTTGAGTTACTCGGAAAAAAAAATGATCAAAGGGAGTCTGAGAGCAGAGGCATATCCCTGCTGTTAGTGACTAATGGGTTTGTTTCTTCTGCCAATGAGAAAACGAGCTGCAATACCTACTGTAAGAGCCTCTGGAATCCAGCCCAAGTAACAGAAATAAAAGATTATAAAGCAGAGCTCCTTGAAGGATGAATGGAGCTTTAAAGTCAAATACACTGAATTACTATCTATGCCTACTTCAGAGAGAGACTAAGTTTGCAGCTAAGTTCATACAAGAAATTTTTTTTTCTGAAATACATTACGTTACTGAACTACATGTTGGATCACTGATCAAATCATTGGTACAAAGTGAAGGCGGCTCGTCTCAAAGAAATACAGAATAGGGAAGAAAAAGTACAAACTACACGAGAATTTTGTTTAGTCCAATACATAAACAAGATTTAGATATAGCAAACTAGATGTCCTTCTTTTTTAATCCTTTATTTGGCAGCTCTGGAAAAGGAGCAGACAGCTGTTTATTTCACTTACCCTCACAGAATTTAGTGCTGTCCCGAAAGACAAATTACTTAAACACTTCTTGTAGGAAAGAGTGTCAATCATATCAATACAATCCATCTTTCTAGATTTCCTTTACAATGTGTTAGTAGGGGGGAGTCTCGTTTTCAATCATAAAATAGTAATAGATTCGCTCTGGCCAAGTAGGAGAAATAAATAATTTAGAGTACTTCTGAAATACAGATTATTAGTGACACAAGTACTCTAGGTGGCCGATTAGAAAAGTCAATGGCTTCCAGCCACATCCAAGCTGGAAAACGATGTATAATGGTCTGTTACACCACTTGAAAACTAACAATGACATCAGGTAATTTCAATGCCAAAAGTCAGGAAGGAAGGAAGGCTGGCTTTTTCATCTGGAGTTAAATGCTCCCTGCAGTATCTACAAACCTAAATATTAGAGAAGTGTACTGATGGAAGTCTTACAGGCTCCAAATAGTAACTTTTATCAGACTCATTTACTGCGACTAGTAGGTGGTAAACAAATGGAAAGCAATGACCTGGTAGTCCTGAAATATACCTAATATAAAAAAAAAAAATAAAAAAATAGAGAGTTCCTATGAGCTTTTTAAAAATTTAAAAAGTAAACTAACTATCAACTCTGAAGACTTATGTTTTAGCTTTATTAGTAGCAGAGGAAGGATCTGCATGGCTCTCAACAATGGCTCTCAGGAAGAAAAACAGTCATTTTCCACAGGCAATGCATTCAACATTTGTTACACTGGCAACCTTAGTGCGTGAAGCTGTATTTAAGGTACTCTTGAATTGATAGGTGCTAGGGTAAGTGCAGAACCACACATTCCTCCATTCAATTTCCACGACAATGGAAATTCTGTTCTGTGTCAGAAGAAACTCATTCAAGCAATTGCAGAATAGGATTCTGCTCTTCTCCCCTTCTTTTCACTAAGTAGAAAGAAAACTATTGCCCTCAGGAATACCAACCTCATCTAATTTTGTTTATGACAAACTACAGATAAAACATTGGCTGGCAGTGACTCTAAGCTGATCGCTCCCCACTCCTCCTTCTTCCACACTTGGAGTTAAATGATCTTCACCTCTCCTGTGTAACAGTAGTGCGTAGTCAGTTACGATAAGAAAAGGCATTATTCAATTAGGATTTTTTCTGACCACCACCACCAGCTAAAGCAATGCGTGGAACTACACATATAATACCCCACATTAAGCAGTTTCTCACTAGAGGACTGGCAATTTTGAGATGGACACAGTAGGAACATCCATCCATGTCTCACAACTGCAGAAGTCTTTAGAGTACATCAAAAAACTTCATGTCTTTGTTGGAGAGGCCACAATAACACAGCATACAGTAAAGAAGATCTGGAAAGCAGAATATAACACTAAAAACGGTTCTCTCTAGATGTATGAATGTTTAACCAGCTTCAAACTGACAGTTTACAAACAAGATAAAGAACAATATGTGATTGCTTAAGAACATTTTTATGGGGATTTGGAACCTCTTTAGAATTACCTATTACTAAACAGAAATATAACTACCCTCAGCCTCTGAGCAAGAGAGGAGATAAAAGTTGTGTATTGATCTTCACAGCAAACTTTGAAGAAGGTGTTTAGCTCCTGCTGATAGCAAAGATTAGAATCAAAAGACCTTTGTGAACAGAAAATGATGAGTAGTCAAATCTAAGAATATTTCATTTCATGCAGCTTTAAATAAAGTCAAGCTTGAAAATTAAGATATTTAGGCAGTTTAATGTTAGGAATAATCTCTGTGTCGACTGTAATTCCCTTAATACCTGAATATCTACTTCAACCATTTGTAGATTTTGCTTTTCTCATGATAAGAAACACCAGTGATCAAATATTGATATGTGAGTCTGTTCACCCATACCATATTTACCTCTACAGATAATGCCCTTCTCCAAAAATCTTATCTCACCACTCAGGTAATGCAATAGCTCTCGGTTTCTGCGCTTCAGAAGAGGTATGTATCAACTTCTAAGCTCACTGCACTCCTTTCTTCTGAAATATTCAACTACTTTCCATTTTTCATCCACAAAAATCACTTGATTCTAATCTTCACTACAAGCAGGAACTAAACTCCTTCTTCAAAGTTTCCATGAAATTATGAAGATTGTTGCACAGACCCAATTTTCCTTTTTTCATACTTGGCCAGTCAACATGTTTAATCATGTACTAGCCAGAAAATATTTTTGGATATTATTAAAGATGCAAGATTTCAGCAATTCTTACAAGAATTTTTCCTACAACTAATATTAGTCATTTATTTTCTGTTTCAACTATGAGCAAAAAGGCTGTATGCAGAAATACATGCTAATATATTGCTAGTTTTTAATCAAGCTATAGTTGTTGTGGAGTTAATTAATCAGGCAGCCAGCAAAACAAATTATAATTTACATCTATGCTCCAGTGTACAGTTGCACTGGTTTGTAGTATAGATCCCCAGACACTTGAAGTGATGGGAAATTAAAGTACAGCAACTCTAATAGTAGAAAACTCTCAAATACAGTGCAGATGATTTACTGCATGGCAATAACCCTCTGTCTATTCTGCAGTGTCAGTAGCCACGCCTCATGCTAACACAGTACATGTTGTTGAACTTAGTCAAAGGCATGATGCAACATGAAGGAGCTTGCCCTGCTCTTGCTAAAATGCCTTCAGAGATAGGATGTGGCATACAGTTCCTGGTACAACTTCAAAGAAAACTTTTAATATTCAAAGGAAATCAAGAATCACAGAATTGAAGGGGTTGGAAGGGACCTCTAGAGATCATTGAGTCCAACCACTCTGCCAAAGCAGCTCCCTAGACCAGGTTACACAGGTAGGTGTCCAGGTATGTCTTGAACGCCTACAGAGAAGGAGACTCCACAACCTCTTCTACGTTGTCTTCTATTCTAAACTATATCATCCAAACATACTTTTAAACAATTCTAGGCATACCAGCAGCCAGTGCCTTATGATGATGAATGAAACACCCTTAGGTAAGGCTCTGTGACAGTCTCAAGAGTGGTACTATTATTATTTAGTGGGTAATATATTTATTTGGCCACAAATTAGATGATAGATGCATGCCATAATTCCTTAATGTACTTCATAGGTACAAGGCATCCAAATTCTGTCACTGTATGAAGCAAAACCATGTATTTTTGAAGGAAAGATAACAGGTTCTCTTTTGCTTTTTTTTTTGTTTTTGTTTTAATTGCTCTAACAAACAGCCTTTGGTTGTGTTCCCGGAGGATGACATCGCCTTGTCCCTGTCAGAAAGGCAGATGAAGATCCATCCAGCTCCTCCTCCAACCATTTGCTCTTCCCTTCTCAATGATCTGTAGCCACCTTTACCCGTCAATGCACTGTTTGTGCATCTGTGCTACAAACAGGATTACTGAAAATAATCAGGGCTTAAAATGCAAACAAAATCCCCCCAAAGGCAGATGGTTAACTAGTGTTGGAGAGGCAGCAAGGGAGCAGAGCGAGGTGATGAGTGGCAGGAGGGAGGAAATTTCTGAGAATGTTTTGGCCACTGAAGAAAAGCACAACAGCTATAGTTTTGGTGATGAATTCTGCTATTCCAGTACACGTAGCCTCTTACTCACCTCCACATCCAAAAACTCACTACAAAATTCATTGCTTATCAACAAGCCTTTGATCAATATCAAAGCAGGCAAGGCCAGAACCAGGGATCTTGAGGCACTGCATCCCATCAGTAATTGCAGAACACATTCAATTTCCATCTCACACTAGTTTTAGACAACAAACAAGAAATAATGAATGCGGTCAATCCACACACATATGCTGGGAAAATTCTGCATAGAGCATCTTAAAGCCAGTTTTATAGCTGACTGCCTGACAAGCAGTCTCTGACATTTATACGCAATTTATATTTTTCCATGTAAAAAGGAAGCTTTTAAAGTTTTATGTTCAAAATAAAGCTTATTAGCTTAAAAAATAAAAAAATAAAATAAAAAAAAAAAGATTAATAGAAAATGGTTTTCTTACCCAGGTAGAAAGTATATAATATCAGACCCTTAAGGGTATAGTTATCTCCAGTCTTTGACTCTAGGGAGATATTTTGAACTTGTAAAATGCAAAATGAACTTTTAATATTTCAGAAATTTCATTCCCTTTAGTGAACTGTTGTGACCTTGTTCATTGATCTAACAGGAAAAAAGATTTTTCCTGATGATATTCAAGTTCATAGAATCACAGAATGGCCTGGATTGAAAAGAACCTCAAAGATCATCCAGTTTCAACCCCCTGCTGTGGACCATCACCAGCCACCAGACCAGGCTGCTCCGAACCACATCCAGGCTGGCCTTGAATGCCTCCAGGGACGGGGCATCCACAACCTCCCTGGGCAACCTGTTCCACTGCATCACCACCCCCTGAGTGAAAAACTTCCTCTTAACATCTTACCTAAATCTCCCATCTTAGTTTAAAACCATTCCCCCTTGTCCTATCACTATCAACCCCTGTAAACAATTGTTCCCCCTCTTGTTTATAAGCTCCCTTCAAGTACAGGAAGGCCACAGTGAAGTCTCCCTGGAGCCTTCTCCAAGCTAAACAAGCCAACTTCCCTCAACCTTTCCTCATAGAAGAGGTGCTCTGATCATCTTAGTGGCCCTCCTCTGGACCCATTCCAAGAGCTCTGAGTCTTTCTGGTGCTGGGGGCCCCAGGCCTGGATGCAGTACTCCAGATGGGGCCTCGCAAGAGCTGAGTAGAGGGGGACAATCGCCTCCCTCTCCCTGCTAGCCACCCCTTTTTTCATGCAGCCCAGGATATTGCTGGCCCTACGGTCTGCAGGAACACACTACAGACTCATGCCCAACTTCACGTCCACAGGGACCCCCAAGTCCTTCTCTGCAGTGCTGCTCTCCAGGAGTTCTTCCTGTTAATTGCTATAAGCTTCTCTGGTTAGCAGTGAGGTACAAAGGAAAGTTTTAATCCATTTAGATGTCAGTTTATTAATGGCAGTTCCATCTTGTTTTTGTCAGGCCAGGTTAAAGTAAACTTAATCAATACTTGCTTTGATTTTATCAATAAAAATTCTACTTGACTTCTTGATGCATACTTCACAACTTCCTGTGACAAATTCATTTTAGACAGATAATAAGCATTAATTGGGCCGTATTTAATCACAGTTTCATCTAATAGGCAACACATACAAGGCTTATTATCTTAATCTTTGCCTGTCTCCAAAGTGTCTATAAATAACTGCTAAGCAGTTTGTGTTGATGGAGGGTCAATTCTACAAGCTGGTTGAGAATGATCATGGCACTGTGCGCAGGGGAGAAATTCAGATGTCGACTTTGGAGCAAAACTTGTATTGATGGAGTACCTTTTTAATCCTTTCAAGTTTAGTTTCCCACTTCGAAAACTTATCCTGGAAAACAGGCTACGTAATTATACTCAGAGACAGAAGATGAGAAACTGAATAACCGTTCAACTGATAAAGATGAGAACCATCAGCCTCTTCGCTGATAGGTATGTTAGGTCCCTGAGTTTTATCTGAAAGAGTAAAATCTTGTTTTTTTAATTAGACAAAAATGACACAGAGAAGTGCTCATTTAGGGACCAGTGCTCTGTAACTCTGCTTTTTCACGCAGTCACTTCAGTTCTTTTTTCAGCTTCCTCTCTACTGAACTCCTACAAACCTCCACAGATGTCTGGCTAGCCTCAGCATCCCGAACCACACCAGGAGTGTTGGGATGTGCACACACTGCATGTCTAGAAATACACAGGGAAAGTCTACAGATATGAGTTTCGCTGCTGAACTTAGCATAAGATGTCTGAGCAGGCACAGAACTAGAGTCATAGATTTGCTTGGACTGGAAGAGACCTCAAAGACCATCCAGTTTCAAACCCTCTTCTGTTAGCAGGGTTGCCATCCACTACATCAAGCACCAGCTCAGGCTGCCCAGGGCCCCACCACCTGGCCTTAAACACTACCAGGGATGGGAAACTCAACCTCTCTGGAGAGCCTGTGCCAGCACCTCCACCCTGGGTTTTCGCCCAGTCCTTGCCTTCAGCTGCATAACAAATAAGAACCTGGAAGTTGCAAACCTTCAGCTGAAGGGTAAGAGAGGAGGTGTACCACTGCAGCAGCACAACACGCATCATAATTCACTAGGAAGAATCCTACTTTTACACCCAAACAGATCTTGTTTTAAGAAACAATAATATACATCATTCTTTTAACATGGTTTTTTCCTGTTGGTTACACATATATCTAATGATCTTGTAAAGAGTCATTTATATGAATAATTTTCATAAAATCTAGAGACAGTACTGATGACATAACTAAATAGGTATGAGTATGGGAATGGGATTATCTTAGGGGTTACGATAAAACATCAAACCCTGTAAACTCTGTCCCCAGTTTTAATATTCCAAATACTTTGCAAAAAAAAAAAAAAATCTTGGCCAGAAAACTGAATTTCCCTGAGTAACACTCAGAAGCCATTAAAAATGTTCAGGTTATTAATATTAATTAATCAATTAATACTGTTATAATTAATTAATTATACAGTTGCCTGGAGTCCTAGAGAGAGATCTTTGTGTGTATGAATAATAAAAAGATGACATTCTACTCCCGCAATGCAGGAGGAATTTTAAAATAACACAACTTTCAGAATATTCTTAGCACTTCTATTCTTCTGCAGCATTCATCTTTAACATGCATTTGATTTTTGCAGCCACAGGATGGCATTCACAGCTGAGCAAAGGGTCAGTGGAATGTAAGCAGACCGTAGGCAGTGTATTTTCCATCTGGGAAAGGGAAATATTTAATCAAAAAAGATTAATATAAACTCAACATTTCCTACTGACATCAGCCATTTATACAAGAACTTAAGATCTTACCATGCACAGCCCTTGAGGTTCATGTTCTTACTGCGTGGACATCCAGGTGCACAAAAGATACTCAGTTTGCTTGACTTCAGTACCCTGGGACATTCTAAAGCCAAAGCAACAATTCCAACTTGGACCCCAGCAACTGCAGAAAGCATTGTACTTCCACTTCCATGGCTTACAGAATCACCATAATTGTTAAAAGGAATCATTTAGGCTCATAATTTACTGCTTATTTTCCCATTACGGCTATTCACAGAGTATACTCATGGCATGGTAATGGGAAGATAGCTGAACTGGAAGGCCAAGGTGACTGATAATTGGATTGCAAATGTCAAAGTGTGTGGTAGAAATGCTGGATATATCAACCCAAACATCCTTTCCTGGATGTGGAATTAAAGTTAGGAGTAGGCACAATCACCTACAAGAAGTTCCCATTTACAGAGGTGGGTTTGAAGGCAATGGTAAGCAGCATCCAATTAACTTCACTAGGGACGTCCAAGGCTGCTGAAAAAAATGACTGGATTTAGAGTGATAAGTGAGAATGTCAGACCAAAAGACAACCTAGCAAAGCTACTAACCTTTGTGAGACTGCCCTGCCAATAATGTGATCTGAGGGACAATAAAACATGGCGTGAGACAGTGTACTCAAGTTGGTAAAGCAAGGCCAATGATATATGGGAGAAAAACAAGAATTTTCGTTGATACATTTTATGGGCCTCCAATTAGCCCTCACTATGTGAAGGGAGAGAAAGGAGGGAAGCAGAAGGAGTCCTTCTAATGAGTTGCTTTGTTGGTTTGCAGCAGAAGAGATTGAAAAGGAAAAGGTTCTGCTTTTGAGATAGTCTCAGGGGGTGTTAAATAGGCTAGGCACTTGGCTGGAAATAGCCGTGAGAAAGCTCCTGATTTATGGGAGCGCCTGAACAGCACAAGGGTATCCCATCAGGCTCAGCTCTGGAGGCGTGATCCCTTGGCAAAGGAAGATTGGATATGTCAGTCCAGGCACTAATCCCAATGTCGAGATGCTGGGGTCATGACATGTTCACGGTGTGCAGCCATGGCCACTGCCATCCGTACCACTGCTGCTTCCTTTAAGGAACTGTATTGTAAATATGCAGATATAGTGCTTGTTCTCTGGAGCTCCTTCCAGTTTGAGAAGTGGGAGATTAAGAGAGAGTCTAATTCACAGAATACTGATCTGACAAGATATCCTCATCTTATTTACAGGGTCACTGGGGCAAAGGCAGTTTGTCAATCAAGAGAAGTTTAAGATGCAGTTCCTGTTTTGCTGCATGAGTCTGGTGAATCTGTGTGTGCAAAGAACATTTAAAAAACAGAATATGAATATATAATTGATGGAGCTGCTACTGTTCAGGCACCCAAGAGGAGCCAGGGGGTCTCAAGCTGAAGAGCTCAGAGGTAGCTCTGAGACCATGCTGCAAAGAGGAGCAGAGGGATGGGACACAAATAAGCCCTGCAAGAAATGATGAAGGTACTGAAAACACAGCCCACAGCTCCGAGCAGGATAATTTGCTCTGTCAAGAAGCAGGGTGAATGACAGCACCATGCTGAGCAACATGCTGCAGCAGAGCAGGGTTTTCTGGGAGCTCAGAAGTTGCGGAAAGTTGGGTTCTGAGGGCTGCAGGAAACACAAAATCCTCTGAATGCATCAGATTCCTTCTTATTAGAAAAACCACAGCTTTGAATTGGTACTTTCACAGGCAGTGGGATATTAGAATTAAATGCCTTTTTAGAGAAGAGAAGACACTTAAAGCAAATATTAAATGCCAATCCCTGGACAAATGCTTGAGTTACGACTTCAGCCAGGCTTGCAAAAAAAATACTGAAATATCCTGAACTGTAGATATATTTGGAAAATGCCATCACAAAAAGGATGAGAGCTGGGCTTTAGTAGTAGAATTTCTCCCACAAACACATATCCAAAGCTGCAGCACACACAGGGAGTTTGGGCAGGTCCATTTGAACAAAAGGGTGAGGAGAACAGGGCGATATGCAAGCAAACCTCCTATGCCAATTAATATTCTTAATATTCTTCAGCTATATGCTGCGGATTTCTTCTGAGACTAAGGTAATTAGCCCCTTATCTTACTTATCAACACATATCCCATTGCCTTCTGTTTCTCACTCTGCTGCTGAGAGGCCAAAGCACTATGACACTGCTCTGTCGCATAACAAGACATGGTCTCAGCTGAGATAAGCTGGGCTGCATAAAACTCAGGGCTTTCTGGATATTTCTCTTTCAGTATTTTTTTAAACTGTTGTCATGGCTAAAAAACAAAACCAACCAAACAAAACAAACAAGTGCCCACAGAAAATGACAAGTTTAAAATCTCCGTGGTTTTTTTCAATTAAGTCTTTCAAGTATCTGTTTGGCCTTGGAGGTTAAGAACACATTTCTATTTATACAATGCCTTTAACATTTTCTGGAATGGTAGTGGAAGGAAACAAGATCCACAGGGAAAAACAAATATATTTGAGGCTATGACAGAAAGTATTAAGATTTCTCTCGGTATCTTGATAAAAGATGACATGCTGGTTGAAGCCATAAATTGACAGACCACTATTAGCAATATTTATATCTTTTCCTTTCCCAGGGAATGTGAGAAAAAATAATTCCTTATTTTGACTATGACATTTTTGCTCTCAATTATCTACGCTAGTCCTTGCTTTTGAATATTTAGAATATTCCTTGCCAAAGAAAGCATTATTTTTTTTGCCAAAATGTAAAATGTACTCTAGAGCTGCTATGATAACATTTTCAACATCTCTGTATCATGAGATTAGCAAACAGCAATATTACATTTCAGAATGAGGAGATTAATCTGTTTCCTGACAACTTAAATTTGTTAGGCTGGGAAAAGAAAATTACTGCTTTTGAGGGCAGATTTCATAGCACTTGATGCTTCAGGGCCTTTGTAAATTTGTTTTTAAATCATATCTTCAGAAAAAGTAAAAGAATTGCTTGGTCTCTGATTATTATCAAGCCACAGTCAGATAAGAAAAGTATTAGGATTCTTCTGTTCCATGGTAATATATTTACGGAGAAAGAAGGTGTCAAATATGCTTATTAAACTGATGCTCATCCTGATTAGATGTTTTCTTATCTCTAGGTGTCTAGTAAATACATTAATTTGTGTCACGTTACAAATTACCCTAAATACTCCGATCTTATTTCATCACGTATCACACAATGATGTACTTTTGCCGTAAGAAATTGTTCTCAAAATAAAACGAAGTAAATACATTCTGCATATTTTCGCATGGTATTTTTTCTGTATGTCTTTTTTTTTGCTCAAGTTGAATGTTGGAGAATTATGTAGAACAGAGACAAAGTGGGAATCTGGGAAAACAAAAGAGTGGATGAAATATGTCAAAAGACAATACAGGGTGTGGTGAGAAGACTGTAAGGGATGTGGTGAATGCTCCATTCCTGGAGGCACTCAAGGTCAGCCTGGAGGGGGCTCTGAGCACCTGATCTAACTGCAGGTGCTCCTGTTCACTGCAGGGGAGTTGGACTCGATGACCTTTAAGGGTCCCTTCCAACTCAAACAATTCTGATTGCATGTGCTGAGACCCAAAGAAAATGGTGGTGTACTCAAGATACGATTGAAAGAGGTTCTCATCAACTGCACATCCTGGTGGAGCAGATTTGGGGCCATGAAGATGTGTCAGTGCATCACCAACACTGGAAATTATGAGACCCTAGTAAGAGCAGGGTCTGATTATGTGATTAGTAAGAACATTAACAACGTGGATATGAAATAGATGTCAGAGGAAGAAGCAGACAAAATGTGGGTGAAGTGAGTCTAGTCTGACAGACACTCAAGGGAGTGGACCACAGGAGCAGGAATGTTCTTAATCATGATGGAGTAGAGAGGAGCATGGAGAAGACAGTAAAATCTAACACAACTTGCAAAAGGAAATATTTTATTTCTCCCTTTATAGAATCATTGAATCCATAGAGTCAGAAGGGACCAACTCTTGCAAGGGGCTGCCTGGAAATGAAAGAGCACACAAGTGAAAATGATCAGACCAGGCTGAGGGTGTCTCAGGAACCATCTGCAGTAAGACCCCGCGGACATTGTGGCAGGCCATGATCAAAGAGCATGCCCCAAAGCACCCCATTATCCAAGCATGTCAAAGGAATTGGAGACTTGCTGCCAGGATGCCTACAGGCCGTACTGCAGGGCAGCTGGGTTTGGTGCATGTGAAGGGTGGAAGCAAGAGAACTGTCCCTGAAAACACAGGACAGACCGGAAAAGATATGAAAATATCCCAGAATTAACTTTTTTTTACAGATAATAAGCATGAATTCAGAGCAGCTGAGAACAGATCATCTGAGAAGAAAGGATGACTGGATACAAAACTTGTGGAAGGGCACGTTTCTAAATGCTGGATTAATTAAAAGGCATTTAAGGATTTTCTGTGCCCAGAAGGGATTTTAGTACAGATGCAATGTGTTGCTGATGGGGGAAAGAAGATGCCTCCTTGCCTTAAATCCAGTGCTCAGCTGTCTTAGCCTGAGAGGCAGGATATGGAGACCTCCCCAAAATGTGTGTGTGTGTGCATATGTGTGTGCTCACACTTGCAGACATAAATTAACAGTCTGGCAGCTGATCAGTGTTGCAAATGCTGCAGAACACGATACAGCGCTAAAACAGACATGCTTCAGAAAGCGGAGACTCTGCCCATCTAAAATAGATTCAAATCATGTGAAAGAGTTCCTGCTGCTCCTGTAGAAGATTAAAACATTGGTACATTCATCACACAAAGGTGAAATTTAGCAAAGAAGCACACCCTTCACAATGACTCTCTGTCTCATGACCATGGAGCCTGGCCCTACAGACATCCTGAAAGGGCACAACAGACCAATTTGTGACTGGTAGGTGGGTTCCATTCCATAAAAAGAGTGCTACAGATCTTAAGAAACACACAATGAAGAAAAATTCTGAGCTAATCTGTGAGCTAATCCATCAGCGGGAGAGCAGCATTAGACCAAACTCCTAAATCCTGACAGAAAAAAACTGGGTATAGATTAACCACAGAATTTGCCTACACAACCTTAGCACAAGGAATGATTTATAATATGGGAAGACCATTAACATATCCCTCTCTGTTTCAACAGCATTTAACACATGGCTGCAGACCTAATTTTCAAACCACACAATAATGTTTGGTGTTTTAATAATACTTTTCCATCCCATTTACATTGATCTAATGCTCTGCCATCTCATACTCCTGCAAACAGAGCAGAAAAAACAGGTGTTGGGTGTATTTTAAATTGCCTTTCTCTCATGTGTTAACTCACCCATATCCAGACATACCTGGGGAAATGCAGCCATGGGTGCCAATGCTTCATTCCTTCATTCTGGATATTAAAAGGGATAAGTTCCAGTACTTGAAGGGAGCTTACAAGCAGGAGGGGGACTGACTTCTTACACAGTCTGATAGTGATAGGACAAGGGGGAATGGCTTTAAGCTAAAAGAGGGAAAACTCAGCATAGATGTTAGGAAGAAATACTTAATTCATAGGGCACAGCTGCCCACAGAGCTGTGGTGTCCCATCCCTGGAGGTGCTCAAGGCCAGGTTGGATGAGCCCTGGGCAGCCTGAGCTGGTTGGGGGCAATAGCCCACAGCAGGGGCTGAGTGGGCTCTGTGGTCCCTTCCAACCTAGATTCATTCCATGACTCCATGAATTTCAAGAAAACTAGTGCTTCTAAAACCAGACTAAGAGCTCTACTTGGGGTGAGCAAGAGAACCCACTGAGCCCCCAGGATAATAAGACTTTCTCCTCCCTGCACTGACATCACTGGTAGCTTAACATAATACTAGTAATCCCCAAAAGGTCACTTTCTTGTACTATTTGGCTTCACAGCTGCATGAAGCTAAGTCTGGTGAGATTTTAATTAGGTCCAAAGGGTTCAGAAACCGCTGATGCTCAGGACCTAGCAGGGTGGCAGCCTGCAGGCTGGATTTGCTCTCTGGCACAATTCCACCTTTTCTGTAATGCTGTTGAAAGAGGTGGGGAACAACAGATAAGACAGCACAAGAACCCTACAGGCTGAGTATCTGCTTCCACGCCTGCACGTGACGAGGGGCTTAAAGCTGAGACCTGCTGCTGGATTGCTGTGAGTCCACAGAAAATCCCAGATGAGCACTTGATGCCCAGTACGAAAAAGCTGACAGCGCTGTGCTTTATGGATTTTCATTTCTTCATTTCATGACCCAACAGTTCAGGTCAGTGATTCATGAAATCTGTAAAACAAGCTACCTCCCTTCTGCCAACTCCAGATACATGCAAATCATTCCTAACTAAGGCAAAGCTCTAGGCAATCAGAAATGATATTTTTCTAACGAGGCACAGCACCTGTGTTAGACAGCAGTGTGTGAACCGAAGTACAGGTTGTCGACATCTCTGATCTCACTGTGCACCTATGAACCTGAATTAGTACATGCAAAATAATCTGTATCTTCGTACTGGATTTTCTTCAGGTTGGATATTAGGAAAAAACTTCTTTTTTGAAAGAGCTGTGAAGCACTGGTAGAAGCTGCCCAGGGAGTTGGTGGAGCCACCGTTCCTGGAGGTGTTCGAGAAATGTGGAGATGTGGCACTGAGGGACGTGGTCAGTGGGCACGGTGGGGGTGGATTGATGGTTGGTCTAGATGATCCTAGTGGTCTTTTCAAAACTTAATGGTTCTGTAACTTTTCATCTAAATGGCTAACAGTTTTTTAAACCTGTTAATTTAGGAAATTAGGGACTTAAATACAAAACGTATTCGTTTTTCTAAATTCAAACTCATTTTGCCCTATTATAATGCTTTCCTCCCCATTTTCTAGGCAGACTTGCTGTGCAACAGAATATTATTTTGTGGAAGATATGCCCAGGGTGATATTCCACTACAGATGAAGAATCTATTGACAAACTGGGGAAAAATCAAATCTGTTCCAAGAGCTAAGGAGTGACTAAATAATAAATGAGCTGTGCTTCTTTATTTTAATAACCAAACAAGTTAAGCCAAGCTTACTATACATCTATAAAAGCTCTATAAATATCTGATTCATTGCTGTAACTGTCAAACATTCGTGAGATAAACCAAAGTTTTGCATATTAATCTATTAAGACCTTTGATTTAGGAAGTTTATTGAACACAAAAAAGGAAGATTGCTTCTCTTCATTACTATTGGTAACTGGAATCAATAGAATAGACAAACCAAACCACTGTGAGATGCCACATAAGAACTTCATTGCAGCATCAGATTATCACCGGATGACTAAAGCACTCTCCAAGAAAGGCCAGAATCAGATATCTGGATATTAGTGATCAGTAATTGAACTGCCTGTGGTATGTTTATCCTTTGCATCATCCTTGTGACAGCATGTGTAAGAGAAACGAGCTAATCTTGAGGGAGCTAGAAGAGTTAGATGAACAGTATCTTAGAAAAATAAAGACTGAAATCAACCATAAGCACAAGACCAAAAGCAAACAAAGCATCCTCAGGAGTGACTTAAAAGTCTACAAATGGTGTGGAAATGTCACAGCCATTCTTAGCACATCCAGCCTCTCAAGGCCATTTGTATTTCATTCAATAACCGAGATGGGCTGAGGGTCACAACCGTTGATACATAGAAATTTATTCCTGCCCCTTGCCTTTGATATATATTATGTCATCAGATCTGTGTGTACATTTCCTATTGGCAATATGAATTTCACATGGGAGGGATTTAAATACATTTTTTTTTAATTCAAACTTATTCTACTGTACTGTAATAATTTTATGGAAGTTTCTTTTTCTTATTTAATAACAAAGCAAAATGAAAATTCCACACGCGTGAAGAAAAACAGTCTTTCCAGTGCTTAGGCTTTGTCATCTGTATTACTTCTCAAGTCGCTATCTAAAATAAAAGGACATCTGGGAGCTATTTAAATTTGCAATAGTCAAGGAAAAGAGAAGAATCTGTAAAAACGCCATCCCTTAATTATTTTGCAGTTTAAAATTCCTCTTCATATCTCTCGCACAGAGGCCACTAAGCAAGTAACATTTTCAGTGATGCACTTGATGACTCTTCATCTTATTGGATCACATTAGCTAGAGACGATAGTCTGTGGAGGGAGACCACTTATCAGTGCAGACAGATGAATCACACCAGGACTTTCCCTGTGTTTTGCTGCATAAGACTTTATGCATGAATACACGTTAGAAGTGGAGTGCAATGTCATATGCAAATCTGTCTCTGAAAGAGCATTTTAACCTCGGGTCACCTCCTGCCTTTGGAAAGTTGTTGGCTACTTCTGAAAATAGCAACTTGACAGAAGAAAAAATAATACTAATCAGGAAGGGAGGAGAAGGGGGCTGGGAGCAGTATGTGCAAACGTTTATAGAAGGCTGGTGCACAGACAGCTCCTGAGGAACAGAGCACGTGGGATGGGGATCAGCAGCACGGGATGAGGGAGCCCAGATTGTGCCCTCCTGTGGAAGGAACACTGGTCTGGACCAGAACCAGCACTGCAGAGCCTGTCCAGTGGGCAGCTCCACCTCTGGGACAACATCCTCTGCTGATAAACCCGCTGGGATGAGATGAACTCTCCTTTGCTGTTTTTAGAACTGTTTCATTACTTCCCTTTCTTCTTTTCTTTCCTTTTTTTTTCCCCCTTACTTAGAAGTTGACATTCAAGTTCAAAGCATCGCCATTCAAAGTGGACACCATAACACAGCTTTCATTGTCTTTTTAGAAAGTTTTCTCTTTACACTGATTGTTCCACTACAAATCCTTTTAGACATCCTTGAAATAACAATGAAAAAGTAGTTCTCATTTTTCCCAAGCATCAATATACTGCAAAGCTTTAACTAACCACTTTTAAACTGGAGCTGGAAAAAGACACTGTTTACCTACACTTTTAATTTCCCTTCCATCATCTGATAAGCTTCAGTGTTAAAATGGGGTGGCATGTGCCGTTGGAGCCATTAAAAACTCAGACAAAATGTTCAATCAGACACACTGCCTCATTTTTACCCCATTACCAGCATGTCACCAATAAAAAATGCAGCTTTCTCTGCCAAATGTGGGCAATGCTAAAGATCCATGAAACAAATGCTTACACGGATTCGTAATCCAGAGTTTAAGCAATCAATGTTCTGTAGAGTACCATTCAGCTACATAAACCCAATGAACTTCAGGTTTTGTACTTCTGCTGTGAAAAATACACATGAGCATATTGCCATACTGCTGCCCGTGCTCTTTGGAAAACACGCCAACTTCTCACAAAGGACTCCTTACTGCAGGCATCACCAGCAGTGAAGGGTACAGCCTAAATGAATAGGCTGTAAAGCAAAACAAGGTTAAATATATTAAGTTATTGCATGGGAGATCTTGAAGAAAAAGCAGAGGATTGCAAAGAACACAGCGTTGGTTCAATGCTGAGCCACCAGCATGGTGTCTGGGGGAAGATCTGAGAGGCCGCACTATAAGAGTGCTGCTTTTCAGGATTTTAGGCCCCCTCCCCCCAGAGACCATGGCCATCAAAGTTCCAGCAAGTTCCCATCTCTGACCAAATTCCAAATGGAAAATGACAGTCCCTCCATCTAAACACCCCCTGCAATTGCAACTTCTTATTAAATGAGTGGAAATTTGAAATCGTTTTGGAAGGCTGCAATTACAGCGCATTATTACTCTTTCCTCTAATTACTGCATATAAATACATGCCATCTAACAGTTTATTGCACCTTGTTACTGTACTTACAGTAAATAGAAACCAACACGCACGCTCCATTCAGCCCATGTACTTTGACACTCACATCAGATTTACCAATTTATCTTCATTACAACCCCTTGCACTGTTACTGTCACTCTTTTCAGAGCTACACTAAGGCATAGCAGTGGGAAGATGGATGAGGTTCGTGTATAAGGAGTTGCTGCAGCAGCAAGGCACTTGAGAGGCACATTTGCCCTTCCAATCACACCAAGTTGGCTAAAAATCAGCTGAGTTAAGCCAATGCCCTGCTCTCATTTCTCCTCCTCATTAATTATGGTACATGACTTGGAGGTTGGAAAGTTAAGTTCGAAACCTATTGTCTTCAGTTCTTCTGTCACTTCGGCAAAGATCTAAAGTTCTGACCGTGCTGCTAGCAACTACTCTTATTTCAGCAACAGGTTCAAAATAGATGAATTTTCCACTATGACAGATATTAGAAGATATTTCTGAATGAATCCACAACAATAAATCTAAACCTAGTTTGGAATAACAGATATCTGCTATGGCTACAATTGTCAAAATTGGCCAAATGAGTTAAAAGCCTGCATTCCGTGAGGTCATCAAGGGGAAGCTGAAAAGCCTCAGCACTCTGAAAGCACCAATACATTATATTCCTCTATGGAGAAGATGAAGAGGCCGTGCCTCACTACAGATGATTTAGCTCTCCAATCATAACATTCTGGCATTTCAAAGAACTGCATGCTGAAGGCTGTAACACTTGCAGCTCATTCTTTTGCTAAATGCAGGTCTTGCACCCCAGCAAACCAAACTGTGCAGCAGTGGGTGTGTGTCCTAAACATTTTCCGTGCTGGAAGCTCAGGGAAGCCAGCATCTCTCTTAGTGCATTCAGAAATCACTCACACTCAGGAAGCATACACTCAGATCCACTTTCTGGGCTGAATGAGCAAGTCAATGAGCTATAGCCTGGATTAAACAATCCTCTCCTATCAAGCTGCACATGTACATTTGTAAGGGAACTGCTGAATCACAGCCTGAACCACTGATTAGTCACCTGAGGTGAGCATTGAGTCAGCCACGGGGCCACAGGTGGAGGTAATAATACCTGTGTGATTGGAAGGGGTGGAGCCTGGCTCCACCTCTCCCCAAGCCCCATTTAAGGGCTGACCACCACCAGGAAAGGATCTCTTCTTGGAGATCCCTCCCCTGTGGAGTATACAGCGAGCCTTCCCCATCCAAAGGTGAGCCATCCTTCTTTTTGTACCATTTGTATACCATCTGTACAAACTTAAGTAAATATACCATCTCTTACTATTCTTAAAGAGTCACCTCTAAGATCATTGGCATTACATTTGGCGAGCCAGGCAAGGCAATTATTCATATCCTGGACATCTCCAAAACAGCTGACATAATACAAGGCTGTAGATCCTACATGAAGGG